>JARKIC010000210.1:0-375265 GCA_029378375.1 Mycena olivaceomarginata
CTGTCTCGGTAACCCAGACGTTCGGTGACACTTCCACAACACAGCGGACCGCTTGATCCGTGATTGACAGTCGGAGTTGAAAAAGAAGTGCAGAAGTGTCACCAGAACCCGGTCTCTGCGCTGCGTTTTCATTCTCCGGCCGTCGGTCGCGGAGGTCACCACCGGAGCGACTGGGTTACCGAGACAGGGCATCTCCTGTTTGTGGGGAATATCGCCGTGGGAAACACGAAATTAGGCGAGTTCCTGCCAGTGTGGGGCGGCAACCGGCGTCCGCTCGAGCTACATCTGGCGAGAAAAACATGCCGAAGCGGGCTGCATTACGAATCAAGAATCAAGAGCACTCGGACCGGCGGTGTTCCCGGTTGAAGCGTTCAGTTACGGATCGCACATCGCTTCGAAGGAAGCAGAAGCTTACAAGCAAAGTTAAGCGGTATACAAAACTGATGTTCGCGATGATGGCGGTGAGTCCTCAAGTACTGCTTGGCCCGCTGCTCGGTTCGTAGACAATAGCAGGCAAGGTGATTGCACTTCCCTCGCCATCCCCGGCTTGCAGTACGCAGAAGGTGCGGCGATGTTAGATCCACCGACAGACGCTGGCATTTGGTCGTCATGGCCCTTCGATTCGACGCCGACTAGCCCCACGCAAGCCACACTGAGGATCGCAGATTCAATGCTGTTTGAAATAATCATGTGCACGCGGCCCGCTACTCTCCCCGCAACACAGAAACGCGGGAACTGATGGTTTTTACTCAGGACCTCGTAACTCGCGGTGGATAATCCGGTATATGACAGAATAACCGTCCTCGAATTTACTACTCAAGGCGACCTCTAATTTACGCTGGAAAAGATCAATCCAACCATATGCGCTTCAGACTCCTTCCCTACGGAGAGAGCTTCCGGAGACAACTCGGGGCCTTCCATCAGATGCTTGAACCCTGAGGTACCAGATTTCATCTCTGCCTCATGTTGGGTGCTCACTCAAATTTCCCTCCTGTCGGCGGCTACGAGAGCCTGCAACTCACCATGTCGCTGCGCCTGCTGAAGAACATGGCCAAAGCGCCAACCGAGTTCTACCAGCACATCCCTCGCTTCCCTGCCTCTCTCGTCTTCGCCCTCGCCTTCGGCCGGGAGATGAAACACTACGAGCTTGCGGAGGTGCAGAGGATCCTAGCGGACTTTGTGTTCGAAATCAACCCGGGCGCACACCTCATCGATACGTTCCCCGTGTTGGACCTCCTCCCCGACTTCCTCTCTCCGTACGCACGTTCCCTCCTCCGCAATTTTCTGCAATCATCTTGCTCACCAGGTGGCGGGACGAAGCACGCCGTAAGCGCGTACTGGAACTTTCAGTGCGTACGGTTTTAGCCTCACAATTCGTCGTGGATCTTCACTTACTTGCCATCGTTCACACTTCCCAGCTCTACAGCGGCCTGTGCCTGGAAGTCCAGAGACGTATGGAGGAAGATCCCGAGCTGGAATGTTTCACCGCACGCCTGGGGGACCAGCAGGAGAAGTTCAACATGTCGAACGAGAAGATCTTCTACAGTGGGTCGCGTCGGCACTTCTTTCTTAGTATTGACTCAGAACCAATTATGCTCCGGCTGCATAGTTGCCAGCACGGCTTCCGCCTCCGGCACAGGCACGAGCGCGGCGACGATGCTCTGGTTCGTTATGGCGGTGGTTCTGTACCCCGAGGCGGCGAAGAAAGCGCGTTTAACGCGAACACGCTCCCCAACTTCTCGCGGATGAAAAGGATCCTCTGTACTGCTTCGCGCTGCTTAAGGAGGTGGTCAGGTTCATTTGCGCGTTTCAGAGCGATACGCGCAAGAGCTGATGGATTGATTTCTTTGTCCGATGGTCACCGATTGTTCCGCTGTCCTTCCCGCATTATTTGGATGTCAATGACGAGTACAAGGGGTACAAGGTCCGTCTTCCCTATAATCGTCCTAATGCTGGCCGTTCGTCAGTAATGCTGATGCTGGTATGTAGATCAAAAAGGCACCACTGTTATTTCTACTGACGGCACGGACAGCGTCGTCCTCGGCGAGGGGATTGTATGGGTTGGGCTCGGGCGGTACGTTTCCGAGCGTCATCTTTCTCGTTCATTTCATCGAACTGATCGAATTTGTATGTAGCCGGAATGCCCAGGCCAGAAAATGGGCACCAAGAGCGCCTGGTCCGCGATCGTTCGGCTCCTCTGGGCGTCAACATAGAGGCCGTCTTCGATGCGTCAGGGAAACCGACGACGATCGACACGGAGAGCTGCACCGAAGGACTCATCTGGTGCGTCCCGTCGCACCTCGTTTTCTTTCCTTTTCGGCTCGCTAACCTGGGCCCAACATTGCAGCCGCCCTCACGCCTTCCCCGCCAACTTCGTTTGCGCGCGGCGCTGCTCACATCGAGACGTTCATGTCGAGCTGAGAAGTGTCCCTTCGCGCCCAACCCATTAGATAATAGATATTCGATATTTAACCTACATTGTAATAATAGCAGTTTTCCGCGGTCTTGGACTCGGCTCACACAGAGGCCCCGGAAAGCTCCTGCAAAGGATGGTCCGGAAAATTCGCCAAATTTGGCCGCAAAAAGCCACTTTTCCTGGGTGATTCGGTCTCGAAAAGCCACTTTCAAGGTTGTCACGTGTGGATTTTTCGAAAAATTCCGAAAATCCAAACATTTCGGGCGGAGCGGAAGGTATGTGCGATGCAGACTAGGAGCCTCCCGGGGGCTTCACACAGTCTCTTGAGCTCTATGCGAGCAGACGTGCCATCACTTCGATTTCAGGGAGCTGTGGAATAGATTCTGATCGGAAAGACGCGCAAACACCCTCTCAGAAATTTTCACGAATTTTCGGACAAATGACTAGAAATACCACCAGTTCCTTCAACTTCGTAATTTTCTCGAAAATATTATCCCCCTCAAAAAAATTCCTAGATTCCTTGGAAATGTGTGCACAAGTACTTCATATTTACGCTCCTGTTTGGTACAATTTTCCGCAGAATTGCTTGGAATAATGTGTTCAGATTTGTCTCAGGTGCCATGATAATGAATGCCAACACATTAAAATTGCAGCAACGTAAACTAAGGTAGGGACCAAGAACAATAGTAACTATAAATAAAGCACTGCTTACCATACCATTCGACATAAATCCCTGTGAGCGCCTCTCTCGGTTGCGTCCACCGAGACAATGGGCATCCGAGACCTGCACGAAAGATAATGTGAGTACGGTGCAGGTCACGGAAACGTGTCAACATACCTCCATCTTGGCATTCCGGCGACAATACGTGCTGTCCATCAGCTACAAGAAATGGGGAGACGTGTCAGTACGGCACAGGTCATGGAACATGCCAACATTTCTCCATCCGGCATTCCGGCAACAATGTGCGCTGTCCGTCAGTTACAAGAAATTGAGAGACGTGTCAGTATGGCGCAGGTCACGAATGCCACGTCGTCGATGGTCTCTATCCAAGAAAAAGGTCAGCAACAATTCTAATGAAGAGGTGGGAGACTCACTACTTCTTCCGACATACTACGGATGTCCGAGATGGGTATCTAAGGAGGAAGAGATGTCAGCGCTCCCCATCGGCGGCGTAGAGGAACGCACTTGTGCATGCTGGCGGCGCACATCCTCTGACGTACCAATTGCCCTGCATGGTGGGATGTGCTGGTCGGTGTATTGTTGGAAAAGAGAAGCTGTAAGGGTGTAAATAGATGATGAGACCTTGTGATAGCCTAGCGCAGCAGACATTGGGGCACTGGAGGAGGAGGATGAGCGACGGCAAGACTGGGAGATGGGGGAAGGAAGAAAGGTGGGCTGTTTGGACGTATTGCTGTCACATCAAAGTCAACCAGCCTTCCCGAACAAGTGGTCCGTAACTATGGCGTGCCGATCGCGTAAGTGCCGTACAGTTTAGGGTGGGCATCTGTATACCTTGGGGTCTTAGTGGGTCACCGCTCATATGTTTCAAGCTTGTGAACTTTTGTGCCTACAACCGTTTAAACTCTCATGGAAAGACTACCTAATACCTAGGTGGGAATTGAGTGCAAACATACTTCTGTGGCTTTCATTCCTCCATTTGGCCCTCTTGAATTTTCAGGCACAGTTTCACTGCTCAACAAACATAATTTTGTTCGGGACAAGATAGCTTCAACTTGGTCAAAAACTTTCCATTAAACGACCAAAATATTATCGGGCCTACCAAAATGTTCGAAAATACACGATGTTTTATGCAAATTGCTATCAAAGTTGACCAAAATTGCGAAATTTATCGAAATTTTGGTGGCCACAAAAAATTTTCAGAGAAAATATCACAAAATTATCTGGGGAGGTTTTCCCTGATGCAGGATGCCTTGAACTTGACCTTGCAGAAATTAACTTTCCTTCACTCAAATGAGTGAACCCGGCCAGAACCGAAGCGCGCGCACCGCAGTGATCCTGTGGTGGGAACAGCCACGACTAACGGTCTTCCGATAGCAAAAAAGTGTTGGAATCCTATTCCTGACACTGTGTGTGAGAGCTGAATTCGGTAGTTGGTGGGCCCGACTCAAATTCAATTCAGATTTTTCCGCGGCCCCCATTAGGTTGTTGGCGCCCTTTCCAACGGCATCAGTGATGTTCCACACCTCATACTTACCCAAGAGAAGTTGTCTCGTCCATCAGCTCAATCATTGAAGTAAGCTGGGCATCACGACATTGATGATCATTACTAATTTACTGATTTCTCAGTTCCACTCTCGTGTTTTCTTTCTCTGACTCTTAGAGTCCTACAACTCCCGGTCAGACGCACGGGAGGTGTCTCGTTTGGTAAGGATGTCTCACAGACGGCCCCACGTGCGAAGGATTTATTCTCAACTAATGAATCCGCTTTTCGGAAAGGGGAAAATCAGTAGCTCTTTTCTCATTCAGTCGGGATCGGTCCACGGCCGCTCTTCCAAGCAGCTCATCATTTTCAAATTGAATTACCATGCCACTACATATCGGACGAGAGTGCGAGCGGACAGGTGATTGTTTCTGCCAGGATAAGACTCAGCATAATATATTGTCAGCTAGGTCCCCTTTCGGAACGTGCTGTGTTCTTCCGATTTCGAGACACTAACCCGTTTCTTCGGACAGATTGGCGTATTTCCTTCACTACTTCCATTCCAAGAACTATTCCACGTTGAGATCCCTGATATGGCCCTTTTCGAGTCTTCGCAATCAGCCCAAATCCTTCCAAGACCGGCGGCCGCCGACCAAGCAATCATGGTGTAGCACGGTACAATCTACAGGCCGATGTACTGTTAGCTACAACTCGGCACGTTCCGAAAGGGGACATAGCTGGGCTCGAATTTATCCTGACTTATCCAAGGATTTCTGTGTGGAACTGAAAGCATCACAAAAATAACCTCGTTCCTTCGAAAAAAAATAATGAGCATCAGATTTCGACGTCCGTTGAATCTAACGGGTTACACGACTCTGATTCGCCGTGGGAGGCTCGGAGTACCGAGCACGGGCGGTGTACTTAAAAGTTGATACCCAGAACTTGGAAGTGAATTGCATCGGTGGGTATCGCTTCACTCGATATCGAAAAAGTATCAGGATCGGCAGTGCATCAAGACTGTTTAAATTGTTTCCTTGTCGTCCGGAATCGCTCCGGAATCTTCAATCCAACAATGCTGCCGCGCAATTGCCGCGGTTTGATCCACGTCCAGGGCTCATCATAGAGAATGAGCTTCGGGTATCGTCGTAAGATCGTAGCAAGACTACTTGTGGTTCCTTCGACCGAATGGGGACATGATGAGAGCACGGCCAATGATGTGAGCACAAGCCACGTGGCTATCTATCCCTGCTTCTTGCGCCAATCGTCTTCAACTTTCGGCATGGTCCCGTACTTTTTAGGGAGTCCACAACGTCTCTGAAATGATGCCACTTCTTCCTCGAGTAATGCCGATGAAAATTTTGCCACCGCCACACTGACAGGACGGCGATTCGGCGAATAGCTATCGGTAGTGGCGAATCCTGGCAGGCTGGATCTTTCTGATTTTCTCTTTCAGAGTTTTTGTGAACCTGAGTCAATTAAATCTCTATTGCATCGGATTTCCCCGAGTCTTGATGCCGAACCGGTTGCTACATCATAAGCGAGCACCCAGATCGCTGCTGTGGGTTTACGTTCACAACGCAATCACATGGAGATCTCGGGGAGTCCGTAAAAAGTAACTTATGAAAAGTAACTTGTGCGGAACTTGCCCCTTTCGGCAGGCGTGCCGCAAGTTAACTTAAGTTTTCCCACGGGCTGCAAAATCAACTTGTACTAACTTGGCGGGTCGCCTACCTGTCTTATCTGTAAATCTTCCGGGAAACCATTTCAAACCCAATCTATCACACCCTCCATCCCACAAAGTTGCATCGGTCCGTCACCTATGCGGCACTTGTCTTGCTGCAGCGCCTAAAAGCGTGTTTCCCCACCGTGCGCGGCTCTTCCGGCCACCACCTCTTCATCTTTGTCTCCAAGGTCATCTGCAACGACACTTACTCGAATAAATCGTGGAGTATCGTTGCGCAGGGCATGTATACCCTGCGGGAGATCAATCAGATGGAGTGCGAAAACGTGCAACTATCTCGATTGGGAACTCACCGATAGTTGGCCAGCAACACCAAGCGACACCGACAAAGCCATAACCGGGCCAATTAGGTAGGTTTTCATGCTTCTGCCATTCAAACACCGCTTTCACACCGATCTGTCTGTGCCATTCACAGCTATTATCATATTCTGGTGGCATTCCTAGCGAGTCAGGATCGTGTTTGGTACCGACATAATTGTATTAAGTTTTAGATATGCAGGTGTATGCGCCTCTGCTGATGCTTCTTCGTGCTGTACTGCTTTTTCGAGGTCCCAAGCGATATGGTGCTCAAGAAAGTCCGCCCGAATCTTTGGCGTACGTCTCAATCACGGGAGCCCCATGATACATTGACAATCTCTCCTCCAGTCGCGTTCCTCATGTTCGTTTGGGGGTCTATCATGAGTACGTCAAATATTCACCGCTCAACTCTGAAATCTGATTGTCAACTGCGGTGTCCATGGCGGCTGTGAAACACTACGAGCATCTCGTAGTCGCGCGGTTCTTCCTCGGTGTTTGTGGAGGCTGGCTACTTCCGGTGCGAATTTAATGTCTGAATATTTTTCCCTTGAATACCGAGACTTTTTAGGGGGCTACGTTCTACCTTTCGCAGTGGTACCCCCGCCGATTCTACGCTCACGCATGGGACTCTCCATCGGCGCAAACACATTGACCGGCGCCTTCGGGGGCTTCTAGCTTTTGCGATTCAAAAGATGGACGGGTGCATTCAGCACTACACAAGCCCTCGCACACGGGGTTGAACTATGTGATTTCAGAATCAGAAACCTGAAAGGGTGGAGTTGGATCTTCCTCTTAGGTATGTGTGCCCATAACTCGTTCTCAATGTATTATTAATGCATTCTTAGAGGGGCTCGGTATGTATCCGCCTGACTGATGTTACCGCAATTCAACCTCAACTCAACCATATCCAGTTATGGTAGTCATTGCTGTCCTTGGTTTCCGGTTCCTGCCGATGTGCGTGTGCTCAAAAATACCTCTCTATGCCACTGCGACTGCGACTGCGACTGCGATGCTGATAAATATTCACTCACAGTATCCGGACAAGGCCAAATTCCTGACTTCTGCGAGCGCCCATATCTGGTCGACCTCGCGAAGGATTCCGCAGGTCTCTCGAAGAAATTCGAGATCAAATTCTTCTGCCATGTCATGAATCACCCTGACTCAGCATCGCAGATATCCTTTTTCGGGTTCTACCACATTCCTTTTGGGAATAACCCGTCCTTGATCGGGTTATTCCCTGGCCCACAACACTCGCTCGACCCTCAGGTACATGAACATCCCTTGGACCTTTATTCGGAATCCATGCAGACATGGATTCCTCACCACTTTATCACCCGGGTTCTTATGGCAGTAACCCGGGACTCTATACGACGATGGCATGACACCATACACATGCAACCCGGGTTCTGTGCGCTAGCAACCCGGACTCCTTTGTGCCGATGACCATATCCAATGGGTCATGACTACACTCCTTTATGTTGGTGGATATTCACTCCTGATATCCCTGCCAAGACGACTACACTCCTGAATGGCGACAGGTGTCCCCTGGGTGCCACCTGTTGACTCCTTTATGCTCATGACTCCTTGGTGACCCCTAGATGCTGTGGTGATAACACATAGGGACTAGGAGCATCAGCATTAATGTTCCTTAATGCTGGATACAGTAACCGATCGCGATCGTATTTAATTTATGTAGAAAGGTATATAAACTCGGTAGAATCTCCCCTGTACAGTAGATTCTACCTCGTCTATTCACAGGCCTTACTTTGGCTGGAGTGCTTGGTTCTTGGACTTGAGCCTGGAGTGCTCTTGTCCTCATCTCGTTGTTCTGGTCTTGCCTTCGCTCCCCTTTCGCTCGACAACACCAGAACTCCTACTCTCTGTCTCTTGCCTTGGGATCTCGACCTAGCAGTTGTTGGATCTGGCCCGTTAGGTAGCGGCAAGGAGAGACGCTACCTAACAAGGGGAAGAGATCATCACACTAGTTCCCTGGCAGGGTTATACAGAGACTGGTTCGCCTGAGTTCCCTCAGGCACCCCTCAGTCTTGGATCCAGTTGGAACCCCTGTTCGGAATACCCCTGAGTCGGGTTCTTCCTCTCGGGTTCTTGGGACGCAACCCCAACCCCCTATCCAGAACCCGAAGCCCCTATTCGAGACACCCGGAGCGGTTTCCTCTCACTAGGGTCTGGTGCATAGTTGCAGTACTCTCACTGCAATATCTTCGGGTTCTTCAGCACGGGTTGCTCACCACCTATGGATGTTGGCACGATTGGCCACATCCTCCTCTTGGATCCTCGACGCACGGTCATGCGCTATTCGAGCGGTGACAGATTCTCTCTCAACACCTAGGGATGGCTGCTATTGTGTCTAGTGTGGACGTGGTCCAGCTGACCTAAGGGCCGTTGCTGACATGCCAGGCGGCGGGGGATTACAACTTGTACCTATATGCTCTGGTGTTTTTGAAGTACGCTGCCGCCCTTTATCTTTGGTCCTCTCCTTGTCATGCGGACAATCCCGCTCGTATGATATGTACATAGATCCGTGATCCCGGGGTACTGTTTTGCGTGCAGTTGATGTCGGCCCCGCCATACATCTTTGTGTGTCTCGTCACCGTCGCTCTCTCACGTATTTCCGACAAGACCAAGATGCGGTAAGCATCAATCGATCTGAATTGGCCGCAGAATTGTTTTCTAAATACATGAACACAGTGGGCCGTACATTCTCGGGGTCGCCATCATGGGGATCATTGGGTACACAATCTGGTTCGTCGGCTCACTGTTGGTTTTTTCCGCTTGGTTATCTATACCTGGTGATCGGCCTAGGGAATCTGGGCGGGTGTGTTTCTTTCGCGACGCAGGCTGCAACGACTACTTGAACTGACCGATCAATCCATCTAGTGTGTGCTCATTGTTTGTATATTGCCCCCCAAGACAAGCCGACGGTACCAGCCCAGCCACAGAACCGCCATTGGCTGCCTCTGTCTCTTGTATGCCGACCTTTCGCCTTTTGGGAGCTGGAGAGCAGCGAGCTGACATCACTATAGATTCACAACAGCGCTCTTTATGAGCTGGAACTATCGCCGGTTGAATGCGATCAAGGCGGTGCAGATTGAGGGAGAGCAAAGGCGAGATGGACGTGTTCGCAGACATGCGGGATGCGTCTCCGCATTATCGGTAGGTCCCTTCATAATCTCTTCGCTCGCTTTGGGTCTGATTGCTCGATAGGTATCTAATTTAGAATGGAACGATCATGTACCAGGGTTTATGGGAGGATTTCGGAGGATAAATATAATTTCATTTCATTCAAGTTGGACACACAACTGTGGGTGAATCCGACGTCCCTATTGAGAGATCCAAGTTGGTTCCTGTGAACCCGGAGAAGATGTTTCCAGACAGATCGTCTGTATCCGTATGCGCCAATACCCAGTCAGAGACTCCGCTTCTCTGCCCTTACTTCTGCGTCTATCGTCACCAACCGACTTGAACAAAACACCTCAGCTTGCCATTCTGGTTCATGTTCAACAGTTGACCGGCGATCAAGCCGAACATCAAATCCTCGGTATTATTCGAAGTCTTGCATACGCAGGACAAGCACAGCCACAACAGAGGAAGCGGGCTGACTGTGATCCCTGCCATACGAGTTATGCCATGCACAGCATCGGCCTCCCCCCAAGTGTACTGGTGGGTTGATAGTATTGTACTCATTTAAATTACAGCCTTCGTCTGCAGGTGTCTCATGTTTCTTTACCAGATTAATAGTAACCAATTCCCAATAGCCTGAATTAACTGCAAGCAACACTAACAACTTTATTTTAGGCAGGGCACAAGAAAAACAGGATATGGATGTTGAATGTGACCACTATTGATTCGGATGTGATGGAATCCCGAGATTCAATACGCACTAGGGCTACTTCATGCTACTGGTTCGGGCTCTGATCGGCAGAAAGTAAAGTAGCTGTCCAATCCTTGGTACAATTTTATTTTAGGCACGGCATAGGCAAAACAGGATACGGATGTTAAATGTGACCGCTATTGATTCAAATGTGATAGAATACCGAGATTCCATCCTCGATAGGGCCATTTCATGCTACTGGTTCGGGTTGTGGCCAAGAAAAAGTATAAGTAGCCGCCCAATCCTTGGTACAATTTATTTGGGCGATATCCAGAAACTTGAATTATAAGAAATTCGGGTGTCTCATGAGAAGAAAAAAGCTTAAAGTATGAGTTATACCGTGTGAAGCACCGGTGTGGCAGAGCCGGATGGCCGAAGTGTGGAAATCGTTCACACGGATGGTTGGATGGCTACTCAGCTGCATTATTTGCGGCATTTTTATTTCTTGCAGCCTCTTCTGGTGCAAATACCAGGGTTACATTGATACTTTTCATTCTTCTGATTTTTTTGGGCTACTAACTACATTTATTCTTTCTTATATTTTCGCAGATTCGAATCCACTATGCTCACAAAGCATTTGGATTTGGTGTACAGCCACCCTTCCCACGATCGCTGGGCACAAGTCCGTCGGTACAGTACAAGATCAACTGTTCATTTTGCATTTCAAGACAAGCCCTGAATGAGTTTTGGGCATTCACTTCCAATATTTATTCAACATCTCCGAGCTGTGTGCTCGGACGTCTTTTATAAAAAGTTGGATTTTTGGTTATGGTGATGTGCATTTTCGTACATATGATTTACCTATCCTTTCTTTGACAGGAATTCAGATGGCGAAGTCAGTTCCGAAACCCATGGTTCGTAGGTCCTGCACACAAGGGTGTTGTTGGGGCCAACACTGGAACTGTTGGCAGGCAGTTTCCTTGCTTATGTTGCATTTTTCCGACTGAGTCATTGCAATCTTGCATGCCATGGGTGTAGGGATTGATTAGCTGTCTGGATTCTTGGCTTTTGCCTTGACATGGGCTACATACATTTTTTTTAGATATTGCAGCCCCAGCGGTCTTAGAGAACGGACGCGCTGGGTGATTAGGTAATTAGGTTTGTATCGGATCATGAGCAAAACAATGCCACATCTTAGCTTGCCACTCACCAGCCACTCGGGCGGACCCATCTACCTCAAATTGCCTTGCCTGGGCTCATAACTCTTCTCGTGTGTTCTCTCAGGGGTATCAACACCTCTGAGCAGTATACCTTTGTGTTCTCCGGCTAATCGGCTTAGCCTCGCGTGGTCATCTGACACCTCAGCATTCAACCGTGCTTCTTGCCTCTGTTGGGTTCTTCTTCTTTGCGCACAAAGGAGAGAAACTTCGCTTCTCAACACCCACGGTTGCCCTTCTGCAGCCACTCCCTACCTTCCTGCTAGTATCTCAGGCTGCACGCCTGAGCCATCTTTCTATCCAGGCCTACAGTTCCTCATTTTCCGTACCAAAAGCCAACATTACGACACTTCCTATCTTACCTACCCATATTGCTACTTTGCCTACTCCACTGCTCCATCATTCTTCCATTTTCCTTTGACCTATCCCAACCGCACTCCAGGGACATTTCCCTACTTCACCGGCCTCCCCCCAAGTGAATTAACTGCAAGCAACTTGACACTAACTTGCCCGCCAAGTTAGATCAAAGTAACAAGTAACACGAAAAAATTAACTTCTGCCGTCAGATGATCAGCTACTGCCCATTCACCTGTTTCTCCAAGTTAAACAATACAGTTCTCTTCATTAACTCCAAGGTAACAAGTTAACTGAAGGTAACCCAAGCTGACTTGAGTTAACTTGAGCTAACTTGCGGGCCAAGTTAGACGAAGCTAACACGAGCAAACTAACTTATGCCATCAGATGGCATCAGTTACCCCCAAGCTCACCTGTTTCGCCAAGTTAAACAATACAGTTCTCTTCATTAACTCCAAGGTAACAAGTTAACTGAAGGTAACCCAAGCTGACTTGAGTTAACTTGAGCTAACTTAAGCTAACTTGCAGGCCAAGTTAGACGAAGCTAACACGAGCAAACTAACTTATGCCATCAGATGGCATCAGTTACCCCCAAGCTCACCTGTTTCGCCAAGTTAAACAATACAGTTCTCTTCATTAACTCCAAGGTAACAAGTTAACTGAAGGTAGCCCAAGCTGACTTAAGTTAACTTGAGCTAACTTAAGCTAACTTGAGCTAACTTAAGCTAACTTGCAGGCCAAGTTAGACGAAGCTAACACGGGCAAACTAACTTATGCCATCAGATGGCATCAGTTAACCCCAAGCTCACCGGTTTCTCCAAGTTTAACAACCCAGTTCTCTTCATACACTCCAAAGTAACAAGCTTACTCAAGTAGCCCAAGCTAACTTAAGTTAACTTGAGCTAACTTAGGCTAACTTCCGGGCCAAGTTAGACGAAGTTAACACAAGCAAACTAACTTATGCCATCAGATGGCATCAGTTACCGCCAGGTTCACCGGTTTCTTCAAGTTAAACGAAGTCAAGTCTGGGGAAGTACTTGGAATCTACTTTACCAAACATTTCGGAGGTATTGAGAAGCTAGCTACCAATCAAATAATGCCCCTAGGTCCGTCTCGCCTCAACTTAAATGACCTTCAAAACATGCTACCCATTCGACTGTTGTCTTGACCTATAAGTTAAGAAGTGAACTGAAGGTAGCACAAGTCGACTGCGAGTAACTAACTTGCCCGCCAAGTTAGATCAAAGTAACACGAACAAATTAACTTAGATGCCATCAGTTACCACCAGTTTATCTGTTTCTCCAAGTTAAACAACCCTGTTCTCTTCAAACACTCCATTCATCGAGTTGAACTACAAGATGCTAAGTTAATTGAAGGTAGCCAGAGCTAACTTAAGCGAACTTGTGGGCCAAGTTAGATCAAGTTAAACGACCAAACTAACTTATGCCATCAGATGGCATCAATTCTCGGCCAAAATCAACTTGTATGATCAATTCATGCAAGTTAGCATCTCGCAAGCCTCAAGACATTCAAAGACTCAAACTGAGAGTATTCAATGATTAAATAACATCTGCACATCAAGTCAGGTAATATTTTGAGCTGAACATTGGCTGGATTTGATTTTTGGGGCACTTCACATGTTCGGAGATGCAATCCAGGTACAGCTGTCATCAGGGAGCACCTGACATGAAAAGGTTAGTTCTGATGTTTGAGCAGTCATACACTGAAGGAAATCCCACATGCCCTTGATCATCCAAAGTCAAAAGCAAGTTAGTTCACCTTTGGGGCAAAACAGTCACCGCACCCAGAACGAGCACCACACAAGCACCCATGCAGCCCAGATCTGATGTACAAATAATATCTTGCAAATGAACTCAACCTCGATGTCCTACACCTCCAATGCATCTCTTCGCCAGCTTGAACTTGCTCCCAGCAGAACATTAGTCACTACAACATGGATCATTGCCTCAAAGCATCATAGAACTGCAAGAGACTCATATTTGAGGTGATATTAGGTGCTAGGATGGCACCCCATAGGCACCGGGATGAAAGAACCATTAACATGTAACTTACTTATTTTAACTTAAGTTAACTTATTTGTGCGGAACTTGTACTTGTGCGGAACTGTGCGGGTAAATTTAACTTGCCCCGCCACAAGTTAGCTACAAGTTACTTGTGGCAGGGCAAGTTAGTTTACATAAGTTACTTGTGCAACCATCAGATCTCGGGTAGTATGTAACGCTATCTGCGTTTGTGGGAAATCAAGGAGCTTAAATATATCTCCATCCACCCCGACAGATCCTCCTACCCCCTCAGCTATGCCGTCCACGACCCAGGACTTACTCACCCGAATGCGAGCACACAAGGGCAACCTTCCCACACTTCCCAAGACCAAGTACTGCACCCTGTGCCCGGCCACCTTCACGCGCACGATGCACCTGAATCGGCACCTTCGGTCTCGTATGTGGGGATCTATTCTGATTCCTAGAGGACTAACCATCGAGTTGCAGACACAAACGACCGAATGTATCGATGCAACGTAAGTTCACTTGCTCTACCAGCCCGGCCTCTTGCTCATTTGTTCACAGCTGTGTCAAACTTCGGAATTCACGCGGAGCGACCTACTCATTCGTCACAAGCGCACGTGTGGACAGTGAGCCCTCCTTTCTTTAATTGGGGACTCGTTGACCATTGACTTCAAGGTGCCTCAATCGCTTTCGGAAAAGGTCTTGCGAGGTATCTCTGAACTGGTGGAGAATCGGAGTGTAGTCTGACCGTTCGATAGTCCTGCGCCGAATCCAAAGTCAAGTGCAACTTGGAGGCTCCCTGTGCCAGGTGCACGTCCCGCGGCCGTGAATGCGTGTTCAAGAACCATCCCAAGCAATTGATCGACCAGGTTTCGAAGCCTGCTCGAGAATACACCGGCTCCATCTGCTCAACCAGAGGCTCGCCTCCTCCGACTTCTTCTCGCTATCCTTTCCCGTCACCGGACGAACATTCGCAAGCAACGAGCCGCTCATCGCTCTCCCCTAATCCGAGTCCAACATTGTCGGAGTCTGGTGTTTCTTCAACGGACCATTCTTCGACGTGCTCTCAAGACTTGCCGACTTTTGACGAGCCTGCCGACTTCTCCATCGAAATCGCAGCGTATGGGGATGTGATAGACTCGGCTGCATTCGAGTGCCTTGGTCCAGCACTCCAGGCAGACTTCGACGCTGTGTTGAATTGGAGCGGATTTTCAACCGTGGCTATGAATCAGGAGATGGATCTGTTCGCATGCTCGATCCGTGCTCCGCCCAGTCCTCCTCCTCCGGATCCGCCCGGAGAGAGCACATTGAGCACTCTGACCTCCAGCACGTTCACACTTCAGTACGTGAACGCGGTGGATCTACAACTCCTTTTCGGCACGTCATCTTCGACCTTCGACATTTACCGTAAGTTTGACGCTTATAGCGCGGTCGTTTAAATTCACAACTCGAATTTCCAGTGCATCTCTTCTTTACGCGCTTCCTGGAGCAGGTACCGCTGATCCATGTACCGACCTGGAAAATGGCAGATACTTCACCAATTTTGACGCGCATATTTTGCGCTTGCGGCGCATTGTTCATCAACACGCCCGAAGCTGTTGCCTTTGTGGAGACTACACTCTTGTCAGTCACTGCCGAGATCATCCAGGAGGTCAACGCCCTCAGTACCGTCTACGTCAAGGCAACACCGGAGGACGGGGCCTTTAATGACACGGACGGTCCTGCTGCTGACGTTCCCCACTTTCATGACCATCTGATTATCGGGCTTGTACTGCTGCAGACAATTGACCTCATTCGGCGCGGGACCGATGGATTGGTTCCACCGAATTCCCAGCATCATAGACTGCTTGTGACAGTAAGCGTGACGTTCTAATAGATTATAGAAGAGCTTGAATGATTCCGTCTCTTAGATGATTCAGCAGACCAGGTTAATCGAGCGTGTCGCATCTTGGAAACCACCAGACCACGCTGGTACCATTGCACTTCAATTACTGTGGACTAAATGGGCCGAGTTTGAAACTCTCAAAAGGCGCGGGATTATCTCATTGAATAATTTTGTGTCCTAACGACACTATAGAGCCGTTCTGCTCACTTACTTCCATGACGGCTGTCATTGCACGTCCTCCGCTTCACGGTCTGCATTACTGCCCACAGCGCTCGACATCCCGCTCCCGTGTGATATGCGGTTATGCACACGCCGAGCCCCTACGGGGTCGGCTTCGCGAGGGTCAATGGCGTGAGAATGCAGGATGCGCTCACGGTTCTCGCGACTCCCTGCGACCTGAACGACAGCGCAGCGCCCCTTCCATTGACATCATTCGGGTTATTCATTCTCATCCATACAATCCTTCGTAATGTCTGCACCGACACAGATTTTACCTTCCGGACCCAGGCAATGCTCGACAACTGGTTGAAAATATGGCTGGGAAGCTCGGAGGCGGGCCTTGGAGAACGTCGGGCAGACGCCGCCGTTCGTGTGCAACTCCATGCCGTTCTACTGGCTGGCACAGCTCTCGTTGTGGGAGAACTCGTCGTCTGGGCCGGCATTCATAGACCCGGGTCAGTTCGACCTCCTTCCGCAGCTGGCGACAGGATAGATCAAAACGAGATTGTACGATATAGTTCATTATTTAACACTAATCCGTAATCGAAGATGACTGCGATCAGTTGTTGTTGTCACAGTCGCTCTAAATCGTTGGTTTATACAGTATCAGTATCCGGGCATGAAGAGGTAGGGGTACACACAACATTGCTTGGCATCTGGAAGGAAGCACTTATCCGAGGCGGACTCTGCGGTATCGTTCTCGGGTTGGAGCCACGGAATGGAAAGGCTTCTTCCCACCTCATGATCAAGATAAGAGGGCAGACTCGAACAGAATTCGTAATTCCAACCCCGTCACTAGTAGGCTACATTGAGGCTACAGAAGATCCCAATTTAAGTAGTGGCATACTTACTAGTAGTTGGGGTAGCGTTTATATAAGTTTCGAAATTCGAACTTGTTCCGAATGGCCACAAGCGCACGGTGTTTACAAGTCGGAGAGCTATGATCCACAAAAAAAAAGTTCCATGAGATGAATCGTAACCTCGGGCTAGGGCGCAAGATTGGCGGCGAGCGGATGATGATACTGTCCGCCGATCAAAGCCGATGACGGAACAGACCGGAACGATCGATACGCGCATCAACTGTTCCATTTACCGCTTACGATCATCAGCTCGAAAGGGATGGTAACAGGATGATACTGTACTATTTCGACCAAGTGTTCAGTCACAGGTCACAGCACCCACCGAACTGAACACTTGGTAAAAGTAGTCACAGGTCACCGACGCGACTGAACAGTGGGTCGTTTAAATATTTTTGTAGCTAAAAACCGAAAATTTCTCCCCGGAATCTCAATTTTATGACTTTGAACAGCACTTTCACAATTTTTCAAGCAGACAGATCCACAGTACATTAAACAGTGAGTCGAACAACTCTATCATCTACTGCACACATGTGTTTGCTGCCGTGAGGAACAGGAACCTTTGTATCCCGCTTTGGAATTCAGGAGGATGAGGCCCTAGAAAATGCGACAGAAAAATTGCTTGTATGGGATCGTCGGATTGATGATAATCTGATGCAATGATTTACGTGTCGAAGCGCGATTCCTTGCCATCCATGATGCGCAATCTCAAATGAACATTTTGACAAATGAACACTTGAAAATAGGTGTCACAGGTCCCCAAGCCCGATGAACTGATGGCAAATGAACAGAGGTGGTCACAGGTCACAAGGCGTGAACACTTGGTCGAAATAGTACAGTAATCGTAGCTGTTGGCTCTTACTCGCCATATCTCAATGAGACTGTCTGGAGCCATTTCACCACCAATGGATATTTGGGAGAGGGAAGGCAGAGCCCGATTAGTGGGAACTCTCCCCATGTGCAGCTCATGAGCCCAGGTGACCGAGATGGAAGCAGTCCTTCCATTACGTATCTAGCCGTCATGGCGGACGGCTCACATGGACTGGGAACCGAACAAGTGCCGAGCAAGCCGAGCCTTCTCATCCAGTACCACCTCTTCACCGTTCCCACTCGCTGCAGCATGGCTGCGGGCATCGCTGAGGGCCTTGGCTTTGTGAGCTGGCGTCCTGGCCCGGTCCTCATTATCCTCTCCGCCTGCGTTATTTCATTGTACTACATTCGCCCCAAGCGAGCTGCGCGTCTCCCGCCCGGCCCTCGAGGACTTCCCTTCCTCGGAAATGTCTTACAAGTCCCCAACAAACAGCACTGGCTCAGATTCGCGGAGATGGGAGATGTCTGGGGTATGCATGCTTAGAAGGATCCCGCCCTGCCTCGGCTGAACAAATGCATTGAATAGGCGATGTCTGCTCGCTCACTGTTCTCGGTCAAACGATGGTAATCGTCAACTCGCTCAAGGTGACGGAAGACCTTCTCGACGCCCGCGGCACGAACTTCTCCGACCGCCCGATCATCCCGGTGGGAGGTAAACTCGGCGGGTTCGATAATGCTCTCCCGCTCGTCCACTACGGCGATCGCATGCGCAAGGAGCGCAAACTCTTCCACCGCCTCTTTGGGACTCAAGCCTCGGTCAAGGAGTTCGCCCTTTGATCTCGACGGAGGTACACAAACTATTGCGCAACATCGTCTTGAATCCCGATGGTCTGCTTGACGAGATTACACGGTGCGTGGATTTGTGGCAAATGAATGTGTTTGCAGGGTATTGATATTTTGTTCATTGGGATCCGATATACAGCGCAACCGGAGCGATTAGCCTCCGAATCGCATTCGGGTACCAACTCCGCGATGGGCCGACTCGGGACCCAATGTTGGAGATGTTCGAAACAGGCGGAAATAACTTCTTCATCTCGAGCACGCCGGCTGCGTTTGTGGCGGACATCATACCCATCCGTGCGTACCTATTTCATCTCAAATCAAACCATTCCTTAACGAGGGCCTAGTACGATTCTGGCCCGAGTGGCTCCCAGGCGGCGGATTCCACACCATCGCCAAGGCGTGGTCCAAGCAAATTCAGAGCACCGTCGATACTGGGCTGCAGTATGTCAAGAACGAGATCGTGAGTGGCCAACATCGATTGAAACTAGGTGGAACTCAAACAGCCTTGCTTGTGTGCTATGTAGGCGGCTGGGAAGGCGGAACCCTCTTTCGTGTCGACTCTCCTGGAAGAGACAAGCCACGAGGATTATTTGATCAAGTGGGCCGCCGCCCTCGATCCAGATTGGGGGGAGCGATACGGTCAGTGACTCTCCTCACTCACCCATTTTCGAACTCCGTTTAACCTACTTAATTACCTCGGGGGAAGACCGCCGCCCAACTGGAAGCCTTCTTCCTCGCCATGAGTCTCTACCCTGCCGTCCAAACCGCCGCCCAGCGCGAGCTCGACTGCGTCGTCGGAAGCGACCGGCTCCCCGACATCAGCGACCGTGCGCAGCTGCCGTATATCGATGCCCTGTGCAAGGAGGTGGTGAGGTGGCATGTCGCGGCTCCGCTTGGTATGTACTGTTCCTACCTTGGCTCCAGTCTTCTGACGATGATTATTGTTGGTTGGTTGCGGACAGCCGTGCCGCATCGCACGCGGGAGGACTACGTCTACGAGCGTGGTGGTGGGATGGAGCCGCTGCTTATCCCGAAAGACTCGCTCGTCATCCCGAATCTGTGGTCAGTGTGTCGTGTTTCCGCATTTACCACACCTTAAAGATGGGATTCGCAGGAAAATGGCACACGACCCCGCGCGTTACACCAACCCCATGGCCTTCGACCCGAGCAGGTTCCTCGCCAACTGGGAGGGGAATGGTAGAAAAGCCGAGCAGGACCCGGCGGATATCTGTTTTGGATATGGTCGGCGGTACGTCACTTCACTCAATTGCACCTAAACCTTGGTTTATTCATCGTCCTCTTCACGTAGCGTTTGCCCAGGTACAGGGGGGAAGTACTAGATTCCAATCCATTTACGAGTTCGATTTTAGGGCGACTCCTGGGCGAAACAGCCATCTTTCTCGAATGCAGCGCCGTCCTGTCGGTATTCAACATCTCCAAGGCGCGCAACGAGAAGGGCATGATTATCGAGCCAGAACTGGGGCAGGACGTCGGCTACTGTCAGGTGCTGTTTGAGCTTGTTCGCTCCACTTGTTATTAACTATGCTCACTCCTCCACAGTCACGTCCTACCTTTCAAATGTGTCGTGCAGCCCCGGAACGCGCAGGCCTTGGCGCTTATTCAGGGCAGTTAAAATTGAAGTTGAAGTGGAGTTACTTATAGGATACGAATAGCTGTTATGCAGGCAATTGACCTTGTTGGTGGTAATTTAATGCGAAATAATTTATAAATCAGTAGCGTTGAAGAATCTTCAATGAAGATTGGTTGGAAAAGCGAGTTGTCGATTCATATCTTACAGATTCTAGCAACTGTGTGGCAAGTTACGATGCACGTTATGGCTAAGGGTCGGGAGATGCGCCGCCAGAAAATCCGCCTCATGCACGATTGAGGGTTAGGATTGAGGGTTAGGGCTCCGCAATGAGGGTGTGCAAGAAGGTGTGGCAAGGTGGTGGCGGAGGACAGGAGGCCGATTAAGGCCGATCCCGAAGATCCGCCGCATTGATCGGGATGGACCGGACATAATTCGGAACAAATGTTGAATTTCTTCGTGCGGCAATTGACCTTGTCCGGACTGATACATTGAAAGCGGCTCTATGACGTTGTGTATTTACATGGCCTCCACTCACTTCTTGCATATGGTTGACCACGCGTTCCCCTCATCTGATCTGTACGCGTGCCGCTGAGCTGTGCAGTTGCGCATCAAAGATTATCCCTCCACTCGACTTGTTTTAGGATGCGGGAGAGTATCGCATGGGGAGACCAAAGCTGGATGTATTCATGCGGTCTGGATCCATGAACGTGCCGCGATCGAGGCGAGTCGTCGCATGTTCAATGGTCGCGAATCACCTAACTGCAACCTACTGGGTGTCCTCCAAGTCCGTATATTGCTTTACCCCAATTCTCTTGGCTTCCAACTGGAGATTATATAATCGCAGGTCGCGATCAAGCGCTGAGCGTTTTTTAAATCTCTGACCACGATTCTCCGTCGATCACGTGCATCACGAAGCTCGAGTGCGAGGCGGTGTTGGTTGTGTTTTCTTCCTCCTTGCCGACTACCTTTTCTTGACGCCTCATGATGCGCTGCCGTGTACTACAACCGCGGGAATATGACCACGTTTGATTAGAATGCTGGGCAAGGCAGAGTGCGAGGTGTGCGAGGTGTGCGACAACGAAACACAATTTCATACGCGTAAGTGGATTACAATTCAAGTGTATGCCACGCTGAGCGAAGGCCACCATCCTTGTATTCCTCGATCAATTTGTCTTATATCCGACGGTGTGGTAGAATCCTACATGCTCAGCTGAAATTTGCAACCCATCACCAGATTAGAGGGTTCCGCTGAGTCATGGAGACCCAGACGCGAGCACACGTCCGGGGCTGTAAAGTCAAGGGCTCAAACCACGACATTGATATTACCCCGTGTAATACATCGGACTTTGTGCATTTTCCCCGTGGAGCATACACAAGTTCGGGTTCAACAGGCTCCCTTGTGGTCATGCAAACATCGCGACTTCTAGTTATACACCTGACTTCTAACAGGTTTGCTTGTTGCCTTAGCTCAGTTGAGAGGAGCCCACAAGAGGCCTCGAAGGATCAAATTACATCTCGGGCGTCTCTAAAACTTGGAGGATATAACTTAAACTCCCACTAGAAACAGCGGGATGAAGCGCTGTTACGGGTATATGGTACACAAAAGCGAGGTGGGCCACTTCGCGTACCGCTGTTTGAATAAGTAGATTGTAGTTGGCAACGGAAACGACTGTGGAAAAAGAACCCAACAACCATAGGCTTGAGCACATTTGCAGTTCGAGTGTAATGCCATCAGGCCGGCGCATCGGCACCGCGGACTCTGAAAAAGATATGCGGGCGGACGTTGCCGGCATGATTCTGAAATCGTGCGAAGTTTAAGAGCCTTGGGACAAACGGAGGGACAGACACACTAATTTTATGAGGGTGTATGTGAAAGTCCCTGATGAGCCGAGATGACATCTCTCTGTAATGAAGCACTTTCGGGGTTGAAGCACACGAAAGTTAGGTGTCTCACCAATTCGAAAAGGGAAATGAGCACAAGCCCCAGAGTTTAAATGTGGTCGCGAAGAGACGTGTGATTCAATTCAGGTGTGCCCGTGAACACCGAACTTATTTCGATGATTTGGCCTATGTATGAGGCGAACATCAATTTCCGTTGATGTATCTAGTGAACCGCCCCTACTGATCCGGTGCTTGTGTCGACCGCCGTTGAAAACAAGTGAACCGCTACGTGTATTAGGGCTATTCGAACTCACTAGAACCCAGTAGCATTTGACGGCCTCTTCGGTGTTTCTATTCAGCACCGTGCACGGGCTGAATAATTCATCACGGATGCAATGCAATCCCGAACAGTGTTTCAGACAGCCAAACAAGCGGCTGTCGAGCCAGGACACACAGGACGGCAGCCAACCGAATTCAAATGTGCGGAAGATTAACCGGAAAATGGGTCCCCGCGTGTGCGCCCAAAGAAGAGTGCTTCTTTCAAACCCACAGTCCCGAGTTATATAAGAACTGCTTCGTCTAATCACTTCTACATGGATTCTACGAGACCTCCACCGCCATTCTTGCCTCCGGTGTTTACCCGACCGCGGAGGGTTATCATCGCATGTACAAACTGCCGCAAGAGGAAGATTCGTGTACGCTTTATCTCAGATCATTGGACGTAATCTCATCGCTATCTCCAGTGCTTGACTCTGGAAGATACGCCTGTGAATCCTTGCGATCGGTGTTCGAAGAAAGGGCTCAAGTGCGAGTACGTTACCATAACGAACCAGAGGGAAGATTCGGAATCGACGAACCCGCCGCTCGAACGGGGGCCTAGCCATTCGAGTTCCAACCCTCCGCCGTCAAGGTCTCAGCAAGCGTCGTCCGGGAATTCATCTCGGCCCGTTGACCCCCGCTGGGATAGAAACTCAAGAAGAGACCCGGCTGCCCAGCCGCGGTTCCATCAGCCCGTGCATGGCTCGCAGTATCTGCCGTACCAAGCTGGGTACCCAGTCCAAGAGTATGCTCGCGCATACCAAACGCCAAGTTTTCCAGGCGCGACGCAGCCGCGCCCATACCTGGATCCTGTCAGAAATTTTGCCCCTGCGACCCAACACAATAATCACGTTCGACCACCAGTCGCTGATGGACAGACCTACGGAGCGAACCAGTGGGCGCGGTAAGCCAGCGATTATTTCCATAGTATTTCGTCTGATCTTCGGTAGATGCGGTATTTGTCCCTTGGGCTTCTGCCGGTGCAGAGAACGAGAATCCAACCCCTAGCTGGTTGAATTGTGCTGTTGCTTTGATAGACAATGTCAACCGCCCATCAATAATTAGAAGTGTTATTTATTATTTCAGGGACCGAGTGAGTTCTAAAGCTTGTTTTTTTGAGAGAGAGGCACCGCACCAATCAACCCCAACAAAGTAGGCGGAAAGAAATGACCATATATTCCGCCCCAACCGCTATCCCGCTACTTCATGAATTTGCAAGACATCGACGGTGTCGTCGAGTATGCGGTCGATTTCACTCACGATGGCTGAGTCCGCGGGTATCCTTTTCGTGAGCGCCCGAAGGGCATCATGGAGCTGCGGGCTACTCGCTTGCAAGGGAACCACCCAGAAGCGCGCCTTGTCGTGGTCGAGAACACGGATGACATGCCGCTCCATCCGGGTGTGCGCGCGCCACCATATCCGCTCACTCCGGACCCGCCGCATTGAGCGCATCGGCGGTGGGCGACTCCGCGGCGGAGTGGACGGAGATATCGACTGGATCGCACACATAGTCGAAGAGCATGAACAGCATCTCGTCGCGCGTGGCCATGAGAACCTGCTGCAAAAACATGGTGTGCACGTAGTTTTTCCTGTATCATATCACTGCGTTCCCACCCCATGTAGACAGAGGGTGTATCTTCCCCCGTAGAAGAAGGTAGATGAGGTACAGTCTCTATCTCTGTCTACGCCCTGTAGATACACTTCATCTACATTGGTCCACACATCTCTACATTGTTCTACAATGGTTCATCCACGTAGACGCACATAGACAGACATAGACACAGGTAAATGCATGTAGCCACACATAGGACATAGACACAGGTGTATGCACCTGACCCCATTGACCGAGGTGTAAAATGTGAGAATGGGAGGGATAATTGTGGTGGACGAGACGAGAGGTTGGGTTGGGAATACTGTTCTAGCCCCTGATGTGTCCACGGTTTTGATGGCAACCCGTACCTTTCGTAAAATCTAATCTTTTTGCCCGGATCGGCCTCTGGGACATGCTTTGACTCACGATACAGTTGACTATCTAGAAATGCATGATATAAAAATGCATAAATGTGACAATGCATAGGATTTGCGGGGAACGAGCTCGGGGAGCGGGGATTCTGGCCAGAAATGCATATTGCATAATGCATGCCACTCTGAGGGCAGATATGCATTGTCGGGTGGTATTTTTGACGCGGCGGCGAACCAAATCAAGTAATAGAGCTTCACAATTGTTCGTTGGCTCAGTGTTTAGCGCACAGAAATCCTAATTTACTGCCTTAACATCTTTACACACTTTCCCTCCTACCTATACTCTCATGTCTGGTGCAGAAAGAACCCGAAAAGTCCGCCCCAAACCCGGCAATCCATACGAGCGCACCAAAAAACTCGAAAAGGCCCCCAAACCAACTCATGCCACCTCTGCCCTTCCCCCGAAACAGACCACTCGCGCCCACTTGACAACGGGAGACTGGTTGACAGTCTATGAATACAAGGATAAGCACCCGCTCGCCGACCAACCCGACATTGTGAAACACTTTGCCACCCGACGCGAAGGTGCACTTCTCTTTACCCAATCCACGCTCTCGCGCAAGCTTCGCGACCGCGCAGCCATCGAGAAGCGTGCTGATGAGACGCCGAATGCTCTATCAGCCAAGAAATCCCGTGTAACAACCCGCCCGGATGTGGAAAGATGTGTGGTGGAATGGTACCAGGCCATGCAGGGCAGAAAGGAGACGGTGACAGGTGCAATGTTGATGGAGAAGCGAAGGAGGATCGAAGAGAGGCTGGATGTTCCGAAGTTTCCGCAGGCCATAGTGACAGAAAACAGCGCCCCGTGCTAGTGCAAATGGAGAAAGAGAGCTCGTCCTTGAAGAACGAGAGGACAGGAAATATAATGGAGATAGAACCACATGGGGAATTGGCACAGGTTTCGTAAGATCTCGTTAAAGAACGGTTAATCCCCTCGATGTTATTAACATGGGCATGTTAATAACAGGGTTTCTAACATGACATAAGCGCGCCGAAAACGCGTGTTTTTGGACATTTTTTGCCAGATTTTCACCCAAAAAATCCGACCAGGCTGACCTCACTGTTCAAGTTTTCAGCAGCGCTTTAGAGCCCCCGTAATCGGTGTCGGAGGCCGATTTGGGGCCTCAGGCGGCCCCCTTTCTCACACAAAAATTACATCCCTCTAAGGACCTCAAATGTGAGAAACGTAATTTACCTGTTAATAACAGTGTTAGAAAGGGGGTGTTATTTAACATTGACTTTCTTACACAGCGCTACAAAACAGGGCAAAACTGGGTTCATTGGCGGCCGCCGGTGGCCGTCGGTGGACGTCAACCGCTGATGCCCAGGGGACGTCAAGATAAGATATCGTTTTACGGCAATCTCCATCGATTGGCGTTCGCCTCCATTGGATCCCATTGGAACTCAATGTTGGGCGAAAAGAAAATCCACTGATTTCTGTATAGTGCAGCTTTCTTTCAAGTCTTATCTTTCTGTGGTACATGCTCATAGGCCCATCCGCTATAGTCGACTCCGAGTCGCCGACTGTCGAGGCTCTGACAAACACGGAAAGATAGCACGGAGAGACCAGAATCCCATCAATTCTACGCCATCACTTTTAGAAATGGCATGCAACTCTGCAACGACCATTATTTGATTTGAAGATTCAAGAAACGGGATGGCGGGACGACCCGATCCCCACGATCGAAATCCGCGGGCGGTGAAAGACCAAGGAAAGACTAACAAACCGCGGCAAAAAACGAGAAAAATCAGGCGTCAAAAAAGGCCCAGATAAGAGACGACCAGTTGTCGTGGAACTTGAAGGCTGCATTGCATCTTGTGCTTCCACTTCTCAGTGTGAAATCACAAGCATGTCACTATCCACCTTTCTCCCATGCTCACAGTTGACGAATGAGGATCTCAGAAAAAAATCGTCTTGAGCTGGCTTGGACGAGGAAATAACTGCGTTCAACCGCACGGCCTCCTATTTGCGGGAGAACCCGTCATCAATCAAAACTGATCCCAACACTCGCTTATTTTTTGCTCTCGACCACCATGGCACGACCAACGCTGGACGGCTTGGGCGAGGAACTGCTAGTTAACCTCATGACAAAAGTTTCTCTCACATGGTTTCTTCTGTTTCTTCTTTGTATTGCTCATCTCTTACTCTTTTCAGCCGCCAAGGCGATGCACTTTTCGATGCGGGGCGTTTCGACGCTGCAGAAGCGAAATACTTTCAGGAAGCATTCGAGATTGTAGGTTCTGGGCTCGCTCTCCCGACAAACCGCGGGAGACCCCACAGGTGGCGTGATTTGCGATCTCTACGTGGGACTGAACCTGTGGAAGCGCGCGAATCTCATGGGCTGCTGTGTGGGAATCGCGAAATGTCTACGCCGAAAAAAACGACATCGAAATGGTATAGATTTCTCTCTTTGCCTGATTTATGAGCTGATTTGAGCAGGCCCTTGCGTGGTGTGACGAAGTTAACGTTTTGTACCGCTGTGGCTTCCATCAGCTGCCACAACCGATCTACGGTGAGTCAGCTCTGGCCTTAGACGATCCAATGGCTCAAGATCTTTATAGATTGGATCGATTGGACGCCTGATATTCCAGAGCTAACCCTACTGAAATCGACTGCGCTCTGTGTCGCCTCGGAAATACTCGCAGAGCTAGGTAATTCCGGCACTGCTACGACGCGCCGCTGGAACGCGCACAAGACTACGAAGAACCTGCCGATGCATCATCAGACAACCCTCCTGCACGGCGTTCTCAACCGCGCGCTCCGCAACAAGATGCTGGAGCTGCGCCATCCCGACCCCCACGCGCCGCTGGGCACCGGGCCACTTGTCCCGGGTTTGCAGGTGCGCGGCTCTTGGGCGCGCCTCAACGTCGCGAAAATGGGCGGTGTGACCGACGGCCGTGAGGCGTTCGCGTGCTTTATCTGGAACAGTGAGTCTTCTCGACCGCTCACAATGATCCTAAAGACACCTTTCACCTTAGGCCATCTCTACGTCGCGGGCGGCCGTACGTCCTCCACCGGGCCATTCCACCGCGACATGTGGAAGCTCAATCTCAACGCGCCCGAGCAGTGGTACCGCCTCCCCGGCTACCCCGTTACACTCGGCGCCTCGGAGCGATTCATCGGCTGGACGATGCTCGTCCGCGAAAGCAACTCCACCGTCCTCCTCTTCACTGGCCGTCCCACCATCGACGTCTTCGACCTCGCATCCGAGACCTGGTCTTCCGCGCCACTGCACACCACGTACACCCCTACCGCCGCTGATGTCGAGGCGGGCATCACCGACAGCTGGCCGTGGCCCGGGAAGGTGTCCTGCGACGCCACAGTCGTGTTCTCTGCCTCGCAAAATACGGTATATGTATTCGGCGGCTCGCATGCGCGCAGCATCATGGGATGCGATCTCTTCATGGCGCTCGACTTGGCGACACTGCGCTGGCGTCGCCTCAGCGGGTCCGTACGTGCGCCGCGCGTCGCGAACAACGGCTGCCCGAGCCCGCGCAAGAACGCCGGCGGGTGGACCAGCCCCGACGGGGCGCGCGTGTATTTGCTGTTTGGGCACTTTGACCGCGAGGCGGCGAGCGTGTATAACGAGCTGCATGGGGCTGGAGAGGCATTTGGACACGAGGACTTCTGGAGCTGGGGCGTCAAGGAGGAGAAGTGGAGAAGGGAGAGGATCGCGGGGAATCCGCCGTGTGCGAGGACGGAGTTGGCGTATGTATATGTGGGTTTCCCTTACATTCACGTTGATACATGGCCTGCTAACCGAAATCCAGAATGAAAAACTGCAACGGGCGATCGTGTTCGGCGGGTATCACCCCACGCTCCCGACGCACGTCCTCAACACCACCACCGGCAGAGAGACGCAGTTCAACTACTCGTACTTCGGCGACACGTTCCTCTACGACGTCGCGCCCTCCCCGTCCCCTGACCACGCCACACCCACCTCGCGCGCACCCAAATGGGCACAGGTCCTTACTGCGGGGTTCCCGACGTACCGGTGCCAGGCGCAGCTCGCGGTCGACAGCACCACGGGCAAGACGTACATGTTCGGCGGGTGGACGAACAACCAGTACATTCCAACGCACACGCAGATGATGTCGCGCAGTTTCGGGGATGTGTGGGAACTACGCGTGGACTTGCCCGGCGGGAACTTTGAAGGAGTAGATGTGGAGGAGGAAGGACGGGTTGCGCGGGCAGGGCCATGGCAGCGGTGTTGGGCATGTGCGGCGGCGGGCCCGTGGAAGAAGTGTGGGGGTAAGCTGTTTTTTGTGCTTTCTTGGATCTCTCGCTTGCTCCGCTTGGACTGGTCTCTTTCTTCCAACTATTCTTCCTCTCGATTTTCGGCTATTTACTTTATCAACCGCTGACGTACCTTTGCCTCCAGGAACGTGCAAAGGCCGCGTGTTCTTCTGCGGTACGGCGTGCTTTCGCGAGGGATGGGCCGAACACAAGCGCACGCATAAGTGTCGCAAGGCATAGTAACTGAACTTGTTCTCGCATACCTTGACATTTTGTTCTTATTTTTCACCGCAATCGATGCAGTGCTATCACCTTGAATGAGGGCTGCCGCCATCACACACACTGAGCCCGAGCTACTAGTTCATATCGGATACCGAAAACCAACTATCTACTGGTGAGATCTTCCCCTAAAAACCTGGCGTCGGAGTTACGATAGGATGCCCTGCGCTCCTCCACTGCGCCTCGACTTCGATCAACGCGTCGACGGTGTCGAGAATCGTCTGCAATTGAGTTAGGCGATCCAGGAGAATCGAATACAGGCACGCACCTCCTCAACCGAATGAAAATCCACTGTCTTCATCCCTAAGACCTCTTCTACGCGCTTGAAGTTTATCGACAGCACGTCGGGTACCTCGGTCATCTGCGGTGTAGCCGTGATCAGCCTTTCCTTCAACGCAGGGCGCTGGTCTGCAATCAACCCCACCCGTTTCTGCAACGGCTGCCGTACGGGGACGAGAGGAGGATGCGCTTTCGCCCGACTTGAGAAGTGAGCGGAGAGTGCAGGGCGCGGAGATGCGCACGCGCGACATCGCGAACGTCGATGTAGGGCGTCAGAGAGGGGAAGGTGTCGTCTAGGAAGAGGAGGTTATAAACGAAAAGGTTTGTTGAGATGGCGCCGAGGTCTGGCGTGGGGAGGGAGAAGTGCGGGGTGAATGGGCCGTAGCAGAGGGTGGTGTTCATCGCGTCAACCCCGACCAGCGCTTCTGAGAATCTGATATCTTGATGCTCTCAGAGCGATCTCCGTGGCTGGCGTAAGTGGATTTGAGGTGTTTTGCCTTGGTACCGCGGCAGCGCTGGTTGGTTCAAATTTTCAGCAACGTTCGGGGCAAGTGAATGGAAAATCAAGGGACGTACGCTCGAGCACGATACCCTTTGTACCACATGGGAACCGCGGAAACCGTAGGTACCAGTGACTAGATTGGCGTGGGGCTCTCAGAAACGGTGCACATCCAACATACAGCAGATGGGCTAGACTCACAAAGATAAGCTCAGAAGGCATGGAGTGCAAATGAAGAAACCAAGATTTAAAGTGGTGGGTACTTGGAGTGTGAAGAACTGCCTGACCGCATACGGCCGTTATGTATTCCGGACACTGGCACCTTGCCTGGTTCCATAACTGGCTGGCTGCAACCCGAGCGAGTAAGTAATAGACCCTTAACTAGCAAAGTCGCATCAGCAATATGCCCGGAGGCAACAACTTCGGCGCGGTCCCATTAATAGCCAGGGCCCGCACTACATATATCATTGACAAGTGTATGCTACGGATACTCGACTCCTTAGGCCAATCCATGGACTGAGTCCCTCACCCTGGATCTCCCTCAACACATTCAGCATTAAAAAGACATTGGGAAAGTGTTGTTGTTGGACGGTATGAGACTTGGATGGTCCATTTGTTTTGTACTTGTGTTGCGGCGCGAAAGAAGAAATGGCGAGCGTAGTGCCGACACTGTAATGCCAGCCCCTGAGTAATATGCCCGGAGGTGACAAGTTCGCTGGTGGCCACCGGTGGATACCGGCGGTCAAACAGTGCTTGGTACTGTCTCTCATCAAAGCTCATCCATATTCTCCAATCACCGCTGGAAGTTTCCGCCATCACTCCTGTGTAGTTCACTGGATTCGAACGTATTCTGGGGGCAAACCACGCCAAACTTTTTTCGATACCCCAGTTGTCTTTCAACGGATTCCACTGGCATTATGGTGTTCGGCAGCGATCGCCATCAGCCAATGCCGCCAGTGCCGATGAGCCGGTTGCTACCTCCGTGCTTATTACTGACAATGGATCACGCCGATCAGCAATGCCGTGCGTACAGAGCCCGAGAAAGGATCATCGATCGATTGATTCGAATCAGCGCTCTTGTCATTCGCCGTCGTGGTCCCGACTAGCGAGTGTCTCTCCACTGGCTTCCCACCCATAACTGCATCCGAAGTCTGTTGCTTAACATTGCCCTCATTCTGCTCATACGTTTCACTTGCACCATGGCCGTCCCAGTTGACTCCTCAGCCGGATTAACTCGCATAGAAGATCTCTGGTTCTCCGATGGAAGTCTTGTGGTGCGCGCAGAAAACTCGATATTTCGTGTTTCTGGAGCAGTTCTGGCGGCGCGATCTTCTGTTTTCCAAGACATGCTCGCCTTTCCCCAACCAGGATCTGTCGGATCTGAAGTCGAGAATCTCGACGGCGTCCCTATCGTAGAGCTCCACGACCTGGCCGCTGAAACCGAATCGTTTCTCCGATCCATCTTTGATTCGAGGTAAGCGATGTGCATTAACTGCGGACCCGTCAAACTCATTGCTTAAAGTTTCTTCATGCCTCCGCCTGCATCCCCTGCATTATCCGACATTCTGGCCATCGTACGGCTGTCTCACAAGTACGACATCTCTTATCTCCACTGCCGTGCCTTGAATCACCTGTCCACAACCTATCCCACCGAGCTCCCCGTTTTTCTGGAACACCTGAACAACTTCCCCGCGGGCTTCGAGAGCCTAAAGTCATCTGCGGATGCGCACCTTCGCGTTCTGGGAGTCATCCACGAAGTCAATGCCCTCTGGCTGCTCCCCGCTGCCTATGCGCGTGCGTCGAAGTGCCTCCCCAAAAAACTCTTCTCAGCGCCCTCGTGGAGTACCCTCCCCGACACAATCAAACATAACCTGTACATCGCACACGCCCACCAAGCGCGCCACATCGCAGCGATCGTGCGCGCAGTGGGTGGCGACGCTTCCGACACCGCCGCGTGCACCGCACCGCAGACGTGCCCCGCGGAGATCCTGTCCGTCGTCGTGGCCCTGTTGGAGCAGGTCGGCCAGGTGGACATGGAGTTCAACTTTTTCGATGTGAAGGATATATTTCTACCGAGCGTGTGGGACGGTTTGGGCGCGCCGATGTGCGACGGGTGCATGGCTCATCGGGCGGCGCAGGTGGAGGCGAGTATGCAGCGGGTCTGGGATGCGCTGCCGGGGCATTTGGGGCTGCCGCCGTGGGAGGAGTTGAGGAGCATGCAGGGTGCGGCGATGGGGTGATTTTCTGGTGACTGGCCGGAGCTTTCCAATTTGAATGATCTAGATCTCTGCTACTTCCCAATGCAACGATTCGTACGATCCCTCTCGGTCGATACCTCAGTCAGCCTACCTTGCAGGATCTTATCATTCTAGAACTAATCGTGCTATCATGCTTCCGCTGTCGTTGTCCTTGGTGCGTCATCTAAATGCCGACCAAGTTCTCCACTTTTACACATCATTATAGTTTCTTGGTGGACATTGGTTCTATTCTGGATGTTCATTCCAGCGTTTGAGGAATACGAAACCGAATTGTAGGTTGCGGATGATGTCCGCCCATTTACTTTCTTCCTCGACAGTTTACGGACCCGTCGCATGGGAAAGCCGATCTTCGCCGGCACCAAGGCATCCATAAGTGGTGAGTCTATCGTCCTCTCTTTTGCGTAGTCGAGTTGAACCTGATAAGCCCGAATCAGGAAACCTGCGCTGAGGGGCGCTGAGGGGAAGTTCATTGATGACACTCTCTGGATGTAAGCCAGCTAAATCGGTCGCACGCGTGCGGCCTTCTGCTGCTCAACTGCGGTCCGCTGTTTATCGCCCCCCCCCCTCCCCCCCAGACGTAACGAACTTGAACGACGTCTGCTTTTTGCGATGCTCGCTCTTCACGAGTACCTTGGCATGGTCTGGGTATATTCTCTTACATCTTCCTTGTCGTTTGGCAGACCTCGACTTCAGGCTCGGATCCACCAATGGTGATAGGATGGCTGAACCCGATAGCAGTAATGCCGCGCGCCAAGGACAGCACTTACGCCAAGTTGGTTAGTCACTATCGCGCAGTCTTTAACTTTGCTTGAACCCCACTAACGGTTGATCAATGCCAACATTTACCTTCAGCTTTGGCTTGGCTCGAGCTGGCACTTCTCCGCTCAGAATCCACCTCCTAGGATCGTCCTCTCCGGCGGGGTATTTGTCAGGATGGACAACTCGGCAAACACGACGAAATCCAATGCGACGACCCGTACATCGGGAATATGCAGATCCCAAGTCTGCGTCGACGAACCACCGGTTTGGCAATTCAACGCAGCGTTGACGCAACCCGCTCAGAAGCGCACGGCATTCAATGGGTGAGTTTTATCTTACCGACTCCCGGCACCCCCGACGTTAAGTTCCGACTGTTCCAGGTCCTAACGTAAAGGCAGCCAAGTAAAGACGTGCTTGGCCTCAAATCCGCTTTTATCTTCCGCCCAAGACGGAGCGCGCACCTTTGGGATAAATACTACTTCTCCTTCTTCGCTTCCCCCTCAACCACTACGCCCTCCACTTCTTACGATGCAGCAGCGATACTCCGTTCTCCTACTGGTGCGATGCGCGCTTGCATCCCCACTCTTTACAGGCCTTAAGACAGTGGGGATTCGGAACGTGGCATATTCCCACACACACCCCGAGATGTGGTCGACGGAGTTCTGGGAGAAGATGGTCATAAGCATGGGTCTAGTACTGCTTGGTGGTGTCTTTGCTGGGTCCGCCTTCTTAACCTCACTCTCACTCGAGACACCGCTCATCCTTATGTTCAAGGCTGACGCTCGGGTTGATGGGACTGGACGAACTGCATCTACGCGTGCTAGCAGCATCCTCGGTCGATAAACATGAGCAAAGGAATGCGAAGAAGGGTATATTTGGATTTCTGATACCACCCAGTAAGCTAACAACAAGGTAGTTCTCGCCCTGATGCAGAAGGGTCGACACTGGGTCCTTGTTGTGCGTTTGCTGTGTAGATATGTTGTCCTATTGCTGATAATTTGACCCTTACGCAGGTGCTTCTCCTCAGCAATGTCATCATAAATGAGAGCTTGCCGATATTCCTCGACAGTGCCGTGCGTAATTTTTCCCGTCATAAATTCAGTCATTGCTCACTATTCGGGTCCCAGATCGGCGGCGGTTTCGCGGCTGTTGCACTCTCCACCGCAGCCATAGGTAAATCGCTCAGTCACAGCGCCTAGCCTCTCTAACCTCTGAGCCAGTCGTCTTCGGGTATGGACAAAGCTTAACTAGCACCCGAACTGAAACTAATTCCTTTTCTGCAACTTTTCTTGGTAAACAGCGAGTAAGTCCAGCATCCTGATTGAACTTTCTTCCTAGATCATCGTGGCCTTCCTTTCTCGCTCATCATCCTTTTCTTCGAGGTAGCCCTCAGCCTCTGGCTGAATTCCCGCTAGCCTTTTTTTGTGCTTGGCAAATTCCTCGCGTTTTTCCCGCATCTGCACTTGGCCTTTGCTGACTGCCTTCCAGAATAATCCCGCAAGCTGTCCCGTGCGTTACGGCCTTTCCATCGGCGCCGCATGTACCCCGTTTGTACTCGCACTCATGTACCTGTTCGCCCCCATCGCGTACCCCATCGCGCGTATTCTCGATGCGGCCCTGGGCACCCATGAGACGCACACTTACAAAAAGGTGGGCTTATCGCATTCCGCTCTCCCGTGGGCCACACGCCGGTTGATTCATGACTATCAAGGCGGAGCTCAAATCCTTCCTCCAATTCCACCGCACAGGAGAAGAGCCTTACACGACGATGAAATCAGCATCCTGAACGGTGTTCTAGAGCTCAACACGAAGCATGTGGAAGAAATCATGACACCCATGCGGGCACGCTGCTTCTGCTCATCTTTGCCCCGTACTCACTGACGACTCTATCTATACAGGATGTTGTAACCCTTTCCGCCTCCGATATCCTCGACCATGCCCTCGTCGACACACTCATCCTCTCTGGGTACTCACGTTTCCCCGTGCATGAGCCGCACGATCCCGACTCGTTCCTCGGCCTCCTCCTCATCAAGAAGCTCATAAATTACGACACCGGACTGGCCCTACCCGTGTCTGCTTTGCCGTTGAGCATATTGCCCGAGGCGCCTCCGAGCATAAATTGCTTCCAAGCGTTAGATTATTTGTGAGCGCATATCATATGAAATTGGTGGTGAATGACTGATTTGCGGCCGGCAGCCAAACTGGCCGCGCACACCTCCTGCTCATTAGCCGTATGCCGGGAAAACCTGGGGGCGCCATTGGGGTTATCACACTTGAAGGTGAGTTCTCGGCTCTCTGAATTTCAACTTTCTGATCCAACTAACGCCATCGACAGATATCATCGAAGAAATCCTCTCCGAAGAGATCGTAGATGAGACAGACCGATACCAGGACAACATCTCGAAGGCGCTCGCGAAACGGCTTACGACGACGGACGTTATGCAGGGGATCGTGGAGCGGCAGCGTTGTGGCTCACCGTACAGCTACGAGTATACGCCGCTCTCCTGTGTGTCTCCGCCAAGTAACACAGAGCGCACGCCGCTTGTTGACGGCGGGGGGCCAACGAGTGGATATGGGGGAACGCAATAACCTTCGAAGGAGAACCAAATCGATCTCGATCTTTCTGTATCTCTACGGCCGTCATGATCCTTCAAGTTTGTTTTTGCTTATATATGCATTACTGTATAATTTCGACGTCGCATTCGATTCACTGCAGCAAGGGATTGGCGACGGATCTGGGTCCTGAGACCCCTCCAGAATCGGAGAAGCGGATCACACTCTCTGGTTGTACCGGTTTTGCGAAATACAGATCAGGCATAGTACGAAACAGTAATTACACTACCTTATAGGGATATCACTTGCCTCGTTGGATGACAGCCGCATGCATCCCCATCCTGGTTGTTTGTACAGGACGGACCTCGCGTGGATGATAGATAGACCTGCTCGTATGCGACGGACATCCACAATTTTACTTCCCGCTATCGGATCCCACTCCTCGGGCCTGTCAGCATCGAGACAATATCCCGCGTACGAGGGGCGTGGGGCGGCTAGAGCGCGCGCGGCTCCGATAGCGCATGTGAGCACCCAATTCCATGACGTCGATTGTAATGTCGGTGGAGAGAAGCTGTACGACAGCATCACGGCCCGTGGGTTCCTGTCTTGACCCCAACTACGACGCCGAAGCAGATCACGCACTCGTTTCGTGAGAGATTGCTTCGTTGTCGAAAGCCCTTGGTTTTCGCATGCGTAGAGGACGATCTTGTATCCATCACGATGAAGTATGCTTGGGAAAGTGCATAACTTCAGATAGGCAGTAGTGTTGCACAGAGGCCGCTGCTCATATTGGAGCCTCTCCAGCCGTATGGCTGAGATGTCTTGGAAGTAAAGTTGATTGCTGAGACGGATCGCAGGCAGAGGTTTCCAGTGGGACTGCAAAGAACTGAATGAAATGGTAGCAAGTAGCTGTTGATACGGTTCGACGTTGTCCGCATATGTTACAACAATGTGGCCGTGTAACAGCTCAGCCTGGGCCTGGGGATACTTGATAAGGTAAGGACTTTCAAGCTATGAAACCACCCACGGTTGAATAGGAGCGCCCCGCGGAGTTGAGCACAACGTACTCCTCAGTGCGCCAGTTGACCAGCAGGAAAAACATCATCACTGGATTGGACGGCTGCAGAGCGAAGACAAAGAAATCTCCAAGGATTCTGGGCATCCATCGTTCTAAACCGGTCGCCAGTTCAAGACTGAATATCTCGGTGGATTGACCAGAAATGAGATCCACATCGCGGATAGGAATATCGCTTTACGGTGTTAACCAATGCCGGCCTCCTCGTAACAAATCGAAATACTCACTGGGGTCCCGAATGATGCACGGGCAGTAAAAGGACGCGCAAAACGTTAGTCGTGGCCGGCAAATCCATTGACCAAGTAGTGGTTCGATAGTCCGTCACACAGCTCCAGATTCTGCGACCTTCGGCGAGCTCGTAGACATGCAAGTGCTCCCGTGTGCGCAGTAGAACATATCTACTGTAGCCGCCTCGCAGAATGTGCATATCTATCAGATCCTCTATATCGACCCCGGCGTCAAACGTCACCTGGCGACAGGGCGCCGTATGAGGAGGCGAAAAGCCAGGAAGCCAGGCAGCGGGGCCCACAATTCCACGCCTGACGTGGTTCACAAGTTCGGTAGTGGAGCAGTGCTCAAGCACTGTTTTTGCAGGCAGGTCCAGCGCGCCAACAGAACCAAGGTCCTGCAGAAGTGATAACCACAGCTGCTTCGCTAACGCGATACGTCGGAGAGGTTTGTTCGCCTGGCCCTGGATTCTAGACGTTGGCCGTTCACTTGTGATTCACTGCACGGAGCTTACCAGGGAGACCGACAGAGCGGTATAGACATCACAAATTAACAGGACTTGCAGCAGTATATCGTCGCCGAGAGCTTCGAGGGACATGAGAATAAACGGCAAGAGGAAATGACAAGCGCTGCACAGCATCAGGGCTGTGCTCGAGGATTCGCCGAGCTTGGATCTCCGAATCTGTATTCATCAGTATTCATCAGGAGATCCGACGCGAAGCCTGCCGGATACAATTGAAAACTCAAAAGCCGTATAAGTTCCTGCATCTGGGTAAATTTCAATGTTACTATTGGGGCTGCAATTTTCTCCGCAAAACAGGTTGGGGCCCGCGTTCGAGAACCGTCGACCGATTCACAAAGCATAGAGCAAGATATCTTCGGGGGGACACGGTGGCGGTGGGGGAAATGAGCGCTTCCTTGATCGGAATCCATCCCATGGGGCGTCATGAGTGGTTCAAGGTTCAAGGTTCAAGGCGGCGACAACCGCCGAAAAAAGAGTCCCTGCCGCGGTTCGAACGCGGGACTTCAGGATGACCGCCGAAAATTGCAATCCTACACTCTACCACTGAGTTACAGAGACAATATTTATGGGCCAATGTTTTTTAACGACAAGGGTCAGCCAATCATTCCGCTTGGTCAGCTAATCATTCCGCTTGGGGACAACACCGCTTCCTTTCATCTCCACCTCACACTGCACGCAGCGAATGCTCAGCAGCGTGGCTTCAAACGCTGGAAATCAGATTCACTTAATATTTCATTTTTTTTGTCTACTGAAATAACCACTCCCTGTATGAAGGCGACAGCCAGTTTACCGTGACATCGTCTAGCGGCCGGGGGCGACACGATGGACCCGAAATGGACTGAGCATCGTCTAAATTGGTGACACACAATGTTCTTTCTGCTGATCCTTAGCATTTTGGGCCAATTTCACAGACAATCCTGCAACATTATTCAACTTACCAAGTACAAGGGCTGAATTGACTGTTTTTTACCTTCCAGATTGAGTTCTGAAGGTTTTTTTTTTTTTTTTTTTTTTTTTTTTGTCAAGACATTTCTTTGGCTACAGAGCCATGGTGACTGTGACCCGGCCTTGACAGTGGCGATGTGATGGACCCTCCGTGACTGTGACCATCACCTTCCTACAGGCCAGTCAAGGGGGGTGCCGATCTGCGAAATCTGTACCATACCTCGAAACTTTTTTCTCAGAAAAATGGGGGACCCCTCCCCCCCTCCCAATCGGGGAATTGCCTTTTTAGGAAGGTTCCCGCGACGATTTTGGGCTCAAAACACACAAGCATAGTGGATTTGAGTCTCAGAGGCAGTTATTATGTGAAAGGAGACTCCTTGAAGTATTTTCGTTGAGCTCTGGAATGTATTTGAGTGAGAAGAATTTCGCTTCTTCAGCCGATTGCGGACCCCACGTGATAAATTACTACGTTCGGAGTGGCTGTGCACGATCTAATCTCATCAAATCTGCCGATGTAGGAATAATGTATCCTCTTCTACCTCGACAACCACTACACCAGGCACCTTAAGGAAAGTGAATTGTCTCTCAAAATCACAATCTCTTTCAGATTTCGAGGTGATTTAAAAATTCTTGGATCCGAAGCCCCTTGAGGCCAGTACAGTACTGTTGCTTACCATGTTGAGTCTTGACCTAGGTTAAGAGATCACTTTCCCTGGTGTGAGTGCTGGGCACAGCTAGCATTCTGCTTTGGGACAATCTTAGGGCTGCCCACTGTCGCATTAAACAAGTACACTATTACAGCCGTTATTTTGGTTATAATGAAGGTGGCGGAGGGGCCTCTTGTTCCGGACCACCACAATGGCCGGTTTTCCCACGCCGTTGGGAAGGGTGTACGCTCCCGCCAGACGATGACGGCGACGCCTGCTGGTCGCCCGAGCCATGGCGGGACATACAGACATCGCTCACCCCCCCGCGACGTTAGTGCAACGTCGGGCGCTGTGGCGCCGGCACCCGGAGATTTCTCCCCTAACCCCGCGACACTGCGTAATATTGTGTATGTAGCACACGTACGAAAACCCTCACGATATGCATTGCCATGGAGGGCGAACCAGCCCCAACTCCCGAGCTACCACCCGCCCGTACCGCAGCTACAAGTCCTGTCTTTGTACCCCTCCCGCCCATCCCGGCGTAGCCCCGGCAGGACGACAATCAAGAATTCTTGACGCCTCGTGGATACTGCGGATTCACACGAGAAGGAGCGGGACCTAGCACGTTCCCTTCTTTTCTCCCACACCACTCTCATTCTTCCCCCCGTCGTCGTCGCCGTACGCTCCTGGGGACGACACCAGCGTCTTTTGCACAAAGGCATCCCCCCCCGATGCAGGCCATCGGGTGTGGTGTCTTTGTATGCGAACCCCCAACGGGCCTCTCTCCGCTGGTAGGCCCCAGTTTCCAAAATATTCCAAGATCGTTCATCAATCTAGCCCTGTCAGTAACCACAAACGGCGCCTTCCGCTCTTTCATGCAACCCCAGCCGATGGCATGCAAAGGATTGCGACACTCTGACACGGAATCTCTGGGGAGAAATTCCGCTCTTTGTTCTCGAGCCTTTAAACAACGAGGAAGAGGTACGTTTTTCGCCACCCAACTCAACACCAACCAATTTCTAGTGCACTTAACACCGAACTCCCCAGCCCTTTCCAATGGCAATTACTCGTAACACCAGTGTGCGCGCGTCCTCCCTGACCCCCTCGGAAAACAGCGACCTGTATTACGAGAGCTACGACGACGTCTCTTCGCCCGCGCCCAGCCAGACGGCAGACCTCTACGGCTGGGACAGCGACTTGAGCCCCGCACCTATGGACGCGGAAACGACACCGACCCCCCAGGCGGCGCGCCCCTCCTCCCCGGCCTCGGTGGTGGAGATCCCGAGGGACGACTTCCCCCTCCTCGAAACTCCCGCCCCTGCGGTGACCAAGCCCCGCACCAAGGCCACAAAGGCAACCAAGAGCAAAGCGAAGGCGAAAGCAGGTACGCCTCTCACCCAATCCTAAATCCCTAGCCCTGACTCCTCATAGCTGCTGCCACCGCACCCACCAAGGACGCTGATGACCCCTTCCTCGCAGCAGACATTGCGGCCGGCCACCGCCGCCTCCCTTGGCATCCCGACGTCGCTCGACCATGCGACAGAGGGAGCATCGTCGTTGCGTCGCCCCGCGACTGACCTGGGATCCCCCTCTAAACGTCGCCGCGCCAATACTGCCGGCGATGCCTCCCCTATTCACGTACCCCCCACTGTCGCGATACTCGCCAGCGCCGTGCCCGTGCTCACCGCTAACCCCGTTGTTGCCCCCGTCGCCGCACCCGTCGCTGCCCCTGTCGCTGTACCCGTCGCCACCCTCGTCGCTGCCCCCGTCGCCCACACCCGTCGCAGCGCCCATCGCTGCCCCCATCGCCACCCCCGCAGCCCCCCCCCATCACTGCCCCCGCTGCTGCCCCCCACGGCTGCACCATCGCTGCCCCCGTTGCCGCGGCCGTCCCAGCCCTCGCTGCTGCCCCGCTGCTACGGCCCGCCGCCGCACCCCGTGGCCACCCCCGTTGCTGCGCCCGCCGCTGCAGCTGTCGCTGCCCCCGCTGCTGCGCCCGTTGCTGCCCCCGCTGCTGCGCCCGTTGCTGCCCTGTTGCTGCGCCCGTTGCTGCCCCCGCTGCCGCTGCCCCCGCTGCCGCTGCCGCCGCTCCCCCACTGCCGCTGCCGCTGCTGCCCCTGCGGCCGCCCCCGCCCTCCCCCCTCTCTGGCTGACAGCGGACTGCGCCCGTCGCTGCCCCTGTTGCTTGCGCCCGTCGCTGCCCCTGTTGCTGCGCCCGTTGCTGGCCCCCCTGCTGCCGCTGCCCCCCGCTGCCGCTGCCGCCGCTCCCCCCACTGCCGCTGCCGCTGCTGCCCCTGCGGCCGCCCCCGCCCTCCCCCCTCTCTGGCTGACGGCGGACAACCTCCCCCCGCGCGGATCATACACCCCGACCCCAGCCGGTGGCTTCCCTCCCATCATGTACTCGCCGGAGCAGCTGCTCCAAGGTGTACTGGCCGACCCTCATCCGGATTTACGAGGAGGTCAGCTTCCCCAAATTCTTCCTGGTCGTGAGCGGCGGCAACGGAGCGGTAATGAGGACGCACGGCCTCATCCGCGAGGCGATCACAGACTACATTAACATTGACTCCACCACTTTCACCCTCGGGACCCCGCCCACGACCGCGAACGGGTCCAGCCCGACCCTCTGGCTCGCCGCAGACATCCCAGACCCCCTAGCGCAAGGTGTCATCGACACCTGCATTTTATCCTCCACGAACATCACGCTATACACCCTCCCATACAACATGCCTATCATTGGCTTTGTGGGCATCTTCGCGGGCTTCACGCTCCCCAATACCGTCATGGGTGCGAACGCGGCAAGGGATCTTATCGGCACTGCAGTCCAAGGCAACAGCGAGATCTCGCAGTTGTGCAGACCCATCGCGACGCCTTCGGACTGCAGGTCTCCTCGGGGGAGGCGTGGGGAACCTTCCTTGCCTCCATCACCGTCCACGGCATCGTTCTGATTGTCAACGACACCAACACTGTTGCCTGGCGTCTCCACGTCACCCCCCCTACCAACAACCGCGAGTCCTGGAGCCAGCTCCGCCGCCTCTTCGGCAAGCTGCGGATTATGATGGCCCTACACGGAACGGCGCAACTCCAGCGCGCTTTCAAATGCCGCATCTGCCCCGCTATCGACCATCCCACTCCACTGTGCCCGCTCCCCGAGCTCCCTGGCTGGCTCGGCCCGACCCCCGCCACTATCGCTGCACTCGAGGACGCTAGCTGCGCTGCGGCTTCGAAGGCCCAAGAGCAGATACGCCTCAACGCCACCGACGCGCTGGCAGCTCTAACGCGTGCTCGGGCACCGGGCGAGGCCAAGGGCCCTTCGACGGGAAAGCCCGCAGGGGCGGGAAGGGGAAGAGAGGTGGAGACTTCAAAGGGAGGGGTAAACACCGTGAGCGCGATGATTATCTCTAACTCCCCTACGTATACAAACCATACACGCCGAGCTCCTTAGACTTAACTGCTACGATACCGTAACACCTTTTTTGCGAAATACATGTACTTTGCCCCTTCCATGTGACGAACAATAAGTCTACTATCAAATAAGCTGCAAGTACCCCGGCCAGTGGAGCTAGGGCTGGAGTACTGCGAGCGTGACACGCACTCGCCGTTGCGCCATCCAAGCGTAACCGCACCTACTAGCTCTACCACACACCCTTTATAAACTATGCAAACACAACAACAAGAAAGAAGATCTAGCTCCACAGACCCTCCTGGAACGCGGGAGGGTTCAGGGGAGCAGGCGCATCCTCCTCGTCAGTGCCCGCACTACGAGACAAAATAATGAATCCAGCGGGAGCCGGGGCGACCGGGGGCCTAGCCCCGGCTATTCTCAGCGAGACCCCCCCTGTGGCAGCTCTAACGTTGCTTTGGCTGCTGCAGCGACTGGCGAAGAGCGACGACAACCCAACACACGCGCACGCACGCGCCGTAACGGCAACGGCGATGCTTCGGACAGTCCGGGCACGCCGCCCGGGGGTTCATCCATGCCATCCCGCCCACGAAGGACCGGTGGCACGAGGGGCAACCCGAGAGCCACAAGGAACCAAGCGGGTGAGACCGCATCCGACCCCACTACTCCACTTCCAGGAGTGCACACCCAACCACAGGACGGTACATCAAACCCTAGGCGACAACGCACACCGAGGGGATGTCCCCAAGATGAAGACCACGCACCCGCATTCTTTAACCGCAAACGGGAACGGCAGCAGGCTGGAAATCCACGAATCTCCCGAAACACGACTGCCACCGTAAACCTCAGCGCCATTAACATAAATGGCGTCAAGGCGACCTCCCTCTTACAGGAAAGCCACAAATGGCATGGGATACATCGCATGATGCATGAGCAAAAACTCGGTATATTAATTGTTACAGAGACCCATATGTCGTCTGCCCAAGCCCTAGAAATTGAAGAGAGTTTTATGAGCAAACACCTAAAGCTCTTTAACTATGAATACCCCGATAATCCCGCTGCGAAGGGCGTAGCGATAGTCCTGAATAGGGAGATCACAAATATCGAAGGGGTGAAGATTCACTACCTCATACCTGGTAAAGCCATCCTCGCAGTTGTCCCATGGCATGGTACCCGGACGATAACAATTCTGGGACTATATGCTCCTACCGAATCGGATGAGGAAAAAACAAACTACTGGAACTCATTGTGTGATCTGTGGCTCACCACCGACCTGCCAGTGCCCGACGCTATAGGCGGAGATTTTAATGTCGTCCCTGATGCAATTGACCGGTTACCACATCGTACGGACTCTGACGCGGTAGTGGCCGCATACTTACGCTTCACACATCTGATGGAGGTAAAAGATGGCTGGCGACAACTCAACCCCGACACAAAAGCGTACACTCACGTTAGTACCCGTGGGACATTATCCCGCATTGACAAAATCCTGGTCTCGCCTGCCCTCTTAAAAACTGCAGGCACTGGAAGATAGACGATGTGGCAGGAGGCCTCACCGACCACCGAATGGTCTCAGTGACAGTATCTGCACCAGGGGCCCCATACATCGGAAAAGGTCGATGGGCAATGCCCAATTTCCTCCTGTATAACAAGGACGTCATGACCTACGCTGTTAGCAAAGCTTGTGAGTTAGAAGACTCAGTGACTAAACCACGTACCGAGGTCTCCAATGCACAAACCAGGTTCAGAGATTTTAAAGACTCTGTCTTGGACTACGCACAGAAGACGGCAAAGAGCGCAGTAGGCGCATCTGAGAAAAAGAGGAGGAAGCTGGTAAACAAGCGGGAAGAACTGCTAAAGAACAAACCATCCGAGCCCCCCGCCACGGAGACTGGAGGAAACTCCACAACGGCTGTTGTAGGCAAAGACCAAACACCACAGGCCATACCTCCCAGCCGAGGGAAGAAAAATCGCCGGACGAAGTAGCCCAGTTGATCGCGACAATTGAAAAAACAATTGATGAGATTGTTGATCGCCAGAGAGCGAAAGCGGCTAGAAACCAGAGTCAGGGGCTTCACAGAACTGAACCATATCACTAAGTATGCCGTGAACCTAAGCAAGGACACCAAACCAAGGGACACATTGACATACCTACGTAGGACAGATGTTACCCCTGAGGTGGGCAGCAAACGTTCTTCGGAGATGGCAGAAATTGCCCGTGGGTACCACAACGACATCCAATCAGATGGGCTGGAGGTTGACCAAAAACTGCGGGACGCGGCCGGTGAAGAGGCCTTAGCTGCAGTGCCCCCAGCTAGAACAGGGGCGGACATGAAACCGCTAACAGAAAAGCTTACCGAGACAGGATACCATGCAAGCCCTCAAGCAGTCGGCGGCTGGTAGGGCAGCCGGAATTAACGGCCTTCAAACCGAATTCTGGGATAGACTTGAGTCAATTCACAAAGAAAACAAAAGTGGGGAGGACGGCACACCCCGCAAGCGAACATGCGATATAATAAAAGTACTCACCTGGGTGTTTAACAACATTGAAGAGTACGGGATGGCTGAGGGCACAGGCTTCTCTCTGGGTTGGATGTGCCCCCTGTTCAAAAAGAAGGACAGAACCGATATTGCAAACTATTGTCCCATCACAGTGCTGAACTCAGACTACAAAATATTCACTAAAGCATTGACAAATAAACTGAGCAGGGGTGGCACCATACCTTATCCACAAGGACCAGTCCGGCTTCATGAAAGGTCGAAAAATCACGGATGCCATCTACCTCGCCATGGAGGTGGTCGAGTACTCTGAGGAGGACCTGCAAAATGGGGTCATCGTAGCCCTTGACCAAGAGAAAGCATATGATAAAACTCTACACCCATACCTCTGGAACACCCTCCGTAGGCACGGCATCCTGGAGTTCTTCATCGACACTGTAAAATCCCTGTACAAATTCGCCGATACCCACGTTATCATAAATGGTGAAATTAGTTCGTCCTTCCAAGTAATACGGGGTGTCCGCCAAGGGGACCCATTATCATGCTTACTATTCAACCTAGCGATCGAGCCGCTAGCCTCGATGCTGAGGGGATCGGGCCTCCGGGGATACTCCATACCAGGTGTGGCAGAAAAGGCCGTCGTCCAATTGTTTGCGGATGATACGACCGCCTACCTAAACGAGCATGACAATTTTAGTGACCTAAAGAAAATTCTGGATAAGTGGTGCCTCGCTTCTGGTGCCCGTTTCAATGTCACCAAAACAGAAATAATACCTTTCGGAACTCCCGAATTTCGAGCACGTCTCATTGAAACTAGGCAGCTCCACCCGGATGACAGCCCAATCCCGCCCGATGTCCACATCGCTGGTGAAGGGGAGGCGGTCCGCATACTAGGGGGTTTCGTTGGCAATGGGGTGGACGCCTTCGGGGTATGGACCCCAGTGCTAGAAAAAATTGACTCGGATTATGAGAGATGGGCAAGGCTAAACCCAACACTCACCATGAAGAAGAACATCGACCAGATAATAGCGGGATCCCGATCACAATACCTAGCCCAGGTGAACGATATGCCACGGGCGGTAACAAAACATATCCTGAAGGCCCAAAAAGAATTTATAAATGGCGCTAAGTCATCAATGGTAGCGCGAGACGCACTGATGGCCCCCCGCGACCAGGGAGGAATCGGACTATTCGATCTAGAGGTCAGAAACGAAGCCCTCCTGCTACTTAAGGCTGCATCCCTGGCAGAAACAGATGCAGAAAAACGCGCCCACTGGGCGTCCCTGGCGCTGCACCGCCTGTCAAAGAACATAGTCAAATCATCTTCGGTGGCAGAGGAAGCGAAGACGAACCTGATGGTCCAAAATATTAAGGTAAGCCAGCGCAAACCGCCAGCACTACACAAGAAGATGGTGAAATGCCTAAATAAATACGGGCTCAGCTTTGAGACAGTCCACCCCTCAACTGAGCTTCAAAGAGCTATGCCACTATGGCACCACCCTGGGGAAGACCCCCAAAAAAGACAACAAAACAACGGCAAGAAAGCGAAGTGCATGAGGAGAAACCATGCCACACTGACTATAGGTGATGGCATAGACCTCGCCCAGCGGATACATGACCCACTGCACTACAAATCTGCATCCTGCATATGTGACGCGTGCGAGGATGACAGGACAATCCGAAGATGTGAGAACCCCCCATGCATGCGCCGTCGCAGCGGCCTCCCGCCTGGGACAAATCCTCCCTAAGTGGATCCCACCTCCAGGAGGAGGTGAAGACTCGGGTCCCGTGGGCACACCACCAGACGAGAGAACCGACAATGAATCGTTCAGACCCCCAGAAAATATTACAACACTCACCCAGGGCCTTCGCGTCATGACAGATTGGCACAGTGAACCGACAGAACACCCGAGCCTACCTGTGAGGAGACGGGCAATAATGACACCTGCTCCTGAAAACGCGACTGTGTACATTGCGGGATCGGTGCATGCCCCACCACGCAAGAGGCAAAGTGCCGCAGCTGGCCTGTTCATAAACCCAGACAACAGTATGAACCGAGGACAGTGCATACCCGTCGTCGGGGAACAGTCCCAATACGCAGCCGAATTCTTCGCGGCGCTGGAAGCGGTCAGAAACACAGACACAAACTCAACACTTACCATATTCAGCACACAAAATACATCCGCGAGGCCATGAACACAAAACTCCCCGACTGGGAACACGAAGGATGGGTTGGGAACCCGCATCGCGACGTGTTGCGGTGCCTGGCAGCGGAGCTCTAAGCCAGAAAGGCACCGACCTTTTTCAAACTAGCTGAACCCGGTACGCCCGAGAGACTACGGTGCCGGCAAGCCACCATATTGGCGAAGGAGGCTGCGAGAACCCGTGAAATGCGCAGTGGGACCTCACACTTCCAAAAGACACGGCGCTACCCGGGTTGAGCCTGCAAGGAAACCGGCAAAGAGTTTTCTATCGTAGCATAAGGGAAGAAAAAATGAGAAAACTTACCCCGCGTCCATCCACAACAAAGACACTCGAGTTAGTGAGGAAAGCGGCAGAGGAAAGCTTCGGCCGGTGCGTGTCAGACGCCGAGATCTGGAAAGCCGTACACACAAAAGAACTTCTCCCACGGACGGCACAGTTCCTATGGAAAGGCCTCCACAACGCATTAAGAATTGGGAAATACTGGGTTCACATACCCGAATGCGAAGACCGCGCTAGCTGTAAGGAATGTGACGTAACAGAAGACCTTGCGCACATCCTAGTCGGATGTCGAAGCCCAGGACAAGAGCTAATCTGGAAAGCTGCAAAGTCCCTATGGCTGGAGAAAGAAGCCCACTGGCCAACAATATCGCTGGGGACTGTATTAGGCTATGGCCTTGCTGAATTCCGAGACGACAGAGGAAAGCTGAAACGTGGTACGCAACGGCTGTACCGGATATTGATATCCGAATCGGCGTATCTAATCTGGAAGATAAGAAATGATCGGGTTATCTCCCGGGACGGAGAGCCGGCAACAGAAGAAGAAATTGTAAATAAATGGAAGTATGCCATTAATCTACGACTACAGGTGGATAGAACCCTGGCTAACAGGCCCATTAAAGGCAAGCGACCCGCACTGGCACCCCAGCTGGTCCTCGCAACATGGTCCGGCACACTGGACAATGAACAGAGCTTACCGGCCGACTGGTTACGGGAGCCCAGAGTTTTAGTGGGTAGCCGTGCATTCCCCAAAACCCCGACCCGGCAACGCGACAGCCGAGGTATCGGGTAGCACAGTAGTCCCACACTGCCCCCGGGCGTGCGTAAAGCATCTCTCTGGGTGGTGGAAACCACTCCCTTGAAATTAATCTTCGAACCTTTACAAACCAGATGGGCTAACCAATTGTTAGTTGCTACTGGCCTAACGTACCACCAAAAAAAAAAAAAAAAAAAAAAAAAAAAATATATATATATAATGAAGGTGGCTGTTTTTTCATTTCTCGGACTCCGGATGGTACGGGATGGCAAATAAACCACAAATTGATGGGATGGCCTCTGCTGCAAAAGGTGAAGTTTTTTTTTATGCAATCTGGCCATCTACAGGTGGGAGACATACTGTATGGATCCTGTAGTCTCTCGTAGGCAGACACACCATAACAACATGAAGCTCATACCTCACCCGTTATACTTCTTTCCTGGCTCATGAGGGTTTGCTTGAGTTGGATATTCATTTCAAGGTAATGGTTTTGTTGCATCATGTCTCTGGTCAACAGGTACACCATGTTGTGATGTCATGAATGGGTAGTGGCATGATACATCTCCAACCATCTTGGAGTGCCATACAGGTTCAGTACGGCAGCTTACAGCGCACATCGGGTACTGGGCTGAGAATGTCCCCACCTGTTTTTTCCAGTTTGCAAGCAAGGTGAGTTGTGATCATAGTTCAATGTTGGGGTATTTTTCATGCAGAATTTCTGAGGCTGGGATTTTTTGGCCTGTACAAAATGTTGAATAACCCACCAATTGAGAATGTGCAATGAATCTCATTTGTTTTGTGAGCAGGTTACAGCTTCTAATTTGATGGTGGAACTACTTTCTCTGGTTATATAGCTACCTTCTTGTTGGAAATTAACAACAATGAAATGTTTGGTGATTTGGGTGAAAAGAATTGAATTAAGTGCACAATGTAGGTCCAAGTCTGGCAATAAGATTGGTCGTAGCCGTAAATTTTGTGGTTTTGGTTTTCCAGCTCTCAGCTGTGCATCCAAGAAACACTGGTCCTAGATACAGACTCATCTTTTGGGCAAACATGAGGGGTCAATTTTTTTTTTCTGCCGGACTAACTACCCGGCCTTTAGTCACCACTTTAAATGCTGGTGTACCCTTGTATGTGTCCCCCTGCTGTCAGAGTTACTATTCTTGGGTGTGCATGCACTGCCTTGTTGAATGTACCTGCAGCGCAATTTGTTGCCAGGTGCATTTATTTTGTTCCTTTTCCTTCCGGCTGTGTCTGCCATTGATTAATTGTAGTTCCGTTGAAACGGTGACTATGGGGCTAGCAGTGAAATAATCCACAACCAAACCTTGTAAATGAATACGCAGTTCGATAATGCAACTACAACAACTCAAACACTATAATCCTTGTGCAAGTTCGGGGTTCCAATCCAGTATAGATTGTGGCAATTTGAACTTTAGTTCTCTTTTGGAAACAAGATTTTTATAGGTCTACAAGTCGTATAGATAAATTGCTCGAAACTGTTCTAGGTGCAATCACGGTGTGATAAGGACCGCAGTGTCGGTATTGAAAGGTATGTGATTCAAATTCGACTACGTTCGTCCTCTAGAGGGGAAAGTACAGTCAAATGATAGAGCGGAAGGTCGGTGCGCGAATCGGCCTTGTGAGTGGTGGGTGGGTGTGTGTGTGTGAACGGTTATTTGTAGAGACCGTTCGTCCCCTAGGTGTGGGTGCGGTGCGATGTACCTGTTGTCAGGGGAAACAATAGAGAAGGTGGGATTTTACTAGACCTGGTTCCCTGTACGAGTGTACTAGAACCCTAAATGCATTGCCCTGTCTGACTTCCTTGGTGCACTCTTCCCCTTAGCACCAGCGCTGGAGGTGCAATGAGTGTTGCTCAGACGATGACACCGACGTCGTTTTGTCGACAGCGAGACAATTGGTCTCGTTGGCTGTGGACGGTGATTTGAATGTGATGGCTTCTCTCCGGGCCTGTTTTCTACAGAGCAATGCTCGCGAGAACGGTGATCCTAATATTGAGGAAACCTGGAAATGTGACACCGGGTCTGGTGAGGAGGGACCCTGCTGATGGAGGTGTGAGAGGTGAGACATTGATGAACGAGTGAATGTAAGAGGTGTGGCCTGTCTCCGGCTGTGGGGTGAGGAGAAGGGTGCACGAGAGGTACGAGGTTGGGGAAGGCTGGGAGTACCCCTTTAGATTGAGTGAGACTGGTACAGTAAGTGGGGGAAACACCCCGAAAGCTACTTCTGCAGGCCAGAAGGTACTGACTACTCCTGCTAAATGCACTCCCTTTTATACCTCTTCAATGACTTCCCACGTTTCCAGAGGTGCCATGCAGGTCGCAGGTGTTTCCAGAGGGCAGGGAACATCATGAGGTGTTTTGGGGTGCATATACAGCAGGAGACTCAGTGCCTCTGCTGAGGAGACCGATCATCTTTGGGTGCGCGCAAGGCACAGCGAGGCCGAATGACCTTGGAATATGTTTGGAGCTTCAGGCACGGCCTGGTGGTCGTGTTGGTAGGTGCTGGAACATTTAGGAAGGAGGAGAGACGGAAGGTCTCCCTCGGCTAGTTGATGTGTCGTGTGAAGTGGGGGATGGGCTATGTCGGGATATCCTCCGCCTCATCCGATGGATCGGTGTCAGGCACGCGGTAGGTCCGTCCGGTGCGATAGATCGTCTGGGAACGGAAAAGAGGGGAGGTCATGGTGCGTGGACCGGTCGTATCCTGTTGCTGGATGCCGAGTAGTGACGAACACAATCTGTGTGGCATGGGGAGCACCGGTCTCGATGTGTATGCGGAGGGTCACATTGTAGGAAGACATTGAGAGTCCTGGATCGTGGGGTACGGGTCATATCCGGGTGACAATAGTGCAGGAGCGAGCTCTAATGGCGGGGGAGACGATGCAGATGGTGGGGAGAGTGTTAGTCTCGCTTGGAAGCTGCTTCCGGTAACCTAGAAACCTGTTTCGGAAGATCGGTCGCGTATGTCCGAGCTCATCCTGTCAGTTGTGCAGATGGTTCGCAGGGGCCATGAGGCGACAAGCGGTGCGTAGCACGCTCAGAGACCTCACAATGGATAGTCAGACAAGATTTTATGTTCAACAGTTTTGTATGATGTGGGTCTAGGTGTGGAGATAGTACTCCAATGCAAAACACAAGTGATTCTTATGAAATCCCAATTCTAATAGTATCCGTGGTTGCTAATCCTTGCAAGATTACAGCCAATTGTTAAGTCTGATCTGTTTCCTTAGATTCCACATGTACATTTTGTTTATCCAATATGTCTGTGCACTGTTTATAAAGATCCAAATCCAACACAGGTAATATTCAAACAGGGAAAACAAACGAAACCTGGTATAGCTTCTGGGTGTCTCCGAATGAATGCCTATTCGACCGGTTAAGTGTGAAGTCTAGTAACTTTGTGTCCAACAGGTGGGGTGAGATTCACTGGTGTCCCCCCCATAACTATCCACTTAAATACTTTACAGGATTCTAAATATAAATGAGACAGATACAAACGTGCGGCAGGGTTCAGGGTATATGACTAGTGGTATAGCAGCTAGCTGATGAAATCCTGTCAGATATCAAGTGATTAGTAAAACAGAACAGATTTATAAGGAACATCGACGAGCTGAGCTTAACAATGAGTCAAGATCTACATCGCTTAGAACAATCATGATGGGATATTGTTGATGTGTCAACTTTTAGCTGACTTCCTCGTCAGCCCACTGTTACCCTCCTTGATAACCATTCGCTTCAATTGGTTCCACTTTGAACCATTTAAGTGATTTGTCTGAAAACCGTAATAGCCGTCGCTTCCCAGTACCCGAGTATGGTTTCTTAGTCAATCAGTGGATCAACCAAGTCCAACCTTCTCTTGGCAGTCCTGAAGACATCAAATGATGTCCAACGGTAATCCCTCTTGTTCAGAAGGATAATCCAACGTAATACACCCTTAGTCAGGGATGTGCAGTAGCCCCAATCCATTCCAGGATGGTAAGGCACTTTCTGCGGTTACTCCATTAGTGACTTCTCATGTCAACCCTTTACCAGGATCGTTGTCCAGCACCTTTCTAATGGTCCAAGACACATTATATCCCTCTTAGCTAACTGCCTAGGCCAACATTAGCCCTTGTGAGATGACATTGTAATGTAGTGTAACACATTATAGTATGTTGCAACTCAAGCAGATTTGAATAAATGCCCAGGTGCCCCAGTACCAGGTCTGTCACCATGGTAGTATAAAAGTGTACAGTGATAGGGTGTGTACAAATTCACATATGAAAACACCAGTTTTTATTTCATTTTGAGCCTATCGGTAGGCAGAAGTGAGGCATTAGTTTATGAGTGTACATCCTCCCTGGGGTGGTAGGCTACACTATTGATGGTCAAAATTCAGTGTAACAAACCAATAATGAAGAGTTGAGTAGACTTGTCGAGACAGCCCAAAAGGCTGTTGTGGCCTGACTAGGAGATTCAACACTGAGCTATAGACAGTGGTAAACCACTGTCTTATGTGCTGGAGGTGAAACAACCGGGAACCACTCAGAATAATTGACTTACTGCTTCATGGGGTCCCTGAATGGTCTGACGACTACTGAAGAAGATAAAGATGAAGTAGGAGTCAAGATATGACTCTAGGGCTAGCTCTGTGATCTGCCTAGTATCAAGCTGGATATCTCATCAGGCTGCTGGATATCTAGTAGAGTCTCTAGTGTCAAGCTGCTGGACTTTTATTGGGCCACTAGATATCTTATTGAGCCGTTGAATATCTAATAGCACCTCCACGGATTAGATTGAGCTGAAGATGTGTTACTGGGTATAAGCTAGTTGCACGAGATATTACTGTTGCTACAGGATATTACTGTTGCTACACCAGGTATATCTAGCCACTTGAAAGATGCAACCTTCGCATCAGGGCTGACTGACATGATTGATGAGGATCAGTTGTCCCATACCGAGCCACCAGATATTTCACTGGTGTCAGTACTAGGTTACCCATTATTGAGCTGTGAGGCCACTGGATATTTATTACGAGTTCTACTGGGCTTGTGGAAAGCAGGACTGATCCAGAAGCTGAAGAAGGACTGAGAGAAACTGATGTGATCAGTCAGAAAGATTGAAATCAAGACCACCAAGCATGACTTGTGGCATGCTAGAGAAATACACGAGGAGTAGCCCCGATTGTCATGAATCACCCGGGTTCTACTTTTTCGGGCGATGTGTCCATATGGATACAGACATGTCTTATATGGATACAGACACGTCAGTGGCACGGGACTCTCATGACGCCACCATGTGACCTTCTCACACTTGAAACCCGCCACAGATTCCAAAAGCCGCAGACTCGGGGAGTCTGCACCACGGGATACAGAAGACCTTAGGGACTAGGAACCCGTACAGACAGATCCTAGTCCCCGGACGCACCAACGGCTGACACAGAAGCATATACGAAGTGCATGACTGGTTGCAAACCAATTGGGGTTTGAACCACGGGATATGATGACATTCAGGATTAGGAAACCCGAGTGTCAGGTCTCCTAAGTCCTCCGATGCCATGGAAACAGACACAGAGGAGTCCAGGAGTATCAGCATTAACACTCCTTAATGCTGCGGTACAGGAACTGATCGCAATTGACTGTGATCGCATTAATTTATTAGAAGCCTATATAAGCTTGGTAGAATCTCCATGTACAGTAGATTCTACCTCGTCTAATCTCAGGCTTCTACCTTGGCTTGACATAGGCATTGTCTCCACCCTGCCCCACTTCCTCCACATTGTACTACGGGTTGTATCCATGCCCTGGGTTGTATACCTGAGTGGATATCACACCCTCTTCGACTCGTTCTGGGTTCCACCTCGCATCCTGACCTACGACATACGGCCTCCTAGGGAGGACACCATACAACTGGTTCTACTGCTTGGGGAACACACAAGCTACTAGCGTCTATCGGGTTTATCCTGGTTGGGGTTCTCGCCGGGTTACTCACTGTTTAGCCAACCCAGAGGCCGTTGCTGACACTGATAGCAGACCATAATACCCATGGTGAAGAATGCCTTTTATGCCATTGGCCATTCATTATTCAGACTCCCACCTTCACTGTTCCTATCCATTCCGTCTATCTCCTTTATCTTTCTCTAAAAGCCAGTAGTACAATAAGTGTTATACATTCAACTTTGGTGAAGAGACCCACTAGGCTTAGGTCTCACACAATTCAATTGTGAAGAGCCAGTTTAGAACATAAACTCACTAGCCCAGCTCTCACCATCTGTGTAACTGCACCTGCTTGTTGATTGCCACCATTCCCACAAGAGAGTTACAAGTCAACTGTTTGTCCACTGAAAGTCTCCTACCTATTCTGCTTCTTGGCTAGTCGCCAGTTAGTGCTAGGGTCTGACACTCACAAGGAAACTGAAGACTTTGAACGGTCAAGGGTTTACTTGAGTCTTGATATACTGTCAGTGTTAAGTCCCTGCTACCCCTGCATTCACTGTGCTCAGATCACATAGTTTGCTATTGAAGCAAAGACTTTTTCAACCTTTGCGCACCCTCTTGACAGGTGATATGTACCTCACCGAACACACACACATGAGTATTAGGATTGGATTAGTGTTTTGTTTTGATTTTGGTTGGATTGGGATTAGTGACTAGCTCACTTCATTCTCTAGTTGATTTCATTAGGTTACACAGGTGCATCCTAGTGCACTGTTTGAACAGGTTGTGACTCAGCCTCGGTGCCAAAGAGATCTTTCACTACGTTCCGCCGTCGGCTAGACTCAGTCTGCCGAGGTCCGTGTAGGCTGTGCGTGGCCGGCTACACAGATCTGTGTGATCTGTGTAGCCGGCCACGCACAGCCTTGACTCGGCTACACGGACCTCGGCAGACTGAGTCTAGCCGACGGCGGAACATAGTGTTTGCTGCAGCTCCGCAGATGCTGGGCAGCGGCAATGGCAGCGGCATAGTACCTTGCCGCAGCCGTAGTTTATTCCATAGTTGTAGTCAGATTCCTGGACCCGGACAGTTCTCCAGTAGTATAAATGGTATGTATTCCTGAGAAGTTTAGCATTCTCATCAAACACGGAGCTTTACCGACTCAAGCATCAGTCTAAGAAAATGCCCCCTAATTAAATCTTTGTGTGCTACAACTTTCCATCCAGAAACTCCATAGCCTCACAAAAAGCTTCATAAATACTGTAGTATTCCCTACGTGTTTGCAACAGGCTCCCTCCTAATCTGGAGTTTCTAGCTTTTAATTCCAACCCCCACAGTAATGCGTACATCACGGCTATACTGTACTTTTTCATTCAAATCGTCAGTCACGCGTCACGCACCCCCCTGTCGATCACGAAATTTGGTCGGGGTCACGCGTCACCCGGGCCTTTGTCGAACCCTCAAGCGGTCAAATAGGCCCCCAAACCACCTAAAAACTGCAAAAAAGGCAAAATTTTGAGTTCAAATGTCGAATTTCTCGGGGTGTCACGCAGAATTTCGGCGCCTGCCGAAATGTCGAATAGGTAAAATGAATCACGCGTCACACCCCTTGTCGATTTGGATGAAAAAGTACAGTAGTATGGTTGCGGGCGAACATTTGGACTGTTAACGGCAAGGGGTCAGCCATCATTCCGCTTTAGGACAATTCCTTCCACCTGATCTAGACCCATCCTGTACGCGGTGAATGCTCAGCGGTGTGGCTTCAAACAACCGCTGAGAATCAGCTCCGCTTGGAATCCCGACTGTGTCTTGCTCAAGCTGTTCACGTCCTTTAAAAAACGATCCCCCAAGTCATTCAATCATCTGGTTTCTCCTCAAGTCGAAAATTATGGCATATTTGATGCTGGTATGCGCTCTCGGCTGACTCTTCCCATTTGCGAGCGACAAGTTCTTGATAAAATACGCCTCGTCTGTCAGAATGCCACCCAAAGCACACAAAAAAAGATGAGTTTTGGAATGAACAAAAAAATCGCGATTCCAAAATTGATTACAAAACAAATGCAACTACATCACGGTCATGAGGGTCGTAATCCATTTTATGAGCTTATTTCTTGGTGACAGTGTCGACGGTGAACAGGAAGCTTTCGGCGTCACCCTGGGCCTTGGCGCCGGCAATAATTTTCTGGACCGCAGGGTCGGCGACGAACTCGAGGAGCTTGTCCTGGCTCTGTACACGAAACAGACAAGAATGAGTATCGGGGAAACGGAGTGCGGAGGAAATGAAGACTAACGGCATAGTGGGTGATGACGATGATTCCCCCAGAGGCAGCACCGACACCGAGGCCCTGAAGTTTAGAGTCGAGGTCGTGGTTAGGGACGAGCTATACGGAACAGGTTAACTATTGGCCGAGCGGAGAGCGAGAGAGAACGACGCACCAGCTCGTACTTGGTGATCGCAGAAGCAGAAATGGGGAGGGCAAGGAGGGTATCGGCGACGCCCTGGACGCGGGCATTGAACTCGGCGGGGGACAGGCCGGCGGGGGCACGGGCGATTCCAACAGTGCGGACAGACATTGTAGTAAGTGGGATGGAGTGGAGTGGAGTTGAGTGAAGAGTGAGTGGGGATTGATGCAGAATTGTGGAACAGGGTGCTAGCCTTAAATACGAGTTGCGTGGCGTCAAGCTGATCTGGCACCAACGGATGATTGGGACACTTGCCTCATGCAGTAGCACGCTGGTTTGCGCCCGTCCGCGACTCTGTGCTTCTTTTGATCACAACACAAGAGGGTCTACAACATCCGTTCCTTGGCAACGCTGCAATGAACATCAGTCTTCCGAAATTTGGGGTGAAAGATTGATGGGAAACGCCACTTGGCTGCGAAACGCGACATAGGGATGCTCGAGTGGTATGCCCAGCGCCGCCCGCTACGAATCAGTAAGTTGGCCAGGAGAATACTCACAGTTTGAACCAAGCATCACAGAAGAGTGATGACAAGTTCGGACCGCCGAGATGAATACCAACCCAAATTTGACCCAAATACGACATGGGCAACGGGCGGTGAGTTATTTGTGGCGAGCTGCAAAGGTTCTCCGGTGCTATTTTGTGAGCGGTCAGGGTGAATGTTTTGCTCGGTAAAAGGCTGATGCCAAGCGCCGCACGTAATGTTGAACTCAAGACTTGAGTCTCCGGTGAATTTGAGCGCTTGTCGAGGCAGCTGAGAAACCGGAGATCCGCGAAACCTTCTGTCACCACGTATACGCACTATCAGATCACTTGGCAGACCCCTTCGGCATTCGGTTTGACAACAAGACGTGTGTATTCCCTCTCATTCACTCCTTCCGAACTCGCCGCCGAATTCAATCCAGAAACTGAAGACAATACGAGGCCCTGGCTTCCGCCCGTGACCGTCGCGACGGTTCCACGGCACCCGTCAAACGGGTGCCGTGCCCGTTTCGTTGACAATTTTCGACCTCACTTAACGGCCTGTCGCAAAACGGCCGCGACGGCCGTTGCAACAGGTCTTTCGACTGTGGCTTCAAACCACCCATTTGGGAGACTACTCCGGGCAGAAATGCTTCCATGTTCGAAGAGTTAACTATTCGACAGAATTTATGCGTGCTTTACACTCCTTTTGGTGAGAGACGGAAGGAGAACTTATTAGACAGGTTGCGCAAAGCCGCATGCGGCTTTTTTGTGCGCAAACTCGTCGCATGCGGCTTTTTCTCTTTTCGTTCTGGTGGTCCAGGAAATGCTATATAGCAGTCATGGCGATGTTCAGGAGCAAGACAACACAACCCCGCAGGCGGCTTTGAAAGCCGCATGCGGCTGTGGCGCAACCTGTCTATTTTGTTCCGATGTTCAGCAATCTCTGGGATGATTGCCGAGCTGTAACCGCAAGGTTGGGGTGGTTTTTTCTTGCGCAAAGGACAAAGAGCACAGAGAATAGGCAGATAAATATTGACTTGGTGATATTCAAGCCAAACGCGCCGCTGTATGATGTGAAACAGCCAGAAAAAATGATCCCGATCTGTTGCCGTCGCCCGTGCCGTCCGTCAGAGGTTCGAAGATGTAAAAAACGGCCGTTGCCGTCACGGCAACGGGTGGAGGCCCTACGAGGACCCGGGTGGCAGCACTGGTGAACGAAGCCCGTTTTTTGTTGGCTTTGACTCACGGTAAATCTAGATTCAGAGCAGCGATGCACTGTGACGTTTTATGAATCGACTTCCAGTGAGATGGAGAGCAAATTCCTTGACAATGAGTGAGCCGGAGGGTGTGCATGTATAGGGAAGGGATTCGGAAGATTCCGAATCAAGGTCGGAGGCGAAGAGTTGACTCGTGCCGATGGACAACGTCGCTGTAGCGTGGTAGTGGATATTCGACTGAGATTGCACCATTGGAATGTGGCTTGCGATTCATACATTGAATTCTGGGTCGGCCAGATATCGAGAGCAACATTGACACGTATTTAGCCGCATCGGTGCCTGCGAACATTCTGCTACAGAGAATGTGGAACTCCGATATTGGTTGAGTGTCTCATTCTCATCTTCCCTCACAAGTTCTGATCGCCGATGCACTACACTGATTTCGGTCTGGATAGGGAAAGATACAAACCAGAATTTAGCGTCGTGAGAGGATAGTACATTTCATCTTATGGAGATCGACCTCATCTAGGTGCGCGCTTCCGCAGCAGCATTCTTCCTCTTCTAGCCCATTCCATAGAACGTGATTCCTTCAGTGACGGATGTTTTGTTGCCGCTGTATCTGGCCAGACGCGATCTTCTTCTATTTTTCTATAAATGCGGCGTGAGTTTGATCCTCTTCCTCTTGGCCAGTAGTTGTCGCGAACTGATACCAACCTCCGGGGAGTCTTCCGGGAACCCCCGTGCACACATGCCTGAGCATAACCGAATACTCTCGACTTTCCGCGTCTTGATTATCCCTAGGCACGAGGCAAGTATTCCAGTTTCTTTCTGGAAAGCTCTGGATCTCTTGGCTCAGACAGCAAGGGAGATTAAGCGGCAAGACGTCGGGCCCGGGTTCGCATGTGAACGATGCTTACATCTTGTGCCAAGTAATGCCGGCGCAGCTGCAGCTCGGTCCTGGTCCCGGAGCGCGGGTGGCCGAATGCCGCCCTTGCTCTGCCGCGCATTCCGACCACTCGGCGTTGCAACTTGTAGTGAAGCCGATCCAAAATAAAATCCGAAGATTCGATAGACTTGGTACTATAGGTGAGCACGATAGTTTCCTTGATGTTCCCAAAGGAGCTATATGCCACCGTGAGTGCTAACGACGGGCGTTCCGTGAAACTTCAGGTAGACAACGGGAAGAGACAAAGAACGAGAAGGGGATCCTGTGCACAAACGTCCTCCAGGCTTGTCCTGCGCTTGTAGCGCTATTCATAACAGAAGCTGAAGTGAAAGCGAGGCGACGCCGCTCAACTACGGCCTCTTGAGAGCGCGATGCATCCAGGTCGTAATGCCTGCCGCTAGGCAAGATCGCCGCGTTAGTCCTTAGAACCATGACACGAATTGAGAACGGTTCATGAGTATAAATACAAAAAGCACATCCCACCCTGCATCCGGAACAAATCCCCTACCGCACGCTCATTGGCATACTTTTGAAATCTTTCCCGCCACCAACTAAGCGCCAAGGGCATCCCACTTCGACCGACACGAGTCCGAGCTGTAATCTAGTACACCACCGGAAATCAGCAGACTCCTCATCAAGCACGCACACTCACCAAAGCTCCCGTGCATCGCACAACTGCACCTCCCCGCCTCCCACAACTCCTTGGTTTGCGGACAGTGCCCCCAGTCGTCGTGCTGGTAGCCGATCTCCTCGAAGAGGTGGATCTGAGACTTTTTGAGGAAAAGGGCGGCGGCGATGGAGTGCACGGGGGCGTCGCCCCAGCGCTGGCAGGAACGAGTGGATTGTGAGGAATTATTGCAAGAATCAGAAGTAAAACTGAGTAGACGCTGCACATACCTCATAGTAAAACCCGCCCGTCTTATCCAGATGTTCGAAGAACGTAGCGTATGCTTCGCCGCGCCAGAAATCGAGCGACGCGATCTCGAAGTTACTCCAAACTGTGGGTGCGTGAGATCAGGCATGGGCCAAAATTGGGGGCATGAGAAAAAGGGAGTCTCAGTATTGCGAGAAAAGCCGGTGGGCGGAATGGTGGGATGATAGAATGGTGGATAAGAAAACCACGCACAATGGCACAGATTATACGTCCTCCCCCCGTCGCGTGAGATGAAACGCATCGCATTGTCTTCGTTGCGGATGTATTGCGGATGGATGGCCATGAAGTCTGCGTAAATCTCGTTTTAGCTATATATATCTTGGCATCTGAGAGGAATGTAGCCGGCGACACATGTACCTCTCACGCTATCCCAAAGTGTCCGTATCGTCGCGGGGATCTCGTATACCGCGAGCGTGAATCCTGTATATCGCTCCGTCTAAAACCGAGTGAGATGGGAAAGCGAATATGCGCACCGTAAACCTTATCGTTCTCCTCCATGAAGATGAACGGGTCCTTGAGAATGTCGCAGTAGAACTGGACTTTTGGTCTGCATCGCGCAAAAGTGAGCACATAAGAACCAAGGGGAATCGAAACGAAGAAAAAATTTGACCAATCTAGGGAGAGATTCGCGAAAGGAAGGAAGTAACTCACTCGACACGCCAATACCACTTATACTGCTGCATCAGCGGATGCTTGAAGAAGAAGCCCGAGTTGAACCGGCACATGTTGTGGTACCTACTCAAAGATTCAGTATTGCATCAGATCCATATTCCAGGAGGGCACCCAGGCTTGCAGCGGCGGGAAGGGAACAGAAGTACTCACGCAAGGTTGCCTGTGAACCCCATACGTCATCAGAGAACGATTATAGTAACACCATAAAGGACGGTTCGTCACGTACCTCCATACTTCACGTTATTCCTCTGCATGTTATCCATCTCCTTCTGCGCCTTGTCTTTGTCGATCCAGTCAGGCTGGTACCAGTGCTCCTTCGGGATCACGCCAAACTCAACGCGCGAAGGAGTCAAGTTGCGGATGCGGCTAATAATAATATATCGATTCAATCAGCGTCGACGCAAGGAATTAACACCCACCGCTTGAAGTGATCGCTAAACTCTTCTTCATTCAGAAACACGTACGGGTATCCGAACCGCCGATTGAATCGGTCCTCCAGCGCACGGACGCTGAGGAGCGCGCCCTCCAGATCCGAGTTGCGCGCGAGGATGACGAAAGTTGCGTTTGCGCGCCGGCCGGGCGACGTCTCTGAATCCAAATCAGAGTCTAATGGTATTCGGGGAGGTGAGGTGATTAAAGAGCTCTGCGATGGAGTTGTGATATCCAAGGAAGTCGTGAGCTTGACGGGTTCTGGTTGAACAACAGTGAAATCGGTGGGCTCCTTTTCTATGATGAGAACCGGGGAGTATTTGCGATATAATGTGGTCAGAGCTATCTTAGGGCAGGTGAGCGCTCGTGAATCTGAGCCGAAAGAGGAAGCGCCAAGTACCGAGACGATGCAGGCCAGCGTGACATATCGAGCACGTCTTTGCATTGGGGTGGTAGTCGGCTAAGAGGGGGTTCCCCTAGTCTGCTATCCAATTTTGAATGCAATTAACTGCGCAGGCGGGCACAGAATTCCGGATACTACCGGCAAGTTGCTACAAGGTTGCCACGTTTCAAACTAGCAGCGTATTGGATTCCCGGCGAAGCAATGGTACGGAGGCCTCCTCAGGTGGCAGCCTGACTATGACAAGGCACAATAGTTGGGCTGGTATGGCGGCCGGTGGAAGTAAAGGCCTGGGGCGCCGACGGAGGTTGTGGGGGAACACAAGATAATTTTAGTTCGGTTGATGTTGCTGATGTGACAAGCGGTGCTCATCAAATTCACACGGTGGCTTCGGCCGAGTTGCGATAGCCGATCAGAGCTTTGCTGGTACCGACTCGGAATCAACGGTTAATACACAGTTGTAGGTATCAGGTACATGGTGGTACACAATAGAAGCAGTTAGTCTGATCATAAAGGCGGTCTGTAAGCACAACTTCTGAAGACCAGAAGAAAGCAGGAAATATCGAGCAAGGTTGATTCCTCCAAACGGCGTAATCCCCCGGGGGTCAAGAAACATTGAGCTCCCAGACATGCTCGCCTTCCACAGGGCCGGAGAGGCCAAGGAACCGCGTTTTTCCACCGAGGAAATCGACACGCTTCACCCCCTGCAACGCCTCCCTTGTCCGCTCCTCTTCATCCGCCAACAGCTCGCACCGCCTGAAGTACGCGTTGTCGACACCTCGCCGCACGTCGCCCGAGGGCAATGTATCATATTCGACTCGGCGCGCAGCTATTCGGAGACTGGTGTGGACCGACATGAAGACGTCGAGAACGGACACGAAGCCCGTGAGCTGGGACGGGAATACGGTGATTGGCCACGTCAGGTTACGGCAGAGGACAGTGAGAGCTGGGAGCGATGGGTAGGTCGCGGGATTGAAGAAGGAGGGAGTCAGCTGCGGTGCGATGGTCCGCAGGGGGTGGGAAAGGTCGTAGTCGACAGTAGGGGGCCTGGATGGTGTGAAGGCGAGGAGAGAATGAATCTGCGTACGTCCTTGGACGGGAATGTGGCCCTTCCGCGGTGATACGAATGACACGCCAGACGGCCCCCAGAGGCTGTAGACGACGGGCGCGGGTGACGGGTAATCTTGGCCCGTGCGCTCATCACGAATGGGTGAGGGGGTCGCCGTGGCACTCCAGGAGTCGGACAGGGGCTGCGGGGCAGCGGACGGAGATGGCGGTAAGGAAGAAGTACATGCGCCGGGGGAAGGCGACCAAGGGAGTGGGGAATACAGGATGTTGGTCTTTGAGAAATGTACGGTCCTCTTCATGGTGGCAAGCTCAACGAGGAAAAGGCAAAGATGATATAAGATGGAGCCAGCGCATCGGTAATGACGAGTATTAGCGAATACAAGCAAGACGTCAACCCAAAATATCATCCGTGATAGATTCTCATGCCAGCGGAGACTAGTGAGTTAAGTAACTGTCTTAGTCGGCTCGCAGAAATATCCGCAGTATTCCAGCTGTCGTATGATTACAATCAAGGAGAATCTGGCCGCGTTAACCAAGTCCGAATAAGGTTAAAGCGTTCAGTCGCGATCGTCAGTCAGATTTAGCGGCTCGATTCAGCTGTTACGAAAAAAAGGAGCTGCGGTTGATCAAGAAGTAGAGCGGGTAGACGACGTCGGAACCAGGAGGCAGAATTGAATCGGGGTTGTTTGTAGACCAGGAATTGTATAACATAAGTAAGCGAGCCCTAAGATGAGAGCAGAGAGCAAGAAACGTCTTGCGAGATCAACGGATCAACCACATGTTTGTTGATGCGTGATTAGCACAAGTTGCAACGCGGCCTGCTTCCTCCCACCATCGCCGAGCTCAAGGAATCCACATAAGTATTGACCACCCCTGTGTCTGTCAATTTAACCGTGATTACAGTGCTGGCTTTCGCGTTTGCGCGGTCCAGTCCGTGAAGTGTCGGGTCTTTGACAGCTCTTTCGTTTTGCTTCCGTTTGTTCGCTTTCGATTGTGCATTGTCCTCCTGCGGCATCAAACTCGGATTCTAGATCTGCAGCTTTCCTTTTCTTACTGTATCCCCGTGGCGCCGGTGGAGCCCGGATTTCGATGTCTCACTGTGCCCCCGTCGTTGCTCATCAAATCAAGAGTACTAGAAGTCTGTCCTCGGACCAACTTTCTCGGAAGCTGACTGGTGCTGTCTAGACGCGGTGCTTTGATAATGGCGCGCCTCGATCTTGGGAGTGTAGCTGTTCTCGCGATCGATCGATCGTGAATATGCCGAAACATCGTGAAGCACGATCCGGCATGCTCAATTCCACCGCTGAAGCGAGATAGCGCCAGAGCTTCTGCAGCGCGGAAGTGTTGGCGTTGGCTCTTTTATTTCTTCCTGGTGACCTCAATTCCAAGTGGTGTGTCGCTCCCTATTGCATATCGCTTACATGTATTGGGTGATATTTCGCTGTGTCTCCGGACCCGAATCTCAGATCTATGCCTTCCCCTATAGCGCCATCCAATTTTTTTTTGGCTTGCACAATCTTTCTCCCTCAGCGACGTACAAGGCCGATCTGTAGATATGTGCTTCCTTACCTTAAGCTTCTCGTCGGCTATTCTGGCTGACTTGCTCCAACCTGCTTGGTGTGTCTCTTCCCTCATCCAATGGCCCTCTTATTAACCTGATTTCAGGTGGATATCATTCCTGCTGCGCAGTGGTACATGATTTCGTTGTCGCTTGTCTTCTCGATCATCCCCTCGTCGGGAAACTTCAATCTCGCATTGGCTCCTAAGCTTAGTCGTCCTAAATGTATGCGTTTCCGCTTCCCGGGCTCCTCTCCTTCTCCTCCACGGCTCTATTCATCTCCATACCCTCCCTTATTGAATTTTTCTCGTTCTCATTGTCATCCACTCCGCAATTATCGTCTGTTCCCAGAAAAGTCTTGCCCCAAACGTCATAGACTCCAATGCTCGCGATCACCGTTGCCCGTCATCACCTCGATTCGTGCCACTCGGAGACGATCCTCTTCGTGGCTCCCGTGCGCTTGCGGCGGACGACTTGTCAATGTCGCCCCTCGATATTGATGCAAACTGATGATGCTACCTTTCAGCGCATCCGTCATTGCCGCAGTCAGCTTGGCTTCGTTTCGTGCCGGCCTCAGCCCTTGATGAGGCCGCTCATCATACCAAATGAAGTGCCCTGTCCGCACCTACTGCGCTTCCGAACCGACTGGCGAATCTGAAGCGAGCCCCGACCGAACCTTGCCGCAGAGATCAACTCCTATTAATAAGGACTCTGGAGTTTTTCAATCCATGCGCTTGCCATGCGCTCTGACTCGGTAAAAAATAACAGACAGCTTTGTAGGTCTACCGTGCCGATTCCAGTCCAGCTCCGGATCAGTGTCTACAAAGCTTGGATTCAAACCATGTCTTTACTCCCCACCTCTGATGTGCATTCGAGCCGATTTCTACTTTTGACGCAATAGCTGCGGGTACTTTTCCTGAGCGCCGAAGCTTGAGAGTCGAAGGAGAATCAGAGAACAAAGCACGGCGGGACGAGAAAGCCAGAAAGAAGAGTTCCGTTCCCATCTTTCCGGCGAGCACAAAATTCGAACAAATTTCTGGTGTCAAAGATGACTGGGCGAAGTCCAGCGGAATAAACCATGGAGATATGATGCAGCTTCCGTTGGAAGATATGGCGGGACGGAGATGTCTGGATTCACTTCGGGAGGGGCGTACCGCAAAGGCGACTTATAGAGATTTTAACAATTGGGAGGACAATGACTGCCCCCAGATGTGGAGCTCCCCATAATTCGTGTCTGGTCGAAAATCAATACGAGATTCTACAGGGGGCTAGGCGCGTGAACTGTGCAGAGCGCAACGCACCGGTAACCTTTTCAATGAGAGCCACATCTGGTGCTACTCGGCAAAATCCTCGGCGGACTCCTCTAGCATTCGAGACGTCTCAAGTCGTTCAACCATTTCGCTTCGGACCCGATCCGCTCTCCAAGCTTGATTTCTCTATCCCGCATCGCATCGCTGTAGAGCCCGCCAAGGACGTCTCGCGGCCCTCCTCCGGTGCTCATGCGGACCTTCTACTGGTAGTACACCATGATATTGAGATCGCTCTCACGATCATAATCATTATTCCTTGATTATTCCAGTGTATGCAGAACCAGCACTCCGAGCTGTCAATAAAGGAGAGGGTGAGGTCGTAGAGGTATCACATGCGCAGCGCGCGATACTTGAGTAGCAACAGCGCGCATCGCTCATGATTATCATCCTCGTAACGGTAGAGTTCTGTGACAAGGATGTTCTGCACCGGAAGCTGGCTGACGAGCATCCGCCTCCAACTCGCTTCGGGACGCCTGAACGTGTCCGGCGCTTTTGACCGTGGCATCCATGGCCATGGAATGTCGCATCTGGTCGGCCAGGATTAGGAACAGCGATAGCTGAACCGTGGTACAGCTAGTTCTTTGCCTTGAATCTATTCCACTGCGACCTTGTATGAGAGCGTCATTCGATTGCGTTCAGCCTTAATGCCGGCCTAAAGTGGATGAAGGGATGTCCCAGTCCGATACTGTACTTTTCCCTTCAGTTCAACAGTCACGGCGGATCACGGACCCCTCTGTCGATGTCGAGTTTTAATAAGTAGGTAAAAATGGTCTCGTCACCCCCCGTCGATTTGAACGGAAAAGTCCAGTATTTGCCGACTTGCGAGAATATACTTTACGTTGAGCTGGAACAGTATTTCGTGCGGCCTACTTGATGCCCGAGAGGCCAGTCATTCAAGTACTTCTCGAACCAAATGCTCCAGTCCTTTCTGCGTCCTCAGGCGCCGAACTCGTTGAAAATTCGAGGGGAGGTCTTTAGTTTACGGAAGACGAATCTGAGGACCCCAGTATGAGCGTAATCGAGAGTTAATTCGAGAGTTAATATCCAGGCATTAGGCAAGGAGCAAAGTGCGCTTACGAGATCAACGGATCAACTACTTCTAGAAGTTCTTTAAGTTCTTTGTTGATGCGTGCTGGGAACGGCACAGGACCCCTGACAATCCCTTTGGAGGCTAGGGCCGAAATTCCGGAAATCCTCGATTTTTGTCCGGACAGATTTCTTCGAGATCGCGTTGTTTTTGTCCGGACAGGACCTAGCCCAGGCTTCCCAAAAGGGTAATTTTCCGCTCTCACGACCCAAAAAATACCTAAATTCTCTCGTATAAGTATCCGTTCTACTCTTCTATGCGGAATACACAAGCCGAACTTGAATTTGAGGTGAAGAAATCCTTTCCAGCTGAATTTGGTGAAAATTTTCGCCCGGACATCGACCCAAACGTCGACGAGATCCCGAGTTTTTGTCCGGACAGGACCTAGGTTGTCCGGCCTCAAATCGCGATTTTTGTCCGGTCAGAACCTAGGTTTTCGAGCCAAAATGTCAAATTTTTGTCCGGCGCGAGCCCTAGGGTCGAAAGGTATTGTCAGGGGTCCTAACGGCACCGCCTGCTTCCTCCCATCGAGCCGAGCGGCTACTTAATCCACATCCTAGCCACTCTTGTGTCTGTAATTCTCACCGCTATTCTCCTAGTCGCTGTCTTTCACTATTCGTGCGGTTCCATTCTGTGAATTGTCGGGTCTTGGTTGATCTCTTTGGTGGCTCTTTCGTTTCAAAGTTTGTCCGCTCGCGATTCTCAGGCTTTTTTGCCCTTCGGCATAAGACGCTTGGGTTCCAGGTCTATGGGCTTCCTTTTCTTACTGCATCTTTGCCGCGCCGACGGATCCCAGATTCCAATGTCTCACCGATGTCTCACTGTTCCCCATCTTTGTCTAAGGAAGAGCACGGATCGCGGGTCCGAGGGGGGGGTATGGGGGTTACGGGTCTAAAGGGTACGCGTACGGTGTGTGATTTTCAGGACCCGCGCTATACCGTGGACCCGTCCCACGGGTACGAGGGTGCCGAACGGGTCCGGGGAAGTCACGATAGAGGCGAGAAAATCACTCATACCTTCTCCATTTATTTTCAGGTGAACATCCACAACCTTCGAACTCTTCTTTCAAGTTCATATTTCAGCTCAAATAGCGCTAGGAATCGCCGCACATCAGCTTCGGAACTTGCCGCCCGTTGCCGATACTCACCTGCACTAGTCGAAAACAAAATTTCAAAGGCTGTCTCTCCTCTGTAAGGCATTTGCGATTCAATATGCACGATTCACTCACATCTGGACCAATAAAAGGCTCATCAATCCTCCCGAGCTGGTATTTTTCGAGAATTTGTGGACCCGCGGGTCCGATACCGCGGTGTTTGATGCCACAGAGGGGTGCGGGGGGTACAGTATAGACCCGTACCCCTGCAGGGGTGGGGTATTGAGGGGTACGGGTCCGGTTCCGCTCGAGGTAGACCCGCGGGTGACCCGTGCATATCCTTATCTTTGTCTTGCAACTGTTCGCTGTAACAGTTCGTCAAATCAAGAGATCCGAACTGCCAGAGGGTGAGACTTGACTTCTTAATTTGACAGGGCCTCTGGCTCTGTTCCTATTCGAAAGCAATAGACGATGTAAGTCGTAATATTCCCCTGGCCCGCTGGTTTTCACTGACCATCATCCAAATAGAGATATTAGAGGCCTTGAGAATACGAAGGCGTCGATTGCATGAAACTGTTCCACGGCTGTTCCATTTTTAGCTAGAAGGTCGTAGTCTGACTCAACGCGGAAACAGAACGAGTGATCATGATCATCAGTCGGGCTTGCAGTGTCAGGGTAACCGCGTTCTCCGCTCCCACAATGAGTCTGGGTGACGCAACGATTGTGTGCGTTCAGCCATCTCAAGTAGTCCCTACTAACTGTCACTCCATAGACGTATTGAGCATTGCTTCTATGTGGCTAGCATGGGTAAGCGACAACGCCGTCCTGGTGTGTTGCTGAATGCTACACAAAGCACTACTGGCCTATGACTATGTCTTGACTTTCCCATCGGAGGTGCGGTACATTTGGACAAGGGAACATGTGAAGCCCTCAGTCTGGTACTTTCTTACCCGTTATTTCGCCCTTTGCGCCAACGCTACCATGTTCACGCTCTCCGTGATGAATTCGCCGCCCCAAGTACGTCCTTGCGATAAATGTGGAACCTCGTTTACAATTGAAACCAGATGTAATATCATCGTTTCGCCCGGAGTTTCAGACAACGTTTGAATGAGCTACCCGCAGCTGCGTCGCAATGGTCCTCGTAAATGATCTACTATTGATGTTGCAAGAGATTCTGGTTGAGTGTAGGTTCCCATCCATCCTTAATGTCCTTATTTCTCATTCGGAAACATGTACAGCGACTCTGGTTCGCAGGGTGCTGGCCATGTACTCTTTTGACAAGAGGGCTATTTTGACCCTCACAATTGCCGCAATAACGGGAATCTGCCTTGTCACTGTAATTGCACCGCCACCTACATTTTCCTGGCTTGTTTTCCCTCATGTCCCCCAGTTTTCGATCGTAGATTCCGTTCCGCCGAAGGTATATCCGTCAAATATGTCTGGTTGCTACACAACTTTACCGACCTCTCGGTGCGTGCGCATCTTGTTCAGACTAGTGATGGCAAGGTTCGGTTCGGTCCAGGTTCAGGGCCTTTCGCCCCGAACGCTGAACCTGAACGTGGCGTTCGGTTTGGCCTCCCGCTGAACCTCGAACCTGAACAGAGGTTCGGGTTCGGTTCGGCGTTCGAACGCGTTCGAACCTGAACGTTCTCGGCGTTCTCGGGCGCGCGAAATCTCTCTCGAAACCAAGGTGGAATGAGTTGTTGGTGCTCTGGGAGGCATGTGTGACATTGTGTTTAGTATGTCGTTACATCCGGACGATAAACAATGCTCACAAGAATTGTTAGCAAGTCACCCTATGGCAAACTTCCACCGAAGGACCACAATCTTGATGGGAAGTTCATCGGCGGCGAAGTCTAGGTGTGTTCAGAGTGAATTAGAATCCGCTCTGACGCACACAAAACTCGTAAACTTCGGTGCACAGTAGAAATCCATAAGAATCCCGGATTCTAGGTTCAACGTTCAGTTCAGTTCGAACGCGACTGCTCCCCGCCCAAACGCTGAACCGAACCTTGCGTTCAGGTTCAGGCATTTTCTGAACCTGAACGCGAACGCGGCGTCCGGTTCAGGTTCGGTTCAGGTTCGAACCGATTTCTGAACCGGACTCTGCCATCACTAGTTCAGACTCATTGTTCTGCGCAGACCCTCACTCACCTGACCGACAGAAAAATACGTCCGCGCACATCCGTCAGAGCGTCGCTCTCCTACTAATCTCTTTCTCCAGGGATGGCAGCTGCATGGGAAGGATTGTAGGCCCGGCGTATCTGCACGTGATCAGACAGTCTGATAGTTTCCCAGACTGGCTATGGACGTTGCATTTCTGGGTCTTACCATTTACCGGGGCTACGTCCAGTATCGCAATGGAATAGGGCTCCAGAGTGGGTCTCTCTGGCGCATTTTGCTTCGCGATGGTGAGTAGCTCCCGTGTTGATTGCAGTATCGGAACCCACTCGGATTCAAAGGTCTCAGGTATTACGTGTTGAGTGGCCACTTCGACCCTTACAATTATGCCACAGGCTCACTGTCTTCCTTTTTGTCACCCCGCAGAATCATTTGTCTGGCCAATCTGTCCAACGTTCTTATGTACTACGTGGTAAGCTGTACAGTTAAGCCCGGCTTTGAATCAAGTGTTCATCGAGCCCTATAGTTGGGTGATGTCCGTGCATTCACGATTTAGTCCACCATCTCCACAAGTCTGATCTTCGGTTCCAGCTCAACGTCAGCGGTGGACTGTCCTCGTTCACAGTAGCGTAACTATCGGCTCCTCTTTTCATGTCTTTGGATGCATGTCTTATTGCATCTCGTACAGGCTGTCTGTCACCATCGTTTGTCGGCTGATGCTCAACCTTCACGAGGCTGCTTCCCTGACTGAGGATTCGGAGGTGTTGGTGTCAGGCAGTATTCAATTTGCACGCAGGCCGACTTCACAACAAGTCTATGGCGATATGAAATGCTTGCTATTGTTGCTACTGAGTCCTTTTGCGTACATTAGCACAATTGATTGTTTAGTTCCGGTGCGACGGTTCTGAATCTACGACGTACGCGAGTTCCATACATATAAATACTCTTCCCAGCAGCTCGTGAGGTTTGCTGTGGAAGGGGTGTATCAGGTGCACGAATGGTTCGGGTTCTGAGTTGAGGGATAATAGTCCACGAAGACATCGAGTCCATCCAAACAACTCAGACCGACTTTTGTAATTGGGGTTTTCGCCCCACTGTCACAAGATCAATGAGAAAAGTGAAAATGCCGCCAAGGGCAGTTGGGGTGGCACTAGGGAGCGGCACTCAAATTTCTTTACATAGTATCTGGCCACGGTGTTCCCTACACCGTCTTGAACTACATTGTGGTGCATTAAATACAGTGATTCCCATCCATTTGAGCAGTAAAAGATATCCCAAAGTAGAGACTTGAGTTCAAATTGGACTGGTAATGGGGGGAAAGGGCGGCAGGAGGGGCGACAGTGGGGGCAGCAGTGGGGGCGACAAACGTCTGTGGGGGGGTGGCACTTTGATTTTTGGGACAGCAGTTGGTGGCAGCAGTTCAAAGGGCGGGCGACTAGGAGCGGCAGTTGAAACAAAAATTATGGTCGGTGATTATGGCATTGTCGGCTGGGAGGAGCGTTTTTAAGACCACTCATGCTGTCGCTGTGTGCTGCGCCAGAAATCACTAACCGCTAACCAGAACTTACCCGGCCAATCTCGGCAAGGTGTTGATACCCATCACTCCGTGATGTGCCGAGGAGTCGTCGCTTGACAAGTCCAGAACTTCCATAGAAAGCATTCAAAATCACGAACTTTCGAATTCCCATCGAAGTCACGAAGTTTCGCAACGCTAAGCGAAGTAACTAAGTGACGAAGATGGCGCGGACTCGCCGGCTTTGCCGGCCACTCATCCCTCGTGATCATGATAAGTACACCGCCATTTTGCAAAAACGTGGCAGAGAGCTGGAGCTGACATGTGTATCACATGCCGCGAAAAAACTGGTGGCCAACTGCCATCCAGACTGGATTCGGATAAGATACCACAAGATGGACCTTCGCTTCGCTCCGGTAAATGTGGACAATAATTATATTCAATGGTGTAGAATTTTTATCATACAGTATGTCTTTTAACTTCTAAATCATGAGATGGGTGACAAAGCATGCGCCGTCGAAGCAGAATGAAAGATAGTCGCGAGACCAACGTGAAATAGCATTGATAACGGGGTACCCATGATCGTGAAGGATGAAGGACGAGAACAAATGATTACGGTTTACGTTGAATGTCTCCGGAATTGCCTCTTGCGTGGAACGACACAGACCAGGGCGGAGTCCGAAGGACATCCAACATTCGACCAGGATCCATGTCAGAGATCAGGGCCGAGTCAGAGAGCTGCTAAACGGAGATAGAACATACAGGGTGTTTGCTCCCAATAAAGTAGAAATATTGAACCCAGCTCTTGAACCTTTAATCTGTGGGCAACTGGTCATGCTTGTGAAGAAACGGAAGTGAGCCAGCAATGCGCAACGAATGCCGAACCAGTGGTTCAGTACGAGAATAGCACATCAGGCTTGCAAAACACGAATTGATTGAACGACTGAAGTCAAGACAGTAAATGCGGAGTGAATTTGGGATCACAGTCCGGAGAGTGCTCGAGCAACCGTAGAAAAAGAGAGACAGTTTCAGGGGTGTGAATTGAGGGGCTGATTTGATGAGTAGCAGTCCGCAGTGCAAGTACAACACTGAATCTTTGAGCTAGAGACATTCAGTGCAGTAAATTGAGGACCGAGAAGTGGGCGACAGATTGTGAAAGGCCGGAAACTATATATGCGGTATTTCTGTGTGGAAAATTCTCGGGAGTCTACGTGGCCGCAGTGTCATTGATGAATGAAAATACGTGCGGCGCAGTAAGAACTTGCTGCGAGAAACTGTGTTTGGTTGCGGATCGCAGCACAGATGGGTCAGGTAGATGATTTTTATCTGCGTGAAGCATTTTTTCGAGGCTGCACAAATGGGGTATCGAGAAACTGGTCTACAAATGGGGACAGTAGTTGAACACGAGACAGCCAACAGTACCACGAAAGCACAGCAAAATGCAGTCTGAACGGAGTTAAACAGAGAGGACGCAGAGAGGAAGACGAAAAGACCAAGGATATAAGGAGAAATAGCACAGCCGAGGAGCCATTTGCTTAAAGAACGGTTAATATGGGTCCAGGTCCCAGGATGGACCCAGGTCGGGCTGGGGGCTAGCTGTGAATGCAGCTAGCATTGAGGTGCTTTGCCAGTTCGTTGCCTTTTCACTCATTATCAGGATGAATTCAAATAATTTTCTTATTCGGGTGGTATACGGCAAGTACAGGTGAGCTACGGGAACTGCATGTCGGCGTCAGCCTTCATTGGCTACAATACGTCCCCATTTGCTGATCCCAGACAGCTTGTAAGTAAAAGGGTATGAGGGTAGAGATTATGACAACTCGGTCTTCCTGCGTTGCTTGACGTCTTGCTGCGACTTGGACGAGACGAGTGCCGTACATGAGTGGCAGAAATCCAATGAGCTCGAAGTAGTTTCATGGGGGATCGCGCTTGACGAATCCGTCACGAGCTTAAGGAAGATCAAAAGGACTGCAAAAAGCCGAGTTGAGGACAAGATATGCTTGAGAGAAGACATTAAGGCTTGACGAGACAAGAACTTCGGGACTTGCGGGAAGTATCTTGACAAACCCTAAGGGCAGGACTTGAAGCCTGACTTCAACAAGCGAGGTACGAGCTCAGGTATGTTGAAGCGTCTGCCTAGGGGAGACTAAAGCTTGACAGCTGGGAGCTCGTGTTGCTCGAGGTTTGGGTCGCGGACTTGCAGGCATTCGAGGTCAACGAGATGCAGTAAGGAGCCGCAGCAAAAAATGTTTTGGCAGGTCCGGCATGAGGGTCAATCAAACGATGTCGCCACACTTGTCGTAGCGCAAACAGAGAAGTGGAAGGAGTAACCGACTGGAACAGGAACTTGGGTGGACGAAGCGGGGTAGAGGCCACTGGGACTTGTGGATGGCCAGGCGATGGGGTTTCAGATCGGTATACAGCAGCTTTTGGAGTACGCATGGCTTCAGGGCTGGGCAGGGTTGAAGGTGGATCCAGGATTGTGAAGAACATGTGGATGCGGGCCGAGTACCGACGAATGATAGACAAGAGAAAGTCATTGAGACAAACAGTACGTTAGTACTGTTGTGCACTAGACGTCCAAGAATACGATCAAAACGTGACACGATTTGAAATCAAGCTGACGTGGTATCAAAGCCAGTGGTCAGAGGCAATTACGAGCTGCCGCGCGCACTGTGTGAAGGATTGGTCATGAATTTCAAGACAAAAGTCTTGAAATTCACAATCCCGATGTTCTGTTAGGATGCATGCCGTGAATTTCAACATGTGTTTCATGATGTTGAAGTTGCAATATTTTACCCATTTTTTCAGTCACGGAATTCATCGGCTTTCGTCGTGAATTATTGTCATGAAAACCCGCAGGCAGCCTCTAAGCTTTAGCCGAGCTTGCCCTAAATACTTACGGCACTTGCTCCACACGACTCCGTAAATCTAAATAAGTATGAGTCTCTCTCTTCCATACCACCATCTCCTCCGTGCCTCATCGTCATCTTTTTTGTTTCCGTCACCGCCGGTGTCGTCGTCGAGGGTGAGCCCGCGTCACCTATCGCTTCCAATGACACCATGCCCCCCGCCGAGGCCTCAAAGACCAACAATGCTGCTGCGTCCACCCCCTGAGCTCCCACCTTGACCGGCAACACCGCCCCCACCGGTACACCCCCCAAACGCTGTGCCACTCGCTGCGCCAACACCGCCGAGTGCCACGCGACCCACAAAGCCTTCGAGCACATGTGCAGGGAGGCACTCAATGGGAGGTTTTTGGTGGGTGTCGCCGTGCGTGTATCTATCTATCTATACACGCATTTTTTTTTGTGCCAAGTGCTGATGATATTTTTGTAGACCCTCGTGTCCCTCCTCCTCTCGCCCGGCGCCGCCCGAGCAAGGCCGCGATCATTAGTTCGAGGTGTGTGTATTTCCCGCTTTGTTTTGTTTTTTTGGTTTGCTTTGTGTTGGCGGAACGGTTTTCTTGAGGGGCGTGGATGTTTCGGCGGCTTTGGGGAGGGTGTTTGCGGTTTCTGTTCTCAGCCTAGGCTACTCACGGGCGCCAGAGGAGGCGCGCTTGTGCCCTATTCTTGTTTCTTTTCCTTCTCTGCCCCCTCCCCCTTGGTACACCAGCTGATTCATATTATTTTCTCACAGCATTGCGACTGTCAACGCCGCCACACGCCACCACATCCTCGCAGCGCAGACCTTGTACTCGCTCGCAAGGGAGGCACAGCAGTTGAGAAGGGTAGGCGTCATTTCCTCTCTTTCCCACCTCCTCTTTTTTTTTTTTTACTCTTGCTAAAATTAATGTTCTTCATTGTAGGAAGCAAACAAATGGCGCGCACACGCCCGCATCCTGCAGCTCGATGTCCCCGTCCGCTCCGACGCGTGCTACGCTGTCCTCCACGCTGAGCTCGAGGACTTTGAGCTTGAGCTCGTCACCAATGTCGCTCGAGGAGGACGGAGACGAAGGCGACGAGCCTAACGACAGTCACGACAACAACAGCAACAGCACCGAGGAGGTATCTCCCGTATCCCCCGCCGTGCCGATCCCCTCGCCCATGGCGTCCTCCCCACAGCAGCTGCAGGACACCGCCGCGAGCATCAAGCGTGCGCGGAGTGGGTCGGCGTCGGCGTCAGCACACAGCTTCTACATGCCCTTGCCCATCCACACCACGATACCGATGCCGCCACCCAGGGCCAATGGAGCCCCACCAGCAGCCGCTTCGCGTTCGGCGTTGATGCGCCACCTGCGTCGCTGTGGTCCCGAATTGCTCCCCATATGTCTCAGCTTTACTTGGCATGAGTGGATGGGTATTGCCTGCGTATTTATGTTCTGAAAAACAGTAGTACCGAATGTTATTATGTAGAATGTCATTACGATTTGGCACGCCTTCATGATGATTTGTGAGGAATCTGTCGCCCTGGCCAGGCGTGTCGGTTGGCAGCAATATTAATGGTAAAATGTCGCGGATTCCTAATGGTTCATCGTGAACAATACATTGTGAATTGTACCAAAATTTGTCCCGAAATTCCAAACTCTCGTTCTTGATGTTTCGTCAAGAAGCCATGTTCGAATGTCAGCAAATTCAAGGTGAAAGATCAGGAATTTCACAACTTCAAGTCGTGAAAGACATATAGAAATTCACGATCTTCTGTCCGCCTAGTGGCTGCGAGGAGTCAACCGAAGGTCGACGACGAGCGGTGTCTTCTGGACCACTCCGCTCTTTGTAATTTATACAAAATGTGTCCATGAACTCTTCAACTGTTTGTGCCCCGCCGCTTGCCGGCCTCTTACCATCATGGAGGAGTGAGAAGAGCGAGCGAGCAACATGCACGTGCGACGTCAACCTGTCAAACAAAATGACAGCATGTGCACGGACCTCCGCTGTACTGATGTGCATCCTCCACTAAGCTAAAGGAGTGGATAAAAATCGGATCAACTGAGGTATCGTTGGGCAACGATGCCCCGAATGTTACTTGAATTGCCTTTTCAAGTGACCCAACCATGGTGGAGGAACAGAGGCAAACACAGCCGTCAGGAAGCGTGTTCTGAGGGTGAACTCATCGGTTCTCATTCGGAGCACTACCTTGGCTTTCTTGCACAAGCTTTGGACACGAAAAAACTATATTCTATATATTCCAGATGGCTGCCTGGAAGTAACCTGTCAAAAAAATGTAATAGCGATCTACTAGTAGAATACTGCTGGGGGACAGCTGAAACTTCAGCTGAACTTTTCAGCTGGTATTGACCTGGCCCCCAGCCGTACTCAGCACAAAACCTGGCCCACATGCATATTTTCCAACTGATGTCAACCTGTCGGCACTTTGGCGGTGTAGCGGACTTGCAAAAGATTCTGAAAGATTGCAAAAGATTCTGAAAGAGGACGGCATGACGCGGTTCCGACGTCACGACGCGCTGATTGCCGGGCAGAGAGAGTGATGACTCCGGTGACCAACATGCCACCTGCCACCGCCATCTTCTTCGTCTCCTTGTCTCGTCCTACGTGAGACCTGGTTCCCAGTGCTCTACACATCGTTGCCGTTCGCAAAAGATTCTTTCGGTGAAACTTGCCTTCGCATACCGACTCCCCGCCGCACTCTGTTGCGGCTTTGTCGATCACACCCAGCCCATGCCCCACAAGAATCATCATGGGAGCATGAATGGGTGTCCGAGCAGTGCCGTAATATCCGGAACTTTTAGGCAAATCCTATGATTCGATGCCCGGATTCGGGCTTCGAAAAGTTTGCCCGATCAACGTTTTCTTCCTCTTCCCCTAACGACTGGAGGCGACGATTTACCCTGTCTGATCTCCTAACCACCTTAATTACGTCAAGGGCCAATCTTTCTCCAAAAGAATGGGTCTCCGCAGCTCACCTCACCGCACACTACGCGGGATCCGGCGCGCTCAGCGCGCTGGAACCGAACGCGCCGGAAACGCGAAGCAAGATTGACCCGCGCACGCGGCCGAAACGAAACTCCCACTGTCAGTTGTCCAACACACGCCCCACAATACCCCATGCGGAGCCTTGGGCCTCCGGGTATAAAAGCACACAGAGATGACACAAAACTCCCAACAATGCCTTCCGTTCTTATCACCATTCTTGCGTGTGCGGTGCTGTCTACAGCTTCTCAACCGCACTGGACCAAGCGAAACTTCGACACCCTCCAGAGGATATATGATCGTACGTTCTTGATTCCGTGTTTGGCGCGCCTCACCCTCGATGCTCCTCGCGTCCAGTCACTATCTTCCCTGCGAACGCCAGGATTATCACCGGAGGCGCGGCCGCGGTCCCAGCTGGCCTCTTCAATGAGAACGCAACCGGCCGTGTTACACCGGTCGGGGAGTTCTTCGGTTTCCAAGATAGTTTTGAGTATTTCTTTGGCCTAGCTCCACTGTGAGCTGAGATAGCTCTTTCGAAGCGAATCCCTGCTGACCGAGCGCTCACACCTCACTGCACAGTCCGTCCGGTATCGCGCCCAACGCCGTCATTAGCAACGCCACGCTTGTAGAGTTTACTTCCGGCTGCCCAGAAGTTGCCGCCAGCACCGTATATCTCAGCATCAGCACCCTCAATCCGGATAATTCGACGGGCCCATTCCTCACTGCGTTAAAACAGGTGCGTGGTAACATTTTCGCAACCGTAGTTCTGCGCGTCTCTCACCGCTTCCGCGCAGATTGCATTCTGGCAATTCGATACTGAAGGCGCCGTTCTCAAGTACGACGCGTGGATTCCGAACCTAGATCTTTCCGCGCCATTGTCGAGCGGCCGCGACCAATACACGCTCACCGGAATGAACGACACGATTCATGGGATTTGCGGATTGCAAGCGCAGACGTGTGTGGGGAACAACACCGTGTACGATGATGTCTCCGATTGCGTTGCAACGCTCGCCGCGAAGCCCTATGGCAGGGAGGACGAGGCATGGGGGGACAACGTTGTATGTCGGGGTATTCATGTGCTCTTGACGAAGATTCGGCCGGAAGTGGGATCCATTCTATGCGCAAATCTGCGCTCCTCTGACTCCACTGCAGGTCCATTGCGCACATGTTGGTCCTACAGGTGGTGGCAAGTGCATTGATGTGGCATATAACGATGTACGTCGTTTCCTTGCCCTCATCATTCATCGAACTCATCAAGCATCTGAAGGTCTACTTCAACGACGAATCTCTATATGACGCTCCGCTTGGAACGCCTTTCACTTGTCGTAATTTAAGGGATTGAAAGGACTGGTAGACAATCCGCTACCAATAGTGTTGCTCACACCATGGCCCGTGGCCAAGCCCACTGAGGATTTTTTTGTCAGGCTCCCGATTCTCACGATCACTGTAACACACGCACAAGTACCAAATATTTCAAGACAGAGAATTTGCGATGCAACGATAACTCCACATCAGCTTGGTGACTGCCATCCACTAAAGGGTTGGATCAACAGCGATCTTTTCGACTCGACCACATCGTCTGAGCCGGGTTTGAGATGGACCAGCTTCTCGCAGACAACCATGCATGATGGATCTCTTCTCCACATTCAGGGATCATTGAACTATTCACATCATTGTGGCACTGGAACTGCACCGACCAAGGACAATGTATTGTATACCGAGTCTTATCGACACCCGCAACTGTATGTTGACATCCGCCTTTCATTCCAAGCAGTATCCAATTCCGAATTATGCCCTGGAGATTGCCAGGAATTCCATGGGATTGGCGTGGTATTTATCTCTGAGATTTCGATTCATGCTGCAGCTTTCCGCCGTCGGAACAGTTCATTATTTACTTTGATTAGGCCCTTGACTGTTGGTGCCCGCACCTGCGTCATGATCACGGCGAATCGTTGGGGTGCAAATATCCTATCCGTAAGTATATTGATATCAAGTTTGAAATGTGGGACGGAGATATCAGGTGCGTGAGATGTCGAAACCAGAGGCGAGCTGTAGCTCTGTCAATTCTAATCCTCCTATCGCTCGACCGCTCCTTGCCACAGTGTTCACATCGGAACGTAGGTCGAAGTCCCTGTCCTTGCCGATTTTGCTCTGTCGGCGGGAAGAATCGGTAACTCGCCATGACTGATGCAAAAACGCACCCTCTCACTGATTTCTGGGGAGTTTTCGCCGACGTGGGCAAGTACAGGGACAACTCACTGCGTTGAGGGGGGTCGTCTGCACATCCAGTGTACGACCCCCGTCCGCACATGTCTGCACATCTGATGTCCGCACATTATGCAGACCACCTCCAGATATTCGGCGGGGGCGGGTAAACACCCATTTGTGCTACGGACACCTCCTTTGCGGTCGAGGACTTGAGATCGGTTTGACGGGTGGTGCTGGCATGACGCCCACAGGTCAAAACAGCTGTCAAAATACACAAACGAAATAATTACGGTGGAAGGGGAAGCAGGCCTTTCGGAGGATAATCGATGGGAAGGTAGAAGGATCGGGGTGGAAATGATTAAATCTCGTCAGTGGGGATCCGTCATTGAAGAGTAGAATCCAATGGAAGTCAGCAGGTATTTCGTCCAAGTTTGAGCCATTGCTTTCCATTAGAATCCACTGGAATGAATTGGCCACCGGTGCAGACGTGGCAGGGCAATGCACCTCGGAAAAGCTTCGGCGAAGACCGACATGGCGGAGTTCAGTTTGATTGTCAACACTCAAATGGATAGTTGCGCTCCCCGCGTCAGGCTTTGTTTGTGATCGTCGACCGGAAAACTCAGAAAGTGGACAAAATCGATATCGGTGATGATGATGGTGATTCTATTCGAGATTAAATCATGCAATATACCCGACCGAACTCTACTTTGGACCACGAACACTAAGTACTGTAGTATTTTTGTTCAATTCGTAAGGCGGTTTGGGGTGTGACACCATCATACGAATTGACCCTTTCGTAACCTGTCCCCGTTAGGGAATTTGATCCGCCGGCAACGTTCGGCAAATCTCGGCAAGCTCGGCTAAGCCCAAAATCGTCTCTGTGACCTTGCGAAAATTTTCGTAGATTTTTGGCCGTGTGACATGTGACCATACAAATTGAATGAAATACTACAGTAGCTATTCAAACAAAATCAAAGCTTGGGAAGGTTCGGAAGTGCGACGAGGTCGTGCGCAAGAACGTAGTCGATGAAGAGCCCGGCCCACAGGATCCAGCCCAACCGTCCGTTGCTGTTGAAGTTGTCTGCAGTCGATGATCAGCCAGGTGAAGCGGGGTCAGGAGTAAGGGAAAGATGACCGACCCCAGCAGCTCTTGGGGACGTCCAAGTCAACGGTGCGGTATTGCCAGAGGAGGTGGAGGAAGGTGCCGCCGATGGATACGACGTAGAAGGGGGTGCTCTGGTGGTTGAGATAGCCAGCCACGCCGATGAGAGTCACAAAGCCGATGCCGAAAGAGATCAGCAGCGGTCGGATCCAGGTGCCAAAGAGGATAGCGGCTGTTCAAAGTAGGTGATCGTTAGCTCAAGCGGGGGCAGGGGGGCTGGCAAAAGAACGTACTCGAACGCACACCCATCTTGACGTCGTCACGGATGTCCTGGCAGGCGTAGATCGTGTCGTACAGCATCGTCCAGCTAGGGAGTGTATTCAGATTTTATCCACCCGGGTGAAGAGACAGACGTACCACCATTGGCTGGCCATAGCAACACCGAGGATGGGATAATTCAGAGACCCCGTCACAGAAACCCATGCAGTAATGAACCCGAAGTTCATGGCAAAGCCAAGCCAAGCCTGGGGCCAATAGGTAATGCGTTTCATGAGGGGATAGATGCCGAATCTATGGTTACTGCATGAGTCGAGATATAGAGAGAAGAGGATGCATATTTACAATGGGATGAGCTGGATGAGCGCAACTTGCAAGCTGTCAATTGTCATTAGCAAAGACAAGAACAGCAAATTTAAAATCACATACGCCAAACCGTGCTCAGTGTAATAGAAAAAGGCCACACCGACAGCGTATTGGGCAAACAGGTAGAGGAGGGCTGCGGGTACCGATATACGGCCGCTCGCAAGAGGCCGACCCTTCGAACGTTCTAGTGACACCTGGTTAGACGCAGGACGGCCGGTAGGACGATTTAACTTACCAACACCAGCATCCACCTTGCGATCGAAGAAATCGTTTATGGTGCAAGCCGAGCTACGGAGGAGGAAGGCGCCCACTAGCGCCTTTCCAATGCCGATCCAATAAGCGTTGAGAGGAAGGCCGTTCGTATATGCGGCCATGGTGAGCCCCCAAACTACGAATTCGAATTAATTCAATCTCGATTGGAGGACAGAAACTGGATACCGAATGGCCAGAACATCAGGATGGTCCCAGTGGGCTACGTGTCTAATCAATATCGAGTTGCTGCAGTGAGGAGAGACAAATACCTTTTCGAGTCTGATCAATTCGAGATACGGCCGCAAGCCCTCAGGCACAGCCGCAAGAATGGGCTTGAGAGGAGGGGCATCCTTTTTAGCAGTCTTGTTGAGAGGAGTGGTCTCGGTGGGAGTCTGACCGGCCATTGTCGAAGAGGTGTGGGATATCGAACCTAGTTTTTGCAATTGTCTGTCTTATATGATCTCCCAACCCACATGCGCCACATATTGGACCGAGCCCGGGAGAGACGGACAGATGTGGGAGTGAATGTGGGTACACCGAATCATTATGTTACCCCACAGGCGGCAGGCGCCACCGTCGCGCAGAGAGTCCACCTTTCCAGAATCTTCAGTCCCCCAAAACTACTTAGCTGCCGCTCGCTGCCGATGCCGACCACTGCCGATCAGAGGCGATCACCAGTGACCGTGGCCGTGATGATGTGACATTTTGCTCTTTGTCCTTTCCACCACCTCGTTGCGAATGGACGATGATTCCCTACGTCAGGTCGAGAACCTGTGGTTATCCAATGACACCCTTGTTTTACGTGGAGAGAACAGGACATTTCGCGTATCAAAGGCCATGTTAGCCGCGCGGTCGTCTCTGTCTTCGAGACGATGTTTTCGAGTTTCCTCCGCCCGCGTCCGATGGTGACGAAATCACGGACGGAAGTCCGGTTGTAATTTTCCACGACTTTGCCGCAGAGTTGGAGGTATTCCTTCAGGCGATATTGAACAGTAGGCGCGTATTTTTTGAAAACGCAATATCTCAAGTAAGAATGTTTTCGCAGTTACTTCATGCCCCCGCCATATCCCACCGACTTAGAGGTAGCACCAGGAATTTTACGACTCATACAAATATGGCGTTGATTACCTCCACAAACCCGCCATCACGCATCTTGAAACTCTATACAATCCCGATCGCACAATCTATCGCACTCTTTCCTCCAATGGTCAACCCCACCACACACAAACACTGGCTTTTCATCTCCAGACTTTACCCGTTCTCATCGAGGTCGGCGCGATGTGGCTCGTCCCGCTGGCATACTATGCCGTCGGCACGTACGATATCTCACAGCTGCGTTCTGCGGGGCCGCCGTGGGATTCTCTGCCAGCCGGTATCAGAGAGACATGTCCTCCTCGTGCTGGAATCCAGCACGACGTGATCGTCGACATCAGCCGGTTCCTCTCCGACATCTGCGACGCAGCCAATCCCGCATGCGCTTTGGCACAGCTGTTCCTCGTGTCTTCCGTCATTACTCGTCGTCCAACCCTTCCCTATGGTGCACAATATCCCCCGGCTGAATGGAACGACGTCGAATGGGCGGCTGTTCGCGATCAGGAGGACCTATGTGGTGATTGCTTTTCTAGCTTTAAAGCGCTGCACGCACAGGCGTTCAAACGAGGTTTGGGATGCGCTACCACTGAACTGTGGGCCGGAAAGCTAGGACGTTCTACTGCAGCGACGGAAAGCGGTCATGGGATAGCTCGACTTATTTCGTCCACGAACATTCTCACAGCCTCGCTGCTACAGCTGTATTTCTCGATGACTCGTAATAAATTTATTTCCCTACTTATACAAACGTTTCAAGACACATTTACTCCCACTAGGAACCATGTGCTTGGCCCACCCCACGACACAAGTCCATGTCCGCGTCAAGGGTCGCTCCGCCGCCGTCGCGGCGTAAATCCATATCAGAGTCGCTCCGTCGCGGTGTACATCCATGTCCGCAGTGAGAGAGGTACGGTCGACTGTGCGGCGCAAGAGTGAGTTTCGCGGTCCCGTCGCGTCCAACATCGCGTCCAACACCGACTATCATCGCTCAGAAAGAAGTCCATAATATCGTCCAATACCACTGTAACTTACCTGGCACCGGGCGAGCAGTGGAGAGCAGAGCGAGACTCACGATAGTGAAGATGGAGGCAACAACGCGCCTTGTTTCTCTGTTCAGTATAATATCTGCGGAGGACGACTGGTGGTTGAGAACGGATGGATATACTTCGTGCTGGCTTATGTACCCGGGCGCCCCACCTTGGGCTAGATGGATACCGAGCACCCACGATGCTGTGGAAATCATTGGCGCGTAAATGAAACACCACGGGCAACAGTACGGCCGCGGCGCTCACACGTCAGGGGTGGTCGTGGAAATGAAAACTCCGTGACCGCTCGGAGGGATCTTCATTGCGGTGGCTTCTATCACGGTGACCGAAATACACATGTGATGGCATCTTGCCATGCGATAAAGAATCAACGCCGATTCACGACCGCTGAATAGCATGTCTTCAGCAGCACCGGCGAGCGAGTACGAGCCTCTACGACAGTCGCCTGAGCCAAAGGAATGGGATGATAGCGAGCTGAAAGAGACTCCCCTTCCGAAGCCGTACAGCTGCCTAGCCTATGTGTCGCTCTTCCTTTGTGTTGCCTTCAGTCTGGCGAATATTTTGGTGACCGTGCGGTGGTCGCCCGATACCAGTGCCCGTGCCCCACTGTCGGCTCCTGTCACCAGCAAGAATGTCCACCTACTCCGTATTGACCGGAGAGTTCTGGTGACGCCGACGGTAAGCGGACTCGTTACTTCGAGTTACTTTGGCGGGGGCCTCACCAAGGGAGCAGATCTCGACCATCATCCAGTTCAGTAAAATCGACTGGGGCATGGAAGACTGCCGGATGTATGCCTCCATCCCGGCGCTGAGTGGTGCCGTCAAAGCGGGAAACATCAGCTTAGTGCTTTAGCAGCTCAACCAAACGTACCCGATCGACACCGCCGCGCTCTCGTTCCAATCGCGTCTGCCCCGCTTGGCCAAGATTGAAGATCTCGAATCAGCTCCTGTCAAGGGGACGAGTTGATCGCGTAGGTTTGCGTGCAAATCCGATGACATCCTGTCGTTTGAGTTAACATGCTCTGGGATACCCGGGGAGGGAGAATGTTCAGTTGAGTGGTGGCAGAAGCAAGGGTCGAATCATGGTCAGCACATACCTTGTCATCACGGACACCCTGACTCACACTAGACGTAGCCGTGTACTTGACGCAACATGCCACAGTCTGATAGTGAAAGCATCGGTCTCTCAGCATATTCGACGTTCAACAGCCCTTGAACAAAGGGGTGCCGTGACTAGTTCTTAATGTATAAACGTCGTAAATGTTTTATCGCGGAATTTACACGATTACTCATTTCGTCAGTGCCAGCTGAACATGTGACAATAATGAGTGCGCACAAGAATTCCAGCACCACGGGAACACGCGGATTCAAAGGAGGCCAGCGTCGCGAGCAAGGTGGTGAAGGAAAAGGGATGGTTCTGAGGACCAGAGCGCGGGAATTGCAATTACGAGGACGCCAGTCCATGCGGTCTAAATAAGCGACGCTTTTCATCTAGTTTTCGCGAGGCAAGCCTGCTAGCGCGTGAAGACAGATTTTGCGAAACATCGATGTCCAGATGGTATCGGTATCGAAAGGCAGGGAGCTAGGGCCAAAGGACCGGCCAGTAGTCGTAAAGAGTCATGAATCTTCCCCGTTCAACCAGAAAAGCAAAAGAGTGCTGTGTATTGCGGTGGAAGCTGCTCGCCGTCAACAGATCCTGCGAAGAGAGTCCGAGATCGTGCTGCATGCATACCAGCCCAGAGTAGTCGAAGAAACATCGAGAGGGCTTCGCGGTCCAGAATCCGGCGGTGTATGACCAGAACTACAATGGACCATGGTGGCGGGAAAGAAGGAGCAGCTCGGATCATCACGGAGAAGAGGCAATCTGTTTGTCTATGTTTATCCGGGAGGGCACTCAATAACAGAGACAACTAGACCAGTCTAGACTCCTCCATCAGCGCTTGCAGCTTCGTTCTCGCAGAAACACCCCTCATATCAGCGTTGAAACTTCCCAGGATGGTTCTGGAAACGCTGGCAGCCGCTGCGGCGCATTTTCCGACGGAATACACAGGCCACGTCATCGTCGCGCTTATCGCCGCGCTCGCCACGTACTTCGTCTTGCGCGGAAGCGGGACAGCCCAAGGAGCAGATAGGGGGAAAGGGGCGCAGAAGAAGCAAGGCGACGCGCAGCTCGGAGCGGGTACCGCGGATACGGCGCAGAAGGGGAAAATGACGAGCGTTGGGATGGGCGGAGCGGGCCATGGGGGCAATAAAAAAACGGCCGACGAGAAGGAAGGGGCGGAAGATGACGACGGGGAGTGGGGCGATGAGTGGTGGGAGGGATACATAGGAGGGTGGGGAGAAGGGGGCCAGTTGTTGGGATGACTGAGTCGTTGGTCCCCGCGTCGACGAAGGTTTAACAATCGCTAATTTGGGACTCCGGCCCAGCGAAACTAAACATGATCCTCCAGTCACTACATAGAAGCTGTACAGTCGGCCTCGCAAGATTACTAATACCTGGGTGTCTCCACGACCGTTCCTCCTGTAGCCACTGCCAATAAACCTAGACCCCCGCGATGCATCTGATTCGCGAACATCATGCTCATCTGCAACTCGTTATTCTGAAGTCTGATCAGCAACCTGAATGCAAAGGGGACAGTTACGCTGCACAAACCAATCGTGACTGGAACACGTTCAACCACATTTGATCCTCCTGCGTTAATGCTAGGGTTCAGTCAGAAACTGCTTCGAATCATGCTGTATGCATTATAATATTGTCTCACTGATTTTCTCCTCCGGCTGTTTCGCCAGCTCCTGCAACTCGGCTAATTTCTCGTTCATGTGCGACGGAAGATTCCAGTGCATCATGATCTGGCTCTCACTGGGTCGTTTGAACTTGATGAAGAAATATCTGGAATCGTAGAAGCATAGCGTTGAGGCGCGGTCGATACACCACCCTTCTGAGTATTGCTGCAGCACCTGTGACATGTCGTAATGATCCATTCGATGCAGTCTCTGAGGGACAGACCTTGCGTAGGGGGTGCTCCTCCGCGTCCGAAGGAATCTCTTCGTCATCGAGGTCCGCGGTGAATCCGTCCTTGAACATGGTGATAAAGGTTTTTCCCTTTCCGAAAAGAATCCCGGTGAGGTTCGTGTTAAAGTTGGGGATTTCCGTTTTGGCCTTATTCAGCTTCGCCACGAAGTAGTCGTCGAGCCACCCGCTCCACTCGCCCTCGCCCTTCCCTTTCACAAAGTAGTGGGCAGGGTCTTCATTATCCGGGAAGGAAATATATTCAGCAGCGCACTTGCCGTTCGTGGCGGATATATGATCCCGGACGGTTTGATTTATAGCGCTGTTGTAGTGAACTGATAAAAAATGCGGATAAGCTTCAGGAGAACGCATGAGCCGGCTTTCACCAAAGGATACTCCGTACAGTTTCCTGTAGCGTCGTTATAACTGACCCATTCCATTGTTTTGTTTACGCTAGCCGGAAAGTAGATAGAGCATGAGTCGCGGGAAGTTACATCAACAGAAATATTTGCACCTTATCCACCGTGTCATGCTAATAGCAAGGTCTTTCTTTGCATGCTCCGTGAACGAGTCCGGCATGTTTTCGACAAAGTGGCGCCGGCCATGTCCAATGAAATAGGAGTCGGGAGACGATCCCAGTGCGATGAGAGTATTAGGATTTCCGGCCATGGAATTCGGGTTCTACTTTGGTATGGGGAGTGAGCCTCGATTATAAGCGAATCACGCGTACCTGAGGGCAGTGCAAAGGAGAACGCACAAGTGAAACAGAAAGTGCCAAGGGAGATCTCTGTCAAATGAACAACGCCAATGTGTGGCAGGCTTTCATAAGTGGAAATCTACATCCTCAATCTCATGGGGGAGAATTACGGAGGGCAATGTCCGCCAAGTTGAAGTGTGGTTTGACAATTGCCAGCATGCCTTGCGACAGTGCGTGGCAAGTGCTAGTCTCCCCTAGGCAGACAATTCAACACTTTTGAGCTCGTGCCTCTAGGCAAGTGCGCGGTGCCTCCATCCTCGATCCATACTGTGTTTTTCATTTCCGACACCAATCGCCAAGAACCTTCCATCTTCCGCATGTTCAAGTGCGTCTGAAATTCTGTCAGTCAAGCAGCTGACATGCGGCGACGGCTGGAGCTGACTGGATCCTACCGATTCTTACCTTCTGCTTGGCTTTTGCCCTGCCAAGTGAAATGCGATCCCCGGGTGTTAGTGCTGAAATTTCAGCACGTTGGAATACTTCAAGGAGTTCGATCCTTAGGTTCACGCAAGGTTTCGGTTGAACAATGTAAGATTTACACAATGGCAGTGGCCGGGGTGGTACAAGCTCGTGAGGAGTCCGCCTCAGTATCTACCGTATTTATACCAATTCTCCGAGTCATTATGAGTCATAACTGAATATTCCCGCATGTTCTAGGCCGAGTCCATCTGACTCGCAATGGGTGTGAGGGGATAAATATCAGACATGAACAACACGATGACTGACAACGTCCCAGCGGTCCTGAACCCCCGCAAGGGAGCCGTTCACTTTTTAAGGCGCAAAGACCTGCTGGTTGAACTGCGCATTTAATTTAGTGCTCGTCAACGCGATCAGTACGGAAAACTCTTCGGTGAATAGTGGGAAGGGAGCATCACCATAGCCTCGACGCCGTCGTAGTTGAGGATGCAATCCTATGAAATAGATGTACGCAAGTACACACGGTGCAAGAGAGGAAGTGGGGGGTGGGAACATACAGCGTCGGATAGCATCACACTAGGAAATAGAAGTATCCGTTGAGAGTCGGATGTGACCTGCGACACCCTGCATGAACCCATGTATCTCGCGCTGAAGCCCACAAACCTCGGACTTCAACTCGAGCTTTTTGTCATCCGCACTAAGTTCGACGTCGCTTAGAAAAGTTTGGGCTGCGGCTGCGGCTGGCCCTGGTGATAGGAACGTCGACGAAGAGGTAGAAGAGATGCTACCTCCATTCGCAGCAACTAGAGTGCAGAGAGGATTGTCATCGTGTATATTAATTAAGTTCTGGTCGTCCGTGGACTGGGCGTCCGGAGTGGGGGCGAGGAGGACAGAGTCCGTGTGATGGGAGGAGCAGAAGCAGACGTACTGGTGCAGCAGCCGAAGAGGAACGGGGAACGGGAACGAGCAACGAACTGGGTCTTAGTCGGTAGGATTCTGTGGAATGGGGAGCTCTTGCAATTTCCTCAACTCTTATATAGAGCTTCAGATCTTCAGAGTTCGACAATATTTGATAATGTTTTTCGGTGGAAGGGTATTTTGCTCTTACACGGGCATGGTGAAAGTGCCCCCATTCTGCCCTTTGCCGCCAGGAGGTGGCACGGAACTACCGCCCCCAAGTATAAAAAAATTGACGCCCATAGAGGTGGCGCTTTGCAATCTATGGCTGCTTTTGTCCTAGAACAGCGGTGGATCTTGGTTGGATCGATTAAAGAGTCTGTTTAGCTGATTTCTAACGATACAAGCGGCTCGGCCGCTTCGCGGCCTCGCATCCCTTTCCGAAATCCAATTCTTAGGTTAAACATTGAGTGAAGAGTTCTTTTCCTATCAATTACGCTAAAAGGTAAACCGTATATTGAATACTTTTACCGAGTTAGTGAGCAGAAGAACTGGAGATGGTGTGAACCCGGCATTGATGCGAGAGATGATCCTCTTCCAAAATTGAATTCTTGATGAATGAACAGTCTAATGGTGGCCAGAAAGAAAGAAAAAAGGCAAACCATGAATTTTGCGTGAGTATGGGCAGAGGTACAGGAGTTGACAGAGGCCACTTTGAATACAGCGTTGCCGCGACGCAGGCACAGCTAATCCGTGGCCGCGGCATGAGACCAAAGCCAGAGATGGACGAAAGGGGAAAGCTCGGGGGAAAGATGAGTTTGAAAAGGCTTCAGACAGACAGGCTTAATTTTATAAAGAGAGTGAAGTGAAGTGAAGTGAAGTGAAGTGAATCTCACCTGGTTCAAAATGTACCATGAATCGAAAATAATGTCGGAACAGTGAATGTATCCATGCCATGTCAGTATCGGTCTTGTTCTTCTTTGAAACCCATGCACCTGCCTTATTCCAGTGCCGTTCATAGTCAGTTCTTTCCAGTGGGCCAGGAGGACATTTTTGGAACACTGCAAAGGTCAGGGCCTGAACCTTTCCGTTGAAACACTGACTTCAGTTAACTTGCTAAATAGTCATGTTGAACTTGGGTGATAAAGTCGGATTTTTTGGGTGATATCCGAAGGTGTTGAGCTTTGAAGTCTTGAAGTGGTCGAAGGAGATAAGTATCTATTCAACAGGAGCAAAATCCTGCTCAAATGATAGCTCACTGGCATCATGAATAGTGTTGGAATCACCGATCAGTCTTGTTCGAATATCTCCATTTAAACTCCCAATTTGGGGATTTTTGGCTCGTTGATATGAACTTTCGACTGCCGCCCCCCAATACACACACCGGCAATTGCTGAATATTGGAACATCCGACGTTGATTTCGAGTCTTAATTTGAGATCCAAGGTGTTGGTTTAGAGTTCGGATTCCACTCAAGTCCAAACTGATTCAATAGGCTCCAGATTTAATTTTGAGTTCTACAAAATCAAAGCTGGATCAACTGCTTTCGGTTGTAAATTTTGACCAAGCTGAAATGCAATTTGGTGCCTAGCATCTCGAAATCAATGTCGGATGATGCAATATTTGACAACCTTGCCCAAGGACATCCCTCCACAGGCAAATTGCCAGGCTGTAGATGTCCATGCCCAAGATTCCCAATATAAGTACACCTGGTTTTTGACTCGACGTTGATGTTGAAATTCAGGGTATCGAAATAGAAGCAGATTGGGATGGAATCAAAACTGATTCGGGTGATTTTAGCTTTGATTTTAATCCGTTGATATCAGCACTGATTCCATGAATGGAGCTTTCGGTTTCAGCTCACTTGAAGCGCAGCTTCATACCCCAGATTTCGAATTGAATCTCGAAATCAACGTCACATCACCCAATATTTGGCAATCCCTGGTGTGACAGCCACTGCCGCCCGGCGGCACAAAAGGCGGCAGGTGGCACTTTGACTTTGCTCCTCTTACGCGGTACGCGAATACTGTAGTATTACGACTAAGTGTTCCCACCATGTCACCTGTCACCTGAAGTGTTCATTTTTTCAGGTGTTCATTCCTCGGCAATCCCCAGAAAATCACCATATGTATAAGGTAGTTCGGCGAATGCCGAAAGCAAAATTTTGGTGTTTTCTGCCCAATTCGAGCGCAAAAATCCAAACGCCACCACCACTGGTACCCAAAGTCTTCAGTTCAGTACGGTCCGTTGTGGTAGGAGGTTCGGGGCGGAGGCCGGTTGGGTCGTGTTTGGCAGGCGCTTAGGGGAACAGCCACAGAGTAGACAGAAGCGTGTATTCTCTAAGTTCTCACCAACACACGCGTTCGCAAGCATCTCGTGGGACTACCCCATCTTGGTGATTGGAGTAGCATTCGAAGCAAGCACGCAGCACGCTGGCGCCGAAAACGAGAACGAGACCTAGAGACACAGCAGGAAGATTTTCGAGTGCGAGTGCGACAAGCAGCAGCGAAGAACCCCCCGAGCTGGATTACCTACAGAGCTACAGTACACCAATGCCCAGAACCGTTTCCCCGACGCCTTCTACAGTGTCATCTCTCACACAAACCTCGGACGACGAGCTTCCTGTATTCGACGTCGCCTTATTGATCGCTGCATCAATTCCGTTACCGGAGACTGCACCATCTATCCAAAGCACCACGAGAACGCGCAACAACATGAAGCTAGAGGGCGTACCGTTTTTCTCAGGCGAACCCGCGGGCACTGAAGCAACTGCCGTAACACCCACCACTTTTATCAAAAGGTTCCGCGTACATATGCGCGACCTGGGGAATCAGACGGACGCCATGAAAATAGAGGCCTTCGCGGACTACCTCACCGACGACTCACCAGCGGAACAGTGGTTCAATGCCCTGCAGAGTGGCGCCGCGCCGGCAACGACATGGGCGGCGCTGGAGGCGGCGTTTCGGACTCGCTTCCCCGGGGCCGGTCAAGGCGGAGCGCACTGCGCAGGAGTGGGACCGCGAGCTGGCGGGGATGAAGCTCACCCTCGCCGAGCTTGGCACCACTGTCGACGTCGGCGGTACGGAGGTCTACGCACACATCCACTTCGCGAGCCGCTTGCTCGAGATCGCGCGGCTCGCGAGGATCGAGAGTACCGCTAGCGGCATCTGGCAGTCGCGCGACGCGCTGCCCGAGGTCCTGCGCGAGAAGGTGTCGGAGGCGCAAACGGACTGGACCACCTACACCAGTGCGATTAAGGCCGTCGATCACATGCACATCCGGGAGGGCATAGCGAAGGCGAGGAAGGCGCAGGAGTTGGAGCGCGTTGTGGCAGACCTGAGCAGGAACCGCGCCGCGCCGCTGACGCCTGTGAGCAAGATGGCAGGGCAGATGTCGCACGCGGCGCTCGGGACGCCGCGTACGCAGCCCCCTGCTCAGGGGCCCGCAGCTGTGAACCCGTTCGGGGGTGGAGGTGGAAGGGGGAACTTGTTCGCGTTCGCGCCGCCGGAGATGACGGAGGCGGGGCGCACGCACCTGCGCATGATCGTAACGGGGTTGTGCAGTTCGATGCTGAGGGACGACGTAGCGGGGCGTGCGGAGTACACCAGGCGCATGGCGGCTTGGGCCAGGGTGCACACAGGGCCAGGCAAGCCGCCGGCGTACCTAGAACGCACTGGGTACCCGCTCAGCCCGGGGACAGTACCGCCGTGCTCGGGGGAGTGCTACGGGTGTGGTAGGCTCACCGTACCCACTCACCGTCGTGCCCAGTGCCAGGGACCGGCAGTACCTGCCAAGGAGTCCACCTTCCGCAGCCTCTGCGCCAAACATCTCCGCGAGGACGTACCCCAGGCCGCCGTCAACGCTGTGCTCGACGAGGAAGAAGAGGAGGAGGACCCCGCTCGGCTGGATGGACTTTGTTGTAGCGCCGGAAGAGGATTTTCCTCAGGGGCCGTCCGTATAGAGACCCATCGGACGGTCCGGGAAGCGGGGGTCGAAGGAGCGCCCCGGTTGCCCTACTGTACAGAACACAGATGTTGTCTTCAACGAGCAATATGAGGTGATTGACCTGTATGCAGTGGGAACCGGGGAGGAGAAGTGCGAACCGTTCGAGCACTGGATCACCATCCAGGGGCCGAAAGGGGAGAACGTGCGTGTGAAAGCATTGTTCGACGGGGGCGCGATGGTCGGCGCGATGGATAGCGGAGTGTGGAGGAAGAACGAGCATAGGATGGGGAGCCGGCAGCCATCGCGCAGGAGGTTGCGCATGGCGAACGGTACCGTAGTGCCTTCAGAAGGGGCATGGGTCGGAGCTATAACCATCGAAGGTGTGCGTCGTGAGGGCGCGTTCGAGATCTTTGACAGCGGCGGCGGGTGGTCGTTCCTGTTCGGGAAGCCGCTGCAGAGCGCATTCGGGGCGATGCACGACTACAAAAGAGACGTCGTTGAAATCGCAGTTGGGGGACGCCAAGGCGACGCTTGCCAATCAGCGGGGAGAGGCGTGGTGGAAAAAATCCAAGCCGGCTACAGTGGCCGGCGCGCCTGATGCCTTCAAGGGGGTCCTTTCGTTCGCGAAATCCCCCGCGGGGCACGTACCTTCCAAAAATCATCAAAGCAAGTTGTATTTGACACCGGCCAAGTTTCAGATTGTGTTTGCACCGACGTGGCGGAGGGGGCAGGGTTGGAGAGTGGGCGAGATGCGGTGGAGGTGGAGCGCGTGGCAAGTGCGATGGTGTCGTCACCAGCGAGGAGAGGAGAAGTTAACATGCTGCCTGAGGAGCAGCACGCGCGCACAAACTCACCGGGGGCTCGCGCAACCCCCGTGAGGGAAGTACCCGAATGTTGTCTCGGAGGAGCCATTCCTGGGTACTGATGCTATTGTTCCAGAGGCGAATGCGCAGAGCACGCGGTGGGCAGGGGGAGCGAGTGGTAGATGGAGCAGAAGGAATGGACGGGACGCCGTCCGCGCGCGCAATCTCAACGGGGGGTAGCGCAACCCCCGTCAGGGAAGTCCTTGATGATGCATCTGTGTTTGTCGGGAACGTCGCAACTGACCACGATCCCAGCGGTGCATACGACGCGGAAATATACGACATGGATGCGTACATGCCAGTTGCGCCGGTGTCGGTGTACACAAGAGCTACGGACCCGTTTTAACCCAGCTCGGGTAGCAGAGGTGCTTCGGCTGGTGCAATTGGGCTCGGACCTCACCGACGGCCAGCGCGCGGAGGTACAAGCACTGGTCGGCAGATATGCTGACATCTTCGCACTCGCCGTCAGTGAGGTCAATCCGGTGAAAGATGCTGTTTACGCACCGAAGATTCCGGTGGACCACAAGTTTAGCACCAAGGTACACCAACGACCTCTGACACAGCCGCAGACGGTGTACTTGCACCAGCAGGTCGAGATCATGGAGAAGGCGGGCATCATACGTCCGATACATCCGAGGGACGTCAAATGTGTGTCCCCGATCAAGCTCGCGCAGAAGGAGCATGATGGGGGAGGGCTGACACAGGACGAGCTGAAGCATGTCTTAAACGACGAGTGTGTCCGGGCGGGTTTGAAGCCAGTTTACGACTTACCGCCGCGCGAGACCTCACGCACGGAACCGGAAGCGCCCGTAACTCAGAAGTGGCGGATTTGCCAGAACTTCCACGAGCTCAATGACCTGCTCAAGGTGGTCCCGGTGCAGCAGGGTGATATACGTGACAAGCAGCGGCGGCTGTCTGGGCACCGGTATATTTCCGTATTCGACTTTGCTTCGGGTTTCTTTGCCATCCCAATCGCCGAAGCGGTCCAGCCGTATATTGTCATGTTCGTGCCGGGGGAAGGGTACTACGCATATATGCGTATGCCTTTCGGGCTAACTGACGCGCCCACGGAATATGGCCACATGTGCGCGCAGAAGTTGCATGATCTGCTTGTCAAGGCGGTCATGGAACTCTTTGTGGACGACGGTGGTTCGGCAGCCGACAGCTTCGGGGAGATGATGGGTAAACTCACCCTCATTTTCGACCGCTTCCGCGCCGAGAATTTGTCGCTGTCTGCAACGAAAACGAAGCTGTTTATGACGGAGACAGTGTTTGCAGGGGCCACAGTGGGGCCGAGAGGAGTTGCGCCGGACGCGGCGAAGCTCACGGCGATTGTGCGGTGGAAACAGCCTCAGGATGCACTCAACTTGCACGCATTTTTGGGGCTGACATCGTACTTTCGCGACCTGGTCGAGGGATACGCGAAGGTCGAGAAGGTGTTGCGGGACTTGCTCAGGTTGGCCGAGGGTACCGGCAGGTGCAAAAAGACAGGTCTTCCGAACGGCAATGAGGAACTTTCAGCTAGCGCCAGTGTGGACGGAGAAGCACTGGCGATGCTTCATTAATCTCAAATGCGTCATGATTTCTGAACCGGTTTTGCAGGCGCCCCGGTTCGATACGGTGAACGAGTTCCCGTTTGTTGTCACGACAGACGGGAGCAAGGACGCATTTGCGGGTGTCCTATCTCAGCAGATGCGGTCTGTTTTGCCTGGAGGCAGGCGGTTGTACGGCGTCACCCAATCGCATTCGCGTCGAAGCGCACATCGCCGGCAGAGGAACGTTACCAGCCGCACCTGTTGGAGTTTGCCGCGCTGAAATATTCGCTCGACAAGTTCTCCGACATAGTCTGGGGCAGCCGATCAAGCTAGAGACCGACTGTCAGGCGCTGCGCGACATCATGGTGAACGAGAAGCTGAATGTCACTCACACGCGCTGGCGCGACGGCATCATGGGCTACAAAATAGTTGGTGCCGAGCACATCAAGGGTACAACAAATGCGGTGGCGGATGCGTTTGAGCAGGGCCGACGAGGGGCGGCCGAAAGTGGTGGGAGATGGGAGTGAGTGGACGGTGTCGCCTGACTGGGAGAGCAGAGCGGGGATTGTTAATGATGTCTTCATCGTGGAGGAGCTCGGCGACATGTACCTGGTAATGGCGGTGCCGGAGGGTGCATCGGCATTGCGCGACCGCTTCAAGGAGGAGCCGATGTACCTCCAAGTCATCGACGCTATCCTCGAACTCGACTTTGGGTCGAGCATGCAGGCACGGAAGCGTGCGCGTCACAGCGCCACCAAGTACTTCATTGAAGGTGGTAAGCTGTGGAGGCTTGGAGGCGGAGTACCGACACGGGCGCGAGCGCGGAGGGAGTGCATTACGCGTGCGGAAGCACGGGTGCGAGCGGCGGAGGTGCACGCGAACGGGGGCCACTTCCATCGCGACAGCGTAAAGTTGGCGCTGATGGACAAGTACCACAGCCCGCGGCTGGACGAGTCGATCGTCAGCGCGATCGCGGACTGCGCGAAGTGCAAAGGATTCGGGCCAGCTAACTTGCACTCGCTGATGGACCCGGTCCTGAGGCGACACCCATTCGAGCTGGTTGTAGGTGACTACCTTTCCCTGCCAGTGGGGATTGGGGGCTTCAAGAACGTCGGCTTGTACTTGGACACGTTTCACCCAACACGTATGGGGTTTCAAGTACACGGTCGCTGGGTCGGAGGAGACTACAGAGGGCGCGCTCGGCGATATCTGCGACAACTATCTGCCGATGGATACGTTCCAGTCGGACCAGGGTCGTCACTTCAAAAACAAGCGCGTTCAGCAGTTTTGCGACGCGCGCGGTATTAAACCTCATTTGGTGTCGTCGTACTCACCTTGGATTAACGGCCTCGTGGAAGGCGCGAACAGGATCTTGATATATATCCTCGCGCGCCTGTGCGCTCCAGACGTGGGGGAAGACGGGGTGGCGGTCGGTGACAAAAGACACTTTACCGGACAACTGGCCGGCCCACTTCGACGAGGCTATCCGGATTATGAACCAAAGGTTGCTGCCTTCGGTGAAATTCTCCCCGAAGGAGCTGCTGTTCGGTAGCGTCGTTAACACACCCCCAACGCCGATCGCGGTGGCCGCAACAGCGCTGACAGCAGAGGACGCGTCGGTCCACATGGCATACGTCGAGCAGCAACGGCTCGACGGTTATGCTAATCGCGTCGCATACGCAATGGGGCGGAAGGCGGCCTTCGACCGCAAAGTGCTGGCTTCGCGCGCCGGGGTCGTCACCTTCGAGCGTGGCCAGCTTGTGCAGGTTTACCGGAGCGACCTCACGTACACCATGAGCAACGACAGGAAGCTTACCGTTCAGTGGTCCGAGCCGCATCGCGTCAAAACGCGCATCCTCAATTCCTACGAGCTGGAAACAGTGAATGGTATTGATATGGACGGTACATTTAGCTCTAGGAGGCTACGGCCCTACGTTGCGAGGGAGGGGACGCCACTTGCACTCGCGCAAGTGGCCTTCATGGAGCAAGCGCGCAAGGCGGCGGGCGAAGAAGGGGCAGTGGACGCGGCGGCGGGTAGCGGCAATTGAGGGCAGCAGAAATCGCGGAGGTCGAGCGCTGGCGCGTGGAGGAGATAGGGAAGGGGCTTGAGGAGTCGTCCGGGGAGTGGGGGCAGTAGAGGCGCACGGCGGCGTGGACGCCGCCATGTCGCGGTGGGCATATGTGGTAGGAGGTTCGGGGCGGAGGCCGGTTGGGTCGTGTTTGGCAGGCGCTTAGGGGAACAGCCACAGAGTAGACAGAAGCGTGTATTCTCTAAGTTCTCACCAACACACGCGTTCGCAAGCATCTCGTGGGACTACCCCACCGTTACCCGTCACCTGAACACTCGGTAGTAATACTACAGTATATTTAACGCTAAGCGGAAACTATTCAATCTCTCCGTAGCTTGGGTCAGCACTACTCAGCACGGGCTTGGCTCGCTGTGGATGACATGCTGCCTGCGGGGCACAGACGTGGCAAAGTTTGGGGGGGAGAAGATCGCGGGCAATGTGCGGGTCTGAGATGTCTTGGGTATAAGACAGGCCGTACGACGTTTTGAGTTTTTGATGACGGTGGGAAAGACTATGGCAACATGGAACTTCGCCAATACCTGTTCCCTGCAGGGTCCAGAATGACACACCGATCAAAGAAAAATCTTGACATAGGCAAACAGGGTTGCAAATACACAGCGGGATTTTCGCCACTGGGGCGGAAAATGCCGCACCAATGGCAATAACCCCGAATCTCTTCGCAACCCTCTTTACCTAGGTCAAGAGTTTGTTTTGCTCGTGGGTGACGTAAGGTACCCGTCTGTCTGCGCCACTGCATTAGGGGCTGATTAGGGGAATGATCGGTATTATGGCATGCATCTTTTTTCGCCATCGGCATTTCCTCGAAAATGATCCCCGACGCCTTCGGCTTTCTCTCATCCAGGCTTTGGACTAGTCACTTGAGCCGTAAGGTTCAACGGCATTGATCTTGATATATAGAGAAGCCGACAAACATAACTGGGGCGCGCCGTGCACGGTGAACTCGAGGGTTTCGTAAGCAAGTTATGTTGCTTGGTCCCCGTTTCCGTTATCATATTTTACTTCCTGCGTCGCTCTTTCGTCCCTCCTAGCGCCATGTCCAGCTCCCAAGATTACCTCCACAGCTATCTGAGGTACGCTGAATGTCGTGCTCGGCGCATTGGAACCATTGGCGCACGTCAACTCTCTACAGGGTTTTAATCCTAGGAATCTTGATCCCTGGGATCGTCTTCTCCGCCCTGGTGCTTATGGCTTTTGCATACGCTGCCTCGCAACGGCGCTCGCGGCCTCACTTGCACCGCGTGAGTTTCCGCCTACTCGTATACGCCTTGGTATCCAAGTGCGTGCCAGACGCATTTTCCCCACTTCCATTTTTGTCTCACCTCGCCGACCAAGCTTCATCCTGGGTGTCACCCTGATTCCAATGGAAACGCTCATGACGGGTCCCATCTCCCCCGCTGGATGTACTTTCGCTGCATTCGCTAGTAACGTGCGTCCAAGGACGACCAGAATTCGGCCGCTTTATCCTGATCTCCTACAGGCGTCGCTCTTATTCTCTGCCTGCATGTACTTCTGTATGGCTCTGAATCTCCAGTAAGTCCGCCCTCACAAAATCGCGCTCAAATGAGTTAAACGTCGCTAGATTGGTCCTGATCCACGGGGTCAACGGGCTTATGATGGAAAAATACTACGTGATAGGGTCTTCTCTTCTCGTGGGGGTCTGCAATATCACTCCACTCGCCGTCGGGGGGCAATTTGGTCTTTACGACGATCTCTGTTGGTTCAGCAATCCGGACCCTGTCCTGAGGTTTCGGTGGATGGTCGGCATGCAGTCGTTTTGGCTATTCCTCATGGCGTCTTCAGAGCTCGTATGTTTCGTCCTTCTCATGTCGTACATGCTCCGCCGCTGGGTTCGTTTGCGGCACCGTGTTGAGTGTTTTCGAAACTGACGACGACCAACGCAGATGTTTGTGAAGCGCATACGTTTGGAGATTTCCGCCGAAATGACCCCCTCGCAGCAAGCGCCGATCCTGCGATTCCGGGCTATAATCCTGCGCATCAGTACAGTCCCTTGAGTTTACCCCTCCCATTTATTTGGAACTTATCGCATTTCCGATGTAGCGCTATACCCGCTCCTTTCCTGTGTCCTCGGCTTCTCGGGCACTACTGTGGATTTGTATCTCGCGAAGCACCTAGAGAATACCGAATTGGTATGTGCGCTCAACGCCGTTCCATTACCCTGCCGCTCCCTCATACTTCTCCTCTCACAGAAGGTTCAGTTAACCGTCTTAGGTGCGCGGTTTCCCGAATCCACAGGATGAGCCTTCTCGCTGACTGGATCTTCCAGATCAATGCATATTCAACGCGCGTCCATTTCTGTACGCTGTGCTCGCCGCGACTGATCCGGTAAGCGCTGCTCAATATTCCAATACTTTCGATGACAAGATTTGACCCTGAATGATTATCATGTAGTCCTTCTTGCGTGCCATTGACGCCCTCCGAAATCTGCATCCGAGCGCAGGCTCCCAACAAACTAGCAACACTTTGAAGTGTCAGTCTCTGAGCTCACGCAGCACGACATCATCTTCGGACACGCGGACTCTGGCCGACGGGAACAATGCCGAAGGCGACGGCATGGTGAGACAGTCTCTAGACGCGGCAGCGCGTCCCCAAACCAAGACAGAGGCAGTTGTCAATCACACGTGTACGCATCGAGATCCGGAGGAGGGAATCGAGCGGCATTCCCACCACATAAGGCCAGATTAACCAGTTAACGGATGGAGGTTGCCACAGGGCTTAATACATTATCGTGTGGATAGCCTAATATAGTATAACATAGGCGTAACATGTTATCTGTGGGTGACTATATAAGGTAATATGTAGTCAGGTGATCTCCGGACCCGGAGGACAAGATGTCAGGTGATCTCTGAGCTGGCCGAAAAATGTAACAGGTTATAATAGGGAAATAAAAGAAAGGCACAAGCAAGGCTTGAACCCAAGACCTTTGACTGATCTTATATAAGAACAGCGCCAGGACTCTAACCACTAGACCAAAGTAGTGGTATAGAATTAGAGGCATTGATCTCAATATATGTTGCCTCTCATGTCCCAATATTTATTGATTGGTGCTGAACTACTTGAAAAATTGTAGTGAGTAGTGTCAAACAATTTTTCTGGCTTTCTGATGCTTTCCAAGGCTATCTAATGCCTTTTTATGAAGGCAGTTTTTTGGTTAGAGGCTTCATTGGCCTGCAAAACACAAAATAATTTCCCAAACACAGTGCTTTTTGGCAACTGAGTAGTAAATTCCACAACCAGAGCACCAAAGGGTAGCTTGTATGCCAAACTTGGGATATAGGCAGCTAGAGGTATGAGGTATGACAGAACAATAAATATTGGGAGGTGAGAGGCAACATATATTGAGATCAATGCCTCTAATTCTATACAACTACTTTGGTCTAGTGGTTAGAGTCCTGGCGCTGTTCTTATGTAAGATCAGTCAAAGGCCTTGGGTTCAAGCCTTGCTAGTGCCTTTCTTTTATTTCCCTATTATAACCTGTTACATTTTTCGGCCAGCTCAGAGATCACCTGACATCTTGTCCTCCGGGTCCGGAGATCACCTGACTACATATTACCTTATATAGTCACCCACAGATAACATGTTACACCTATGTTATACTATATTAGGCTATCCACACGATAATGTATTAAGCCCTGTGGCAACCTCCATCCGTTAACTGGTTATTCTGACCATATGAGCTGGCATTCCAACGTTGTTGAGAGCCGTAGGGACAGCATTGAGTTCCAGATTTAGATCTTTGTACCTTCGCTGTGCTGGTTTACTAGGGAACGTTGAGTGGTTCGTTTCAAAACTAAATTAATTTAATGTAACTTACGATGTACTGTAGACCAAGTGTAGTATGCGTCTAGACTCATAATCAAATTTGGATCAATTGAATGGAGATGATCAAGCCCAAACTTGATACCTGATGCAGTAGCCTCTGTTGACTCGTACTGGAACGAACCGGTGGGCTTGTGCCCAAAATTTACAGGCCTCTGGGCAGAAATGGGTCCCGTGGGCGGGAGGCTACCGTCGGGGATTATGACGGATAATGCCGCGCAAGATGTGCCTCCAACAATCGTAGAATTGGTGGTATCGCTTCTGATGAGCGGCGGAGCGGAAGTGGGTCGGGTGGGCGGCAAGTTGCCATCAGGATAAGGCTGCGCGCCGCGCCCGTCGCGACGGTTCTACGGTACCCGCCGAATGGGTATCCGTACCTTTGGAGATTTTTCTCCATCTGCAGCGGGAGTTACGGGACGGGTTGATGCCCTGAGGGCCCGTCAAAGGACGGCGGTGACGGTCGTCGTACGGTTCCATCTTTTTTGCCTTCAAAATAGCTGCTGGAGCCAACATTTTTTGGCAAGATATTTCCGTCTTCCAGGGGATATCTATTCCATATCATTCCATCAATTAATAACTTTCTGGGTACCCGAAACCTTCGCTCTGTATAATCTTCGGCACCTTCCGACATGATTGCCGAAGTTTAACCACGACTCAATATTTCGGTCCGCATGCGCAAAGGAAGGAGAAGTTGCCCAAATTCATTACTATTTTTTTTCAGGATCCTGGCCACCTAAGCATTCGTGCTTGAGTCATACTCCCTGCGGTGTATCTGCCCAAACCCTATTATCTCAGACCCTATTATCTCAGATTTAAGGCAGGAATCCTACCAAGAGTTCAAGTCCACTTCGACCAAATCATCTGAAGATTGGATGTTGCAGTGAATATCTTTCGGTGACAAGTTCAACATGACCAAATACCGGCTTGATGGCCACCCCGCAAAATAATGGGCGGAAGCACGAAGTAGGGGCCACATGTATCAGAAATCATATAGAGAGCATAGAGGTACAATTCTAGGTTACCACATCCTACATACAAGCGATTTCAAAATATCTACTTCTGATGAAAGGCGGACCCCAAAAATTGTGGTCCGTAAGACTGAGCCTGTAACAAGGCAAAAAGTCCGTGTTGTCCAAAATTGCGAGGCGGAGAGTTTGATTGGAAGTGTTAGAGCATACTTGAACACCCAGCTTCACCTCAAGGTTGTGACAGCTCCTCCAAAAATTCTGACTGTCAGCGACATGGGGGCTAAACAGCAGTGCCGCTAAGGGGCTTGAATGGAGAAAATCTTGGAATATATCTAGGAGAGTTCTATCAAGGAGGAAGAAGTCACATGCCAATCTCTGGACCGGTAGCACAATGATGTCGTCCAATATGAGGGTGGCCAGCAAGCACGACTCAAAAATGTGACACTGTCCGCTTGAGTGCACTGAGAGGAGAAAATTGGTATGTCAGCATCAAATTACTGTGTCTATATGTGAGGGAGAAACGTGTCAGCGATGGCCTCTGGGTCAGCTGAACAGCGAGTAACCCAATGAGAACCCCAACCAGGATAAACCCGATAGACACTGATAGCTTGTGTGTTCCCCGAGTGGTAGGACCAACCATACAGTGTCCTCTCTAGGAGACCGTATATCGCAAGTCAGGATGCGAGGCGGAACCTGGAACAAGTTGAAGAAGGTGTGATATCCACTCAGGTATAAAACCCGGGGTGTGGACGCAACCTGTAATACGATGGATAGGAAGTGGGGCAGAGTGGAGACAATGCCTATGTCAAGCTGAGGTAGAAGCCTGAGATTAGACGAGGTAGAATCTACTGTACATGGAGATTCTACTGAGCGTTTGAAAGTGATTGTGGTCTGTTGCAATCAGTTCCTGTACCACAGCATTAAGGAGTGTTAATGCTGATACTCCTGGACTCCTCTGTGTCTGTTTCCGTAGTGTTGGAGGACTTAGGAGACCTGGTGTTCGGGTTTCCTAGTCCTTAATGTTGTTGTCTCCAGTGGTTCAAACCGATTGAGTCAGTGGTTGAAACCCTAATCAGTTTGCAATCATTCATGTACTTTGTGTATGCCTCTGCATCAGCTGTGATGCATCCGGGGACTAGGATCCGTTTGTACGGGTTCCTAGTCCCTAACATCTTCTGTATCCTCTGGCACAGACTACACGGAGTCTGCGGCTTAGAATCTGCTATCGGGTTTCAACCGTGGGAAGGTCATGTGGTGGCATCATGAGTCCTGTGCTGCTAAGACATGTCTGTATCCATACAGACACGTCACACGAAAAATGGAACCCAGGTGATCCATGACAAAGGCAAAGTGAGCAAAACCTACGCTTGAGGGGACTCAAACAACAGACCGTATGTGTTCTGTCACTTGTAAGAGAAAAGACAATCTCCAACTGGGCCACAGAGGTATATACAGATGGCCTGTTGCTTAGGGAGGCAAACATCACAATCACGGTACACCCCATTGCCTGAAAAAAAGGCAACAGGCATGTCACGGTCCCCTGAGTGTTGCTCCCCTACATATAGGCACAGTACATGATAGATTACTGTCAGCAGCTACAGAAGCAAGATGTGCCAAAGAACTTGAAAAATGACAAAGAACTGGTAGAGAAACACTCAAGACAAGTCAGCGAGGCAGTGTAAATGTAAGGAATTGATGTTCCTACCCCTCCTTCCGAAGTCGGAAATGTTATAACTTACAATCAATCCATCATTTTGGCTTCAAATTTGGTCCACACTCGTGTTACAGGTCGTATTCCATCCTCCATCCATGGCCCATAGCAATTGTCAAACCCGGATTCTCTAGGTCCGAAGTGGCCAGGTGTTGGACATACGGCTGTCACGGGAGAGCGCGGGACACAATTGGGGTCGTCTCGCTTGCCTGGGTAGAGTAAGAGTTGCTCTAAGGGCAACCAAGTGAATTATATTCATGAACTACATTATACACCAAGGGTGCGATGGCTAGTGTGTACATCGGGAGAGTCCGGGCCCGATGGTTACCATGAGTACATGGCTGCGAAAGTACTCATATTCCAACACCAGGTAGGTGATAAAAGATAGTACTAGTCAATCCTATTCGAAGTTCTGCACAATTGTATTCCTTTATTGAGTCTCTTCTCTCTTTAGTTTCTCCCAAAATTGAACTTACCAGGAAAAACCAACCAAGAGTCTGAGGCTTGAAGTGAGTGGTGAATTAACATTACCCCGGTCTCGTCGTGTCATAACAGACCTTTGCGGGGGCTGGAAAATCGATTTTCGTACTCGCATATGGACCGTAAACCCGCACGGCCATCCCGTCACCCGTCCTGTCCCATGAAGACTCTGGAACTCCCACTCGATGGCCGTCAGATGAACGGCCGTGCCCGTTGCGCACCCGTTATTTCGACGGGCACGGTGCGCAGCCCTAATCGGGGATCGAGAAGGATGGTGATGTGCTAGATATGGCTCCGCGAGTCGCTGAAGAGCTTGTGTCACTCCCACTGAGCAAGATCAATAACCAAGGTCGACCCCTAATGCAAATTTGCAACAGGCAGATGAGAGACGTTGTACATTTGGAACATGTGGAGGAAGTGTCAGACGGTTACGGAAGAACTTCCTGTTAATGGATACCGTCTTGGACACGAAATGGAAACTGGGATTGATTTGGTTTCGAGGGTGGAATGGTCCCCCCCCCCCCTTGCGAGTGTGCAGATCTATATGTTTTCTGGCGAATCTAGCCGTAGCTGCTCACTCTGATAATCAACCGAACTTACCGCTCCGAAGACACTTCGCCATGCATGCACGGGAAGACATCCCACAATGTCTTAGCCTTGAAGCGCTTTCACACAGCGTTGATTTGGGAATCGCGAATGGGTGGCTACTTTGGTTTCCGATAATGGTACTCTACCGCCAGACACCGAGCGGAAGAGTGACGACTGGCCTCTGCTCGGCGGCCAGCATTTCGCTCACTCCGACGTAATAGGCGATAAATGCAGTTATAAGGCCGAACACGCCGCCTGCCTTGAGTACCCTTCGCACAATGAGTCAGTGTGGGCACGAATCCAGGCATGACGCTCACATGGCGCTTTGTGAAAACTCTGCAGCAGCAAGGCACGCGAAGGCGACGGATGCGGACGATAGAAGTACGGTGTACGCGATATTCTTGAGTACAACACCAAGGCTACACGTAGACTGCATTATGAAAGACACGAGCGGAGGAGATAAGCGCGCACAGGAAGAAGAGCGTGAGTATGAGCCAGGCGAGGAGAGATAGATTCCCCAACGCGCTCGTAAGCTCATTGGGGTCTGGGTATGCGGCGAGGATGCCAGACGACGCTGTATTAGTTCGATTAATCAGAATCAAAGCACAAAGAACGGGTTTGTGCACGGATAAAGATCGTTGCATAGGACATCCAGAGGGCGCCGTATGATGAAAACACTGTTGCACCAAAGACATTGCCCCGGGGGAACTCCCACATGCCAGCGATAAATTGGGCCAAACCACCTCCGAACATTCCCATACCGACTACGACATTGGGGTGTGTGATCCCGCGAGTCTGAACGTTATACATCGAGAGGATAAACGTGGTCGATGCGAAAGCGAAAAGTCCCCTGTCACATCGGTAATCGGTATCAATATTGTGCCCAAATTGCAGTCGAGCGACTTACATGGGCGCTGGATTGCCTATCCCGGAGACATGGGCACGACCCTCATTTGTGGATATCACGCCGGCTTGCTCGGCATCGAGGCTGTACTCCGTGTAGTTGTTTGAAGTGGACACACGTCCTTTCTCTGAGGTGCCATGGGCAGCCATCGAGTAATGATGGACTGGGGCCTGGAACGAGCAGTTTATATACTGGCAGATGACCCGTAAGGCAAAGAGTGCTCACGGGCATCAAAAATAAACAACATCCAAGGAGCCTAAATATTCCGGACGCATGAGCTAAGAAGGGGAGTATGGGAAGAACAGGCACAGAACCTCCCAAGGTAGCGCAGCATAAATATCGAACCAATGGCGGAGAGAGATTGTATGCATCTGTAGAAGAGCCTGTGTGGGAGGCAAGTAACCACATGTCCAACTGTTTGAGGAAACCCGAAGAATCCAGAACCGAAGAAACGGAGACGGGTCCGTGTAAGTCATTTTTTTTTTTCGTTTTGCGGAACAGTGTACTAAACGCCAGTATACGGTCCTTGTCAAAATACAGATGTTGACGACGACGCGGCTCCCTTCATTGGGCGCCATTCTTCCAGATGAATGCGGTCAGAAAGCAAGAGACAACATTCACCTTGCGATACCTCTCCGGAAAACAATCTGCCAGCTTAGGCGACTTCTTGAAGTCAATAAGCAGAGGTGATTAAATGGCAAAAACACGAAATAGAGGTCAGGTCAAGCGTCGGCCCCCAGGCCAACTTCTTAGGATACTTGGGAAGACGGGCGGATCCTCAATAGCGCCACTGTAACTGCACCAACGGCTAGACTCCGGTGGGGCAATCCACAAGGAAGATGGTTTGTGCTAATAATCGCAACTTCAAATGGAAAAAAGATTTTCCTACGGTACAGAAGCTGATATTCGGAAAAAAGATCTTCCTACTGATCACGCCTGCTTTTTTGTCCTCTGGCTTCCACCAATATCCTCAATATAAGAAAATAGGATAGGGTGGATTTTTGTGCCGGAAACCCCAAATTCTAGTGACCAGTGTACATATCCTAGTATGGGGGCTGATAGGCCCATCAGGCTTTCGGACGGTTGAGAAGGTTCAGAAATCGGCTATAAAGGTATATCAGGCCCTATCATTCTGACGCGAGCTGACCCTGAGGGTCGCTGACACGGTCTGATCAAGATGAGGGGTCCAAAATGAGAGAGAAAGAAAAAATGTAACCGACCAACAACCGATACTGACCACCTTATCGCCTTCTTACTTACTTACTACCTTCCGACTGAATCGGAATATTTTTTGACTGCCAGTATTCGAACCAACGTTGCTTTCTAGTTACAAGTACGCTATTACCACTACACGAAGCAAACCATTGGGTGCATAGCCAAACCTTGTAATATGAGAGGGGTACTTTCCGGATGTTCTGGTGGATATACAAACTTCCGATACCCCATTCGAACACATCCCACGAATATTTCAAAATGTACCTAGTTTCACTCCCATACCCCAACACGCCATTTCGATGCCCGTGGGGGGTGGGTTAAAAATGGTTCAAATTACAAAATTGAACATATGGGGTGATTCTCAGTTAGCCGTCCTGCATGGAGGAATCATCAGAATAGCATAACTGGTTGCTGAGGTCTATCCCCTTCTTTATAAATCTACGTTTCTGCCCATTCCCGTGTCATTCTCTTCTCATTCCTCATGTGTTCATCCAAAATCTCGATTCTCCGACCTGAAAACCACTCAGAAAGACGTTCGCGCGCCACAATGATTTACATGAGCTCCTGCGGCTGCTCATATGTCTCGTTGTACCCCAACAATCTGAAATTTCACTCACCTTCCTATTTGGGGCGCGGGAGGTTTGATGTTTGCTGCAGCATTGTCACATCAGACTGTGTCACACCCCTTTCTCTTTCAAGCTGTCGTCAAAGTCGTCTTCGACCAACCCCACCCCAAAACCCACCCTAAGTCACATTTAACCTGGTACCCGGCCGAGATGCAAACCTTCTCGTATCCTATAAATATTACGTCTAAACATGACGCAGGGGTAATTTGGCCAGTCTTCTGCGAGAAAAATCGGGGCTTGGGGAGGGAACGAGGAGAAATCGGGGTATTTATGGGCTGCAAGGGTGACGGGATCAATGAGATAATGATCCTCAGAATGACAACTGACGCGATCCGACCGTCGTAACCAATCAATCGAAAGTAGACCTGGACCTAGATCGGTACCAGGAACTGACAGTCGGTGTAAAAGATGAGGTCGGTCGCTGGGTGGACCAGAGAGGGCTAGGTCGTGCTGGCAGAGATGGGGTAGAGGTGGAGCAAATGTGCGATGATCCGGGGATATGAATCTGACTAGGCGTAGTGTAGAATGTGGAGAGAATCAAATAGAATACTCAGCTTAAAGAGAACGTTCAGAGGCGCGAAGATGATCAAAAGAGAGGGTGCATTGTGGTGGTAGGAAGGAAGGAGAGATCCCCTAACTGTACAAACAGATAGGAATAAAGTGTCCGATCGTAACAACTAAATAAAGTGTCCATGAGGAAATCCTCAGCTAATGTGCATCCTCCGTCATTCTAACCATCCAGGAGCTGCGCAAAGACGGAATAGGGAGAGCATGCTGCCCCCACAGCATTGACAAGTGGGTGCCCATGCCACTGTCGGCTCGATCCCCGGCGTAGTCCGAGAAGGCCGACGACTCGGGTCTGGCACGTCGCGTTGGCAGTACGTAGTGAGAATAAATAAAGAGTCTGTGATGCAAGAGAGATATAAGTAAATGATATGGAGAGAAGTCCGATAGCTCAATAACAGATGATTCCTGCATGGTCGAGTAATTGATCTTGAAGTCGGAATTGTATCGGCTTGACAGTGGAATGAGGTCAAAGACACTCGCGCAGCTGTGTAATGAATCTAGGAGCATAAAGGGAGGAAAATAGTGAGTATGAGAGTAAAGTGTTGAAAAGATACGAGGAAGGAGTGAGATAAAATAATTAGCGACTGGTTGGATATTTCCGCATGACGGGCATAAACCGTGTGATGGGGAGAGGCGACGAGGGAGCCGAGCGACCCTTCCACACCGGGGTTCGTCTCCCCGCGGCATCGGATTCGAAGACCACAAGGATGTCCTTTTTTTAAATCTTTGCCACTGTCTTCCTCGCTCACTTACGGACAGGACCGATATAAATCCGCAAATCCATCCTATATACTCGAGGTTATCAAAAGTAACCGAACACGCCAAATTTCCCTTCCTCCGAGTGATACCACGAGTATCAGCGAATTTCCTTTGGACTAATCCATGGGCAGGTATGCCCCAACAAGCCTAGAGTGAAAGTAGGGTCCATTGGGCCTTGAGTTGCCAACAAATATAGCTTCAAATGAGGCTGTGATTAAACAGGGGGATTTTCCGCCTCCCTTAATTTCACTGTGGAGGCGGAAGGAAGGTGGGAAAATCTGTGATACTTCATGTATAGGTCCTTACATAGCAACTGAAATTTCAGAGCCACTAAACTCGGGGCCAGGTCTGCCAGAGAACTTATGACAGTCAAAATATGATTATTTCGCAAATCTAATATTACCCTCGCTTCGATGGCTTTCCGCACACAAAGAAGGGGTTGGCCAGCTCTAAATACATGCTAAAGTATGTATTTATGCATAACACTGGTTGGGAGATTCAAGTTTTTTCAGCATAATTTACAGTGAAAAATGTTTGTTTGTTTTTCAGACATTTTTCACTGAAAAGGTAGTGAAAAACTCAAAACATTTTCACTATTTTTGAGTTCGAGGTGAAAAATTCAAAAGGAAGCTCAAAAGAGGTGAAAAAGATTTGAATTTTTCACCACTTTTTTTGGTGAAAAATGTCTGAAAAACAAACAATTTTTCACCATAAATTGTGCTGAAAATCTTGAATCTCCCAACCAGTGTAACGAGAGCGAAACTTTGGAACAACAAGTGAAAAGGCAAATGTTCGGTTACTTTCGGTAATGCTGAGTATCTCCATGCAGAAAACTATGTGAACTAGGAGTACTATATATTCTCCAGCCAAGCTACTGGAGCCATGGCAGCTATATCTTGCTATGTAATCAACTGTAACTGGGCAACTATGGCCGGAAATTCCCTGATGAAGCCGGCCCAACCGTAAAGGCCTTTGGGCGAACACTGAAAGTTCAGTTCAGATATGACATCCAGTTAAGATTTAAGACTTAAGTTAAATTAATTCAGGCTCAATTTTCCCTTGATATCAAACCTTAGCTTCGCCACTAGATCAAGTTAGGGATTAATTAAGGGCTACTGAGCATCATTGCATGAGATACGAGATCACGAACTGTCCGAGCGGCGACTCAGCCGATGCGTCCCCAAACTCAACCTCGCCGCCAGACCTGAACGCCACTATCCAGGTTCTTCTTCCTCCTGTCGTTTCACGTTCAACCGCGAGGAGACTTCCATGATCATCTCCTTTGGCCTGTGCTGTGACCACGCAAAGTTTGATGAACTTATTCTGCTCGGTGTCACTCAAGAATTTCTTCACTCGTTGACTACGGTTCTTTTCACCCAATGAATGACATTGTAGCGCTCATACTGACGTAATGATCAAGAGCAGTATCGGGAGATTCTATCGGGAGCAGTGACCACTGTCTTGGTGTTTGAACAGGTTGCACTGACAGGGTAGAATTACACGAGTTTACAAATATAGTTTGGTGTTTTGTTTGATACACTGCAACGAATGCGAACTTAGTTACGGCCAAAAACAGGCCGAGCAGCCGACGTCAAATGGACGGTAGACTTGTTGTTCTGGATTGCGCTGCAATCTGAATTTGTCTGATATGGCGGTCATCAGTACGTTATATCCATCCTGAAAGCCGTCAGCACTTGAATGGTCGGATAAGTGTAGACCGACAGGAAAGGTCGCATGTTATGACAGCCTGGCTATCGGCGGAAGTGTGGTTGGCATGGAGGACGACGGTTCTTTTGTCGGTGATAGTACTCAGTGTAGGTGTTGTCGTTGGTGTGTGCTGCGCAGGTACACCCACTGCAAAATTACCCAAAATCGTCAGAGCGTACACTCGCCCTAGTGAATAGAAGAACAGCAAGTAGGCTGAAAATTTCAGGAAACCAGATGAGATTGCCCCAAAGTAGAGTCAACTAAAGAGACGCACCAGATTTCCATTCAACAGTAAGATCGTGAAAGGAGCGTGCACGAAGCGACGATGACGCCCGACGAAAAAAACAGAGCAATTAGCCGCCGGAGTAGACTACAACGACAAAAACACCTGTGATTATTTGAAAGGTGCACGCAAATGGATCGTTTACCTATGTGTTGACGCTCGAAAAGCAGTTGCATCCATTCGAATGAATGTGTCAAGAAGAGCAGCAGCAATTATACTGTCCGTGACCGAGCTTGAAATAGCTCCGATTCTAGAATATTCAGCGAATTGAGGTTACAAACAGACCCAATACTACCTACCTGGATGCTAGCATGGCCCAGCCGAATGGCGACCCGGTTACACGATCAAAATCGCCGATGCATACGAAAATGGCGAGCTAAATAGTGAGCACGACAGGAGCCAGAGTTTCTAACAAATCTTACCTGCACCACGATGCCGGACACAAGAATGGCACTGATTTACTCGCCTTTTCGTCCTGGAAAGGGTCGACGTTTTGAAAGAATTATGGATCGTTAAAAGGGTGCTCACAAGTTGAAGTACAGGGCGCACAGGAATAGCTTCGGCTAATGATGACGTGGTGTACGTCGAGCATATATCACCGCAACTGGTTTGCAGGGTGAAATCGGGGAACCCTGAGGGGGCCCCGCTGGGGTGGAGAGAAACAAGTTGGTAGATTTTAGCGCAGATTGTGAAAGGGCAAAGCAGGTCCGACGCTGCCATTGCGGCAATTCCAGCTCTGTGGAGCCACGGTCGAGATGAGTGCTGGAAGTAGCGCACCGCAAGAACCAACTCGAGCATGAAAGCATGCAGTTGATCCAGCTGGCGACCAGGAGGTTATTATAACTAAGGACCGGTAAGATGCCAGTGGTTTCGAGAGTCAGAATACGAACGAGCTGATCAACATGTCTTCGAAAGAATTCGAGGGCGTCGACGAAACAAGTGGCGCCTATATTTGTAGGTAGATCTTAGACAGCGTGGATGTTCGGAGCTGTCGTGACGGCGAACACTTGACGGCAGACTTATTGGGGGGTTCATTAGGCCCCGGTCACTACCTATTATGTTCGACCATGGTAGAGTACAACAAGGTCCAAAATGACCCCTACCTCGCCACATATAGAGTAAATCAAGCTCTGGAAGGAGGGAGGTCCTGTACAGGGTAAATTTGGGACTAATACTTTGTCGGAGGGGCAAGAACACCTTTTGGTACAGCAAGAGGGAACAGATGTTGCTGAATCAAAGAGAGCATTCCCGACAGCGCGCCAGAGCGAAAAATGGACAGTTGTGGAGAAAAATGCGATTTTGTGGCCAAATGTTCGGCCGAAATAGAGTAAAACAGTCCCAAAAATCGTCAAAAAGCGGTAGTGACAATGTGTCAGATTAATTCACTGCTAACGTGCGGCATCTCGCAGTGCCAAGACACCGCCTGTATCTCGTCAGCTTCCAAATAAGTATTGGTAAGGCCAGGAACGTCACCCCCAAAATATCTGAAACAGGTGCGCTTGGGGGGGTGGCGGCGATCAAAAACTTCAGAAATTTTGGTCTTCTAAACGGCATGCGTCTCTGGCGCTCTGGCCATTGTTGACAGAGGCTTAACTAAGACCTCGAATTGCCAATAAATGAAGGATCTTGGCAAGAGAATCGCAGTAACCGCTTCTTTTGCAGACATTGTCAGCCGGACCTTGCGTAAATTTCAGGGGGCCGTCTTCGTCTTACCGTGAATGAGACGGGTTGCCGCAGAGCGTACTTTGATCGATTGAAAAATGATTTTGTTGGAAATGGGGATCGTCGTGCGCCGCGTCGCCCGGTTACCTACCTACCCCCTATCTGTCGCACAGCATCGTCCTTATATACGGCCTGGATCCCCGTATTTCATAGCCTTTTGTATCCCCCGCGCTCGTGTTCCCCGCGCCACGAATACATTTCCCTGCGGCTCACCTTTGCGTGCAACTTCGACTTTCACAGATTTTGAAGATGCCGTCATTGGTGCACCTCAGCCACAGGTCACATTTTGGAGAATTCACGTAGGCAGTCCAATATTAGCAGGGAAGCTGTTGCAGATGCGCCGGGGATTCATCGTTATCTACAGGACATACGTACTAGTAAACGAGTAATTAAGGCATGAACTTAAACACAGCAATGGGCACAGGGACAAGGACAAGACCAACGCATGGAACGTGGCGGGGATCTGATAAAAAAGTACACTACCCAAGCAGTCCGGCATATGGGGTTGCTGGTGCCCGTCGAGGGTGTCCGAGCCGAAATACAAAGCCTGGGCCAATTTTTTCCGATGGTATGTGTGGGATTCGAACCTCACGGGGCGCGTGTGTCACATTACACGGCGGGCCCTGTAGACACCAGGAATTAGACCTAACCGTTCTTAGTCCTCCACTCTCCACCTGCCCGCTTCCCCCTCTCCTCACTTCTAGCCCTAACTTCCCACGGCGGCCCGATTACCACCACCGTCAATTCTCGCCGTATTCCGAAATCCCGCACGCTGGCCCCTGTCTCCGAGCCGAAGGTGCCGTCAACCACCGCCCGCGCCCTACGAAACCCTTCTGTTCGCCGCCCCGCCTGACTCCATCGCTTGCCCCCTTCACGCACGCCCATGCACCACGCGCCACCTCCAATCCCGTGCCCGCGCGCCCTCCACGTACCGACACGCTGCCTCCCGCGCGCTTCTTAGCCCGCGCCCTACGTGCTGCCTGCACCCTCCGCCCCGTCCGCCATCCACCTCGCCGCTGCCCCGCTGCGCCCTCTCCGCACGCCACGTCCCCTTGGCGCCGTCTCCCGCTGACCACACGACCACCGCGTCACCTCCGCATCCATGTCGCCTCCCCGCCCTCGACCGCATCTGCGTGCCTCCACACCCCGTGTTGCTTCCGCTCCGCCGCACGCTTCCTGCGTGCGTACCGCGTGTGCGCCAGTACACCCCATGGGGCACGTCGCCCTCTGCGTTGCGGCAGCAGCTGGCGTCGCTGGCCACCACATCCATGTCGCCGATGCTCACCCCGCCCTTCCCTTGCGCACGTCCCACCGCGCGTCCGATCCCACCGGCGTCTCTCCACCCCGTATCCACTCGCGGTTACCTCCCCCTTGTCCTTATTCACCGCGTCCATCGGTGCTGCCCACCGAACTCCGTCCTCGCCATCCTTGCCGTCCTCGTCGACGTCCCTGCCCCATCCTCCTCGCTTCCCGCACGCTGTGCTACCGCGCACCGCATCTCCGTTGTGCCCGTTCGCCCGTCCCCGCTGCGTGCTCCCCGCTCCCGCGTTTCCATCTCGGCGTCCGTGTTGCCACGCTCCTTCCGCCCTCCGACCCTCCCCCGCTGCGCGTCTGTCGCGCCCTGCCACACCCTGCCACGCCCGTACCGTCCCGCCTCCGCCTTGCCGCCGTCCCGTCTACCCACGCCCGCTTCCGCCTCACCTCACGATCACACGGCCGTCGCGTCACCTGAGTATCCATGTCGCCTCCCCGCGGCTACTTCCGCACCCTCGCTCCTCCCTCCCCGCTGCGCTACATCTGCGCTTGCACACGTCTGCACCCACCCGCTGCTTTCCGCCAGAAGCCGCGCCATACCTCGGCGTCCCAGCAACACCCCTCGCCGCCGTGTCCGATGCGCGTGAGCCACCTCGCCCCTTTGCATCTCCCACGGGCGCCCCCTGGCAGTCACCCCACTCCTGCCCGTATCCGCCCCCACACTCCCGCGCTGGCGCCAATATTTATGGTGCGAGGACACTGATTAGAATCCAATAGCAGCGGGGATGCAGGGGAAGGGTCTACCATGAACCACGATGTGTTTCACCATGGTGAATAACCTATGTTTCGGTGTCGGTAAAGTGTACTTTGTACATTACCTAGTCCTGAACTCATCCCCGCTTGGTACCAGGATTGGACGCTTGGATAGTCCATGACCAACGTTTACGACGCCGAGAAGGAGGGAAAGGCTATAAATTCGACTTCCCAGAGGGCTCTGGACTTTCGTTTCTTGAATAAATCATTCGGGACTGCATCATGAACAATATGGCTTCCCAACAGGCCCCTCCGTCGAGCCCGAAAGACAGGAATGTCGACAGTGGTGGGCGAAAACAATGGCCGGTATATTCCCCCGTCTTGGTAGACGAAAAAACAGTTCTGGTGCGTACATATTTATCCTTTGAATATTCAAGGATCTCTGAGAGGCATCCGGAGAGAAAGGGCAGTACACGCCAGAAATAAGAGAAGGATCGCGGCAGATGGCAACCTTGCTGAGGAAATCTTTCGACACACTCGAGGATGACCAGTAACCCACTGCGCAGGAGAGGTTCCTTCCATACTGTGGATGCACTCAGATAGCGAAGGGAAAATTCCAGGAGTGAATCTTTCGACCACGACTCTGATGCGCATGCCTATTCAGTATGTTTGATTTTAACGAAGGGGTGTTTTCAAAGGAGCAACCTTTCGGAGGGAGAGGATCTTCCGGAACAATTCTTTCCCCCAAATTATGGTGCGCACTGCGCTAATTTTTGGCCCGAGTTCAGATCCCGTTTTTCAGAAGACCCCGGGCATATGCACATAGCGACATTTCTCAGAGTCGTTCCGACCTAGAAAATTACCAAGGGATGTCGTAGTGCTTTCCATTGATTTAACGCAGCCGAGGGCACCAGCCTGCTACCCCACTCGATTTGGATCAATATCGACGAGGAATGCGATATTTATTGCAAACAGGAGAAACATGCCGAGGAACGTCGGCACAAGAACGGATTATACGACGTTTGCAGTGCGACTAGACTGCTGGTGAATATCTATGATTCGGAATTCTGATACCCAGATGGAATGAAACAATGTGAAACAACGCACGAATACCGCAGGAGTCGTCGGTGGCCCAACAGGTGAATGTCGGCGGCTCTCGTTCGCCGCAAGTCGTCCGAGGACCCGGAGATGTGCCAGTTGTCGTAGAGAAAGACTTTGCAGACTTCCGGATATTAAGATTGGAAAGCTGTGAGATGATCAACAACGTCTCCAAACCTCCTGGTTACGGAAGAGAAAAAGCGAACCAAAGTGATGACGTAGACGCGTCTGAGGGGGTATAAGACACCCACGGCAACTGCCAAGGGTAGATGAACATAGAAAACAGTGCTAATCCAACTCCAAAAACGAACCATTGCTCTCCGGTGTTATGTAATACCTGAGTTCTCGGTCTTGTAACTTTGATTAACGACTTGGAGCAGCTTATGGGACTCACGCGATCAGAGCAGCTCCGGCAATCGTAGCGGCTGCAGCCCCGCTCTGGATTGTTATGGTGGTGAGCCGGTCGAGTGCCCTGCCAGTGCATAAGTCAGGGAGATAAATGAATTGCCGTATTGTGCACCTCCGTGTCTCTGTTAGAATCCCCCTGGCCTTTCTGAACTCCCAGAGTAGTACTGACGCGATGCCGGCGTCTACAGCGAGCTCGCCCACCATCCAGAGCCTGAGGGAATCAAATTGCACAAAATACATGGTGGGCGTAAATAAATCAGCAAATCCCAGAAGATGGAAAGTTGACGGCATGCGCACGTCATGGGGATTTTGAACTTCGGGCGGTCCGCCAGGGAGGTGTACAGCGTTACCATTAAACTACCTGTAAGCGCGCCACTAAACTGCATAGGAGGCACATTTGGTATGATGCGATCCGCAGAAACGACGCTCTGCATACCGAGATGATTATTCCGAAACACAAGAAAAGAACGATGAGCGTGTTTCGGGTACTGGAATTTACCGGCGATGAGCTGACTATCAAGGAGAACGGATGTGAGATAGGCAATAAAGCACGTACATATACCAATATCGGAAAACAAGAAAAGCTTGAACCATAACAGCAAGCACACCGGTGTCGAGAACATAGAGGGGTATAGGCTAGGCTGTTGCAGTCCCATACAGAATTAATGCAAATTTGACTTACCCAGTGCATACTGGCGAGATACTCTGCATCGCCTGCAAGCATCCGCTGAGCCATAAGTGGGGAGAGACCGTTCTGACAGTTACCTGCATGTGTGATAGTGTACTACATAGTCATTCAGGTCCCGAGCCGTCCGGTATAAAAGGTCAACGCTCACGAGGTACACGCAAATATAGTCACCGACCATTCCCAGCGTGTCAACGACCAAGGCGGTCGTTACCAGTGTCTGCCAAAAAAAAAAAAAGCGTCCGTGGAAGGCGAGGCTGCAGGTGAGAAGGAATACCTTGAACTTCCAATCGTCTTGTTTGAAGCTTTGAAAGTAGTACCAAATCTGAGAAATTTCGAACATGTACAAAAGCTGGGAGCTAACGTCAGGTTGCATTATAGTGCGCTTGAAAATCCGTGGCTTACGGAACTGGCCCAGGTGCCAACGAGAAGGCATCTGCTGGCCAGGTCAGCTCGCAGGCTATAAAGCGCAAAAAAATTACCCGGTGAGTGTGTCAAGAACTGGGAGAGACATTGACAGATGTGGACCGAATGTTAACGAGTCGAGCCATTAAGTACACCTCAGATTCGGGAGCGATCGCGTCTGAAGCCTTTATCTCCAAGGTTATATTACGACCGTTATTCGGCACGCTGCGACTAGTCGAGCTGGTACATCTCCGCAGATCTCGGAAACCTATATCGGGTAGATGTGGCGGCTTGCAGTGCACATCGGAGCACATCGTAGGCCAGGACCTTGGGCACTGCGTTCGTATTCTCTTCTGCTATCAAGCACGCCGACGCCAGATGCGCCGTTGCGTCGTCGACCCCGACCCCGAGCGTTCCCTTTGAATGTGCCCATCACCCATCGGCGGCGCTCCTGTAGCCGCTCTGATATCGTCCCAGTCGCTCACATCGTGCCTCACCGTGGCTGCAGCCAACACCCGGATGGCAACGTCCTACGATCTCGCACGTGTCGTACCTCACGAGGATGTATGCCGCACGTCTGTACTGTCCGCACTGCGCTCAACGGCGGGTATCTCGGGGAACACACGTCTAGTTATCCCGATGCGCATTGCAGCTGAGTGCAGCGTCCCTCCAAGTTTAAGCGCCGTATGCTGTCAACTTATTATTATATTCCCGTCTGTCTAATATGTTATCTACAGCGACTCGCAGGCGCCAAAGCTCTCCTGACGCTCGAATGCAGAGGTAAAGTCCAACATCCAACTCGCGCTACCTGGAGATCGACGATGTTTACCCCCCCGAACCAGCATGCACAGTCCGTCCCGGCTGCCATCGCAGGCCCGTCTCGCATTCCCATGGACAGCGCTTCTGCTCCGCTCTGTGGTGGTGGGGGTAGCGGGAGTAGGGAAGATAAATACCTCCGCAAACTCGTTGATGGCAAGGGAATTTCGGACGAAGTTTGGAATGGGTTGGTGGAAAAATGTTCGAAATGCAGGTCGGTTTTCACTGCTAGTGCCCTCAAAGTTCACATCAAGCGCTGCCCCGGTTTAATGATCATTCTCTGACAGTCATCCTAGAAGTGTTGTGCATATGTTGACGTCCAATTTTCCAATTACTAGAGTTCTATTTCTTGAATGACTTGCTGTTTTCTGCCAAATAATCCGAGTGTTCAATTTATCTAGGAGAGATGATGAGAATGATAATTCATATGCTCTGGAACGCCGAAAGAGTAAGGATCTGTGAGTCGGATGAATTTTGCAACTGTTCAAAGGTCTTGATCGAGCTGTGACAGCACATCTTTTTCGTGTAAGATGCGCTTAACTCCGCCCTTGATCTAGACCACCTAGTACCTGTCCATTGAGACGAAGGTATCTTCTTCATTCCTCCACTAATCGTTAAAAGTAGCCCTCATACTTGTGTGGCCTTAAGGCAGAAGACTTTGCGACGTGAGATGGCCGGTGACTCTCCTGGCTGTTCAGTTTTCCGAGCCGTATTTTAACCCAGGAGTTGAACGGTACTCTTCCACACAATTTTGGACAACTATAGTTATGCTCTTAAGCCTACCGATTTTTTCCCGAGGTGTGTTTCTTTTTGTCGATGCGGCCTCATAACTCGTTCTTCCTTGGTACACGATCCAATCCGAATCATCCAATCATCAATCGCGACACCGTTTCGATCAACCGTCCCGCTGCTCTGCAGAAAACATAATCATTCTCTGTTCTGCAGAAATCTATTTATCATGCCTGATTCCGGATACGCACATTCAGGCAACATCTTATCACTTTTCTATGTTTTCTGTATTTTCCTTCCTTTCGATGTTTTGGTTCGAACTCACTGTGATCATTATGATATTTCTCAGGAGAAATTTGGATCTTCCACCCCTCCGGCGGTTTCCCGGGTCCTTGTGCGCGCCGCGAACGCTAAGAACCGAACAGTGCGCCACTTTCCTCAAATGGAAAGGAGATTTGATCGAAGTCGTACCAATCGACTCAACACGTAATATTAATCACCCGGTCGTGGATCCTTCCATTTTCGCAGCCTGCCCAAGCGCTAGGAAGAGATTTTTCAAATGAGGAGTGGCCGGGACTGCAGTGTTGACCATCGACGATCCAAATTTACCGGTATACTATCATAGCTATGGGTTCATCCCGAATCCAAAGGGGCTTTCTCGGCGCTGGTTCAGGGTCGGATTTATTGCTTGACAGTGACAGTGAACGTATCCCTCCTGTGAACCGGCCCTGCAGGACCCTGAGAAATGAATGAGCAGGGACTCCCGAAATGCATCGAGATGGTGGATGCCGTCGATAGCAAAATCAGTTATTTTGGGGTCCTACGGGACATAAACAGACCCCAGGATTTCCACACAGCGCCAGGTCCACGCCTACACCCTTGATGGAGGCACCCATCGAGAACCAAACAAACACATGGACACGTCCTTGCGCTCCTGGATGTCTCCATCCATGGACCAAAAAAAGTCCTTGGATTCATCCACTCGTGGTGTGGTGGATGCATAGTCTCTTGCACTGACTTCCCACTCGCAACCTCGTTCTGAAGTGGATGCAACCATGGACTCTATTTTTCTTCTTAAGAACTGACTGACCTTGTGCTCTATTCCATCTCTTCCTTTGTACTTTGTTTTTTGACTTAGAACCCTTTTTGACACAGCGGCATATATATTATTATATTCAGTCCAACCCTCATTAAGTAACCGTTCTTTAACGAAATGGCTCCTCGGTTGTGTTATTTCTCAATATATTTGTACTCTTTTCGCCATTATCTGCTCGCCCTCGGTTTTTAACCCCATCCATGCTCGAATCTCCGCACTTGTCCACACTGCCTTACGATTTTGTATGCCCCATATGTCCTTTCTGCTCGACAACAGCAATCTGAGGAATCACACAGGCACTACGCACTATGCTTCTTCACATCTTGACCTTAACCTGTACTGTTCTTTTTTGTCTCTGGATGCACATAAATCAACACTGATACATTGAGTATCAGTTGCAATATTAGTCACTCCTAAATTGCAGCTGAAATGGGGAATATTGGATGGCCTGGAATTGTTTCTTGTACTTACCATAGAGGTTACAGTTCCAGTGCTACATATTTGTTAGATATCAGGTACAATTTCAAGTAATCTTATTTTTGTTCATATACTAATGGTATCAGGAGCACCAAGATATCACATTTTCTGGAGTGATTTCGATTCGCGCAGATGTGGAGCCGGAGAATCCCGGTTGTATTGAGAACGTCAGTGGGATGTCATAAAGCTGGACGGCGCATCGCTCCCGAGCTGCTGCTCACTGCCGCACGCAATACACGACCTTCACACGCTGCCAGAGCTCCACTCGTTGATGAAATGGCCTAGAATTTTGCATCCAGCTGTAACCGTTCTTTAACAAAATGCCTCCTCAGCTGTGCTGTTACCCCATATAGTTACCTCCATTGGCTCCTCCTCTGCTCAAATAACAGCACATCTCCCCATTTACATTGGCACAGTGTTTTTTCAACACCCTCTTGCTGTCACTGTGGCCTGTGCAAACCTCGCCGCCGGGCACTTATTCCCGTTCAGGCCACATTTTCCGATTCTGCGGACCTCCGGAATGACTGCAAACTGTCGACAACTGGATGGATTGGGGTGTTCAGGCTACAGAGGCAAGTCCCTGAATTGCCGTTGCACATAAATTGCTTTATTTGCATTCAAATACCCACTACGCCGCAGGACGACAGATCTTTGTCACACTGCGGCCACCTATGGCCTTTGCGTGTATAAAGAGACAGGGTTCCATATTATCCTTTCATTGCCTCGCTTTCCCTTTTGACTTTTGGTGCATTCTATGGCCTGGTTAAATCTTTGCGCTCAACACCCTCAGCCTAAATTAATGGTCTTTCATTGTTTAGCTTCAGTCTTTGCTTAGGCGTCATAGCAATTCCCTTCTTGAACCAATCTGCCTCTCAATTGCGGCTTCAACCTCAGTCTTTGGTTCTGTCTTTTGTCACGTGGCTGGGTATTTTCTTGGGCGCCATTGGATGACCTAGTGTTGCCTCTTTGAATTCAGTCTTTGGCCGGGAACTCATGCAACTAGATATATGAACCAATGCCAGTCCATGATCCCGATGCCGTCGAAAGAACAATGTCTCGAGCGAAATTTGTGTTGACTATGCAGGGCTGATCGCTGTGGTTTTTGGAGAACAAACCCTGGATTTACCGATGATGAATGGCATTTGTGCGGTCCATCGGTTTCTGATGCTCTTTCTTATGCCGAAAAAATATTTCCTTCAGAGTTGGGCTGAAAGTTTTATGCCAGAATCGCCTCAATGGCCAGAGGTCAGCTAATTCACCTCCTGCTGTTCCATAATTTCCTCAGTCATATTCCATACATGATGTACGCTGCTTGCAATAAATATATTTCTTATTTTCGAAGTTTGTCTCGCTTACCGGAATGAAGCGGAGGTCTGTCTTGCTGTAAATTGATTTATGCCAGTGGTCTGGTGTTAGTCGCTAGCGGGGATGAATTAATTTCTGAATACCTGTATTCGTCCTTCAGCGACTCCGATATGATAGCTTCCAGTCTGTACTTCTGCTGGAGCGAAGCGAATGCATGTCTTGTTCACATAAAGCAGCTGCTCCGGCGAAAAGGCGAAAAAGTGTCCCGCGAACCGCTACTTTGTCACACTGGGGAAAGCAAACTTTTGACCTAGGTCAAAAGGGTAACCAATATTAGTTGTTTCAGTGGACAAAAAACATAAGGATATACTTGATCTCTTGATGTAGTACACAACCGACCCTGAAAGAGCAAGTTGCAAACACCCTATTGGGGATGACTTTTACTCTTAGTTTCAACAAATTACGAAAGGACTGTCAAGAGGTGAACTCTTGGGAGCCCAGTCAGAGAGAAAGAGACATTGTGTATTTGAAACTGCTGAAAGATGTGCCGAAATGACTTGTTTCAGCGATGCTTTCAGCTGTCTTGAAACAAAGAGTTTCATAAATTTTTCTTTGTCTTTAAGATGAAACTCTTTGTTTCAAGACAGCTGAAAGCATCGCTGAAACAAGTCGTTTCGGTGTGTCTTTCAGTAGTTTCAAATACACAATGTCTCTTTCTCCCTGACTGGGCTCCCAAGAGCTCACCTCTCGGCAGTCCTTTCGTACTTTGTTAAAACTAAGAGTAAAAGTCATCCCCAATAGGGTGTTTGCCACTTGCTCTTTCAGGGTCGGTTTTGTACTACATCAAGACATCAAGTATATCCTTATTTTTTTCATCTACTGAAACAACTAATATTGCTTACCCTTTTGACCTAGGTCAAAAGTTTGTTTTCCCCGGTGTGTGTGGGCAACTTTCGTGCCGAAACAGATCACATGGTCGTGACAGTCACGATCCACGGACTTGTGCGAACACTCCCGCAGCTAACTATACCACGTAGCTGCCTGCCAACTACTGCGTGTCAACCGCCAACCTGCCACTGTGGCTTATTTTTCAATAAGCCACACAGCATGCCGCCTGTTATACCATACTCCCAGAGGTATACCCTTACCCCTGGTGATCCTTAATATTAAGCTTGGACCATGCAAAATTGAGGTGACTCGCTGGGAATGCCGCCAGAATCCGATTAAAGCTCTGAATGACACAGATAGATCTGTGTAAAAGCGGTGTAGGATGGTGGCAAGAGCATGAGAATTTCGTTAATTTGCTTGTGCAATGTCGGGGGTCGAAGAACATGTTGCGGTATACAGATTGTGTAAGGTCGGTTCCTGACAAGAGAGGGGTTAGTTGATAACATGGTGTGGCAAGGAGGTCGTCGGCACGTCAAATCTCCCGGGGATGCTGGGAAAATATATTAAAAAAAACCTAATAAGGAACTGATAACCACACAGCACTTCGTTTGAAAGGTGGAATCCAATTCTTTGCCATTGCATGTCGACTACGGCCAGCGAGAGCTGTATGCTAAGCCATAGAAATGGGAATTTAAATGACAACGCGCTAGGTTGAAAGATGTGATGGATTGAAGGCACAAACATTGAGCAAAACTGCACAGCAGCATACCACATCGGTGGTCGCGTAAATGGGACTCAATCATGTGTTGCCCTACATGGGAGCAATGCGTAGGCCGCATGGATGAATCGGCAGGCGAGAAGCAGACCCGGCAGGGCTAAATCGTGATTTGGGTGGACGTCTAGGAATAAGCATGGTAGAAGAACCGACCCAAAGCGAGTGGGCTCAGACCCAACACTGAACGAGAGATGGCGGTTGAGAAGAAGATGGCAAATCGAGGTGACTCATGGCAAACATGTGTATACTGACACAAGACATCTGCTTAATACACGAGGTAGTGCATTTAGCAGTTAGCGGTTAGCATGAGGGGGCAAGCTCACCTTGCAAGGCAGGTAATTTCAGCGCTGACTGCTGCCAGGAATGCTGCAGCAGTGGTCAAGTGTGGCCCAGCCTATTAACGGATCCGCGGGCCGCGTTCCTCCTAGTGTTTTTCGGGTCGGGCCGGGCCTGAAAGCCCGGGGCTTGGGCCGGGCTTGGGCGGGCTTGGGTCAGGGAGAACCTCAGGCCCGACCCAACCATCGGGCTTGAGGCCGGGTCTGGTCGGGCTTGGGCCCAGGCCCCGGGCTTGGCATAAATAATTGTATATATTATTAGACAGCAAACAAACTGGAAAAATCTTGCTCAATATCCCCATCGTCCTCGCCCTCGTCCGGTTCATAAGCTAGGCATGTATCCCGAACTGTGTGCACAGGAAATGAGTAAGTGAGTTACAAAATTAAGGTTACAAACAATAGAACGATGACGCACACATCAAAAATTCTAGGGTGAATCCTGTTCAAATTTCGATGCAGTGCGTCATTGATCAAAAATACCTGCAGGTGATCTGAACCAGTTGTAATATTTGGCCGGCCAAGCCTGGTGGAAAAGCCCGGGCCTAGGCCCCGGGCTTCGGGCCTGAGCAAATGTCAGGCCCGACCCAGTTGAAAACCGGGTCGGGCTTGGGTCGGGCAGGGCCTGAAAGCCCCGGGCTTGGGCCGGGCTCGGGCCTGAGCCCGAGCCCGGCAAATCACTAGTTCCTCCCCATGTCTCTGTCTCAGGTCCTTCCTCGGCATACCTTGCGGAAAGCTTTGCGCTCGGCTGTTGCATTGACTTGGGCCTGTATCGAAAACGATAATAATCTCCCCCCGAGCGGAGACTGGCGACGGTATAGCGATCATCCGAAAAAACCTGCTCCTGGGAAGCCTTCCAAGCCGGACTTAGACCGCAGATCTGAATTATATCAGGTGTGGAACCCATGAATCAGCGAGAGAGGGTGACACCAAGACATGTGGCGTCTTCGCCAAGGCTAATAACTCCTGGTATATCTAGATGGCCTCCTCCTTGTGGACCCCGTCTGCTTTCGTGTCCCGACTACTACTTCTAAGCACGTATGGCGAAGACACCATTCGACGAAACAGCGGCAGCGGCGAAGGGTTCCCCACCATCAGCTATACCTCCGGCCTCGACGTCGCCATCGATCTTGCTGCTGGTCACGCAGACCGCCCGCCCGTGAGCGCGGAAGATTCGAGGCGGATGCGAGCCAAGCTCGACTGGCATCTGGTGCGTCTGCAATCTTATGTGGAGCCGAGCGCGGAGGGCTGATGGCTGTGTCAGCTTCCATTGCTTTTCTGCATGTACACCGTGCAGTTTATCGACAAGTCAGTCTGCGTCTTTGATGATCCTAAATCGCTCATCACCACCTTCCACAGGTCCACGTTGAGTTATACTGCGGTCCTCGGTATAATCAAGGATGCAAATCTCACAATCGACGACTTCAATACGCTGGGGAGCGCTTTCTATATTGGTAATTTGAGCTTGTGTGGGATGAAACTGAATAACTGAGCATCGAGCAGGTTACCTTGTGTTCCAGTACCCTCAAAATCTTGCCCTTCAGTATTTCCCTGTCGGCAAATGGATGACCATCAACCTGTTCTTGTGGTATTTTTGTATTTTTGTCGTATCTCCAAGCTATTCATCTGCCAATCAGGGCTCTCCTCCTTGGCCTTCACTGCGTCTGCCACAGCTTCAGTAGCTTCTGTCGGTGCTCTCCTTCATCTTCTCTACACCTTTCCTGAGTTCCGACCTAGTCGCGCTCCGCTTCTTCCTTGCGCTGCCGAAGGCTGCACCACAGCCGGTTCGCCACTGATATTCCATGTTTCTGAGCCCCACCTCACCAACGTTCATTCATAGGCCTCATGCTCATCGCTTCCATGTTCTACACCCGCGTTGAAATCGGCGAGCGCATCGGCTGGACGTTCCAGTGCAATGGGTTTGCGACGATCATCGGTGGCTTTCTCGCCTTCGGCGCCGCGCACGTCGCTCCAACTTCCAAGCCGAACCAGTGGCAGGTACTGTATCTCACCACTTGTCTCATCACCCTCGTCGTCTGCGTCTGGTTCGCGTTCGCAATGCCAGACAACCCGACTACGGCGAGATTTCTGAGTGAAGAGGAGAAGGCACGTGTCTTCTGCTGAATATTTCATGTTTTGTCTCGTTCTCACTAGCTGACAGATTCTTGTGGTGCGGAGGGTGCAGGAAAATCAGAATGGAATTGAGATGAAGAAATGGAAGAAGGACCAGTTTGTGGAGTGTTTGAAGGACTACAAGACGTGGATGTGGTTCTTCTGGTGTGCCATTGCGTGAATGATTTCCTTCATTATCTCAGGGCATTTTGGGTGCTGATCGTGCGCTCAAATATGCAGAAATCTGCAGAACGGGCTCGGCACGGAGTCCGCGCGCGTCATCAAGCTGTTCGGTTCCACGACGTTGCAGACTACATTTCTTAACATTCCATCGGGTGTTGCGGTGAGTTCGAAAAGGACCAAGGATTTTTAGTCCATTTATCATCATCAGCAAATCATTGGTATCACTCTCGGGTGCTGCATACTGCGAAGGTTCCCTGTCAGTATTTTTAGACATCTCTTCAGTCTATTTGCGCTTACTCTTGTATAGAATGGCCGCGCCTGGATTCACAACATCTTCTTTATACCCAACATTCTGGCCGCACTCATCCAAATCTTCCTTCCATACAGCAATAAAATCGGCCACCTTACTGCCATCTACATCCTCAGTAAGTTTCCGTATCTCCTCTTTCTTCCATCACACCCCTCACTGTCATCCTCTACCAGACATGGGCGGTGGCACTTCTTTTGTGATGATGCTCTCCTGGGTCGCATCTGCGACGGCCGGGCACACCAAGAAACTCGCCACGAACGGAATCTTCCTCATCGGCTACGCCCTCGGACAGACGCTATGCACCCAGTTTTGGAAGGCGCAGTACGAGCCTAAATTCATTGTGCCGTGGACAATCTGCCTTGCATCGTATGCGGCGGATATCGCGATCGTGACGGGTCTCTGGTTCCTCCTGCGCGCGGAGAATGCGCGCAGGGAAGCCCTTTCAGCAGAGAAAGGCCTACCACTTTGGGTACCTAAGGACCGTAGATGCGAGCGGACAAGAAGTGAAGGTGAAGGTGGAGAAGGGATTCTTGGATTTGACAGATCGGTAAGTCGATGGGGCTGAGCTTTGAAAGTTGCGGTACTTATAAGTGTGGCTGTTTAGCCAAAATTTGGCGTTCCGGTATGTGCTTTAGGGGTATTGGTGGTGGAATGAAAGTGTTCCGTTTTAATGTATTTCATGAACCCGTATTTCTTGGTGGCATACACTTTTGGGGGTAATACTGGGGCATAATTATAGTGTAAAAAAAACACACCTCACAAAATAAGCACACCTACATTCTTTACAGAAATTTACACAGGTTGAACAGAATCACAGTTTCAAGTACTGCAAAATATTCTACACACCCCCGACTCCTGGAAGAATCAACACACCCTGTGTATTGAACTTTTTTATATGCACGCTATACCAGTCCAAATAACACACAGGTACATAACACTCCTAATAATACACACCTGTACCTTGCTGCTCAAAAATGCACACCTCTATCTTGCTGCTTGAAAAAGCACAGCTTGACCTTCGACACAACATTCACTGCATCAGACTTTTGACATTTTGATTGTGAGGTTGTACAACCCCGAAAAACCTCGGAAAACCTGCAAAAACCTCGCAACCTCACAACGTCAAAACCCTATGTCCTGAATCCACAACCTTGACCGTTCGAGCCCCTGTTGAGGCATTATTTTCCCTTTTCTCACAAATCCCTTTGGGGACCAGGTGCATTGCACTTCTTAAAAAGTTGGCAGACACCCCTTTCACGACTCTAGAGACATTTTTTTGCTTCTTTTGCGGTTATGTTGAGGTTGTGAGGTTGTCGGCTAATCCGGCTTCTTTCGACCGCATCCACCACCGTCTCGCCGCATCCCTCGCCGTTCGCATCAACTATGCCTGGAACTCATGAGAGTGAGACCTGATATCTTGTTCTCAAACATGTTCTTGCCTCCCTTACCAACAAGGGCACCTCTGTGGCCTTCGAAAGCATTGAGATCGATGCTACCAACAAAGAATGTGCGACTTGAAGAGCCACTTGTTACCAGTGGGCCTCCATGGTGAGCGTTGTCCAACCCTGAATGCCAGTGCTGCCAAAAAAACTCCACTCTGAGCTCCATGCTGTAGCCGCCAGCCATGCACGGAAGCGTGCCATCTCAGAAGACAAGGAGAACATGCCTTTTGAGGAGTTGCAGAAAAAGGTGAAGCGGAAATGTTTGAGCGCAGATCAATGGCTGGCAATAGAATCTAGCATTTAAACCGACAACTTTTGTACTGCTGTTCATTTTTCTTGGTTCTGAATCAAGCTTGCCCTTGTTTTATCTTGCCAAATGGCTTCGAATTTCCCGGTGCGACCCGGGCATTATGGTAGAAATTTTATGCGCTCCGCAACGCAGCTTGGCACCATAGTACAATGGTTTAAATCTCTGACTGACCAACCATGGATTCGAACATCTCATCTGTTTCGATTTCACTCACCTTTCGCACAGACAAACTGGTTGACGGCACCGTACCCAGATCTATCCACAGTCCCGGTTAGACGCTGTGTGCAACCAAGATCAATTATTCTTGGAAAAAGCATTTCTGTCAGAATGGACCCCACGGAATTGGCATGAATTGCTGGAATGTTCAGTGAAGTAGAACTGAGTCAGAGTCAAACCCAGTTACAAGATTGGTTGATTGGCTTATTTACAGATATGATACATGATTTCAGAAGAAGAAAAAACACGCCCAACCCTGGGAGACGATCAGGAAGATTCTCTATACCTGTTAAATGCTCTGGCGGTGTTGCCTAGATCTGGGGCAGAATTGGCTCATTTTAGCTGTCTATTCTCTGGAGCTCACTTGATGTTCTCTCCATGTCATGAACCATCTTTTCATTTTACTTCCAGAACCCGAACAACCCGATCATTGATCGGATCAATCGAACCAGGATACCATTTTAGGATCCCAAACGGTTCCGATCGGTTTCCCGACCTTTGGGTTCCCAATCGCCTCCTCTACATTCATATACCCCTTCATCTACTCTGCATTAATCTTGTCCATTGCTATTGGACACTGTACCTTAATTTACAACCCCTAGGGACTTTAGTATATAAGCTGTAGATACTTCCCTGTACTTTACACTATTCTAGTCTAAACTCCAGGCTTATTTGTTGGAACTCTTCGTGCTTCAGTCACCCTCATCACCTCAGAACCCGGAATCTGCTCTGTGCTGACACCCTGCCATTTCACAGCAGTTTCGCCATCTCAGCCGAGGTGAGTTCTCGGATGTTTACTAATAGACCCCCCGCCATTTGCCTGCCACTTGCACTCATCGTCATCGCAGCATGGAGGTAATTCAATGTTGTTAGATGCAACGAGTTCTGAGGTCCAAACTAACATGCACTTGTTTTGAAAGTGTTTCCGCCTTGCATTTCCAGAAGGGTGCTGCTCAGTGGATATCGGTCCATCACTGCCACTCGCGAGCTGGATGGCTTCAGCCAGATTGAGCAGTGCTTCACTTCAAAGATGACCTTCGGATTTTTGTTTATTCTTGTCCTGTAGATATTGGTGAGTTCCCAGATTCAAGGTAATATTTTGAGAGCCAACTTTATGACAATAAATTCTGCTGCTAAGTTGGGTTGTGCCCTTTGACTGCCCTTGTCTTCCAGCCGTCTCAGGGCGCCCTTCCGCCCGCTTCTGGGTTGGACCACACATCCCAAAGCGTGCTGTTTGGATCAAAGGCAGTTGCCATGCTGATTGCTGATCCGTGAGATCTTGGCTGAACCTGTGTGTTTTTTGAGCAACCGTTGTGAGGTGTGTATTTCTGTGGAGTGGCTGAGGGAGCTGAAGAAAACAAGAACTCTGGGCTGTGTAACATTTCCTTGCTCTGATTTGTAGTGTGGTTTTCTTTTCTCGTGTTTGTAATGTGTGCACTTTGTTACTTGTACTAGTTTGGTAGTTGTGTCTTTTATAGCCCTGATGAGTGGGATGTGTTTTTTTCTACACCAAAGCCCAAAAAGGTGGTGAACATTTTCCATAAACTCGTCTAGCCTGTGTAAAATTCCATGAAGGTGTGTCAAAAATAATTATGACCCAGTATTACAGTATGGTTGTAATAGTGGGTCATAATTATTTTGTTCACACATCTACACTTTTTTACACCACCTTGCACAATTTCGCATAAATATTCACCACCTCAGGCCCACATGGCCGCGAAGCGCACCACTCCAAATATTCGCTCACTAAAGATCCCCACCCCACTGTGTCACACAAGATTTTACACCCCACATTTGTAACATGAAAAAGGAAACACCACCCCGAAACAAAAATAGGAATTTGCACTGCCTACATCCAATCTTTTTTTTTTTCCCCACTCCACTGAGCTTGGGGTAAAAATACAAGTACAACCAAGTACAGAGTCAAGCTTTCAACACCAAATATTGGTATGTTCTTTCGTGTTTTCTTCAATGATATGAATACTTTATCCTTCACTCTTCATGTACAATCTACAGCCTTGCCTTTAAGTCTCCTCGACTTGCCTTCCAAGTATCTATGTCACAGGTCCACTATAACATTCGCAATCCATTTAAACAGTTGATTTATGAATTGACCTGGCCACTTCAATCTCTGCTCACACTGGGGGCAAGTGGGATTAGTTTCATGGCATAGGACCGACACTTGCCATGGCAGATCAGACCTGGCAAGTGCCCTTTGTTCTATTTTGGTTTGATCCACCAACTGTACCTGTCTTTGAGCTAAAATAAAAACTGACAGCCTTGGTTACGGAGAAGGGAAAATGATCTTTGTGTTATCCAGTGCAGAATTTTTTTATCAGATGCAGAGATCAACATGCACCAACATACAAAGCCAGAGAATGAAGCAGAACAAAGATCTAAAATAGAACAAAGAGAGATTGTGTCAGTATGCAAGCTCTGCCATGGCAAGTGTCGGTCATATGCTGTGAACCCACGGCCACGGCACTTGCCCCCAGTGTCAGTGCTGATAAATCTGTAGATATACAATCAATTTTCTGGATCCTAAGTAATACCACACTATATACACCTACAGTCATTGTGCGAGGTGGTGCTTTTTTCTGTGGGTCGGCCACAAGGGTGGGTAAAAATAACAGAGAAAACCAGCTGTGTGTTGTTTTTTTCACCACTGCACTGGGGTGTGAAAGAAATAGAGAATTAATATGTGAGTGTTTTTTGTTTGCAGAATCCACGTGGTGAATATTTCTACAGATCAAAGGCTGTGAATCTTTTTATCTTAGATGGGCCAGTGTGATTCTTGTTGTGGGCCGGCCAAGTGGTGAATTTATTTGCAAAAACTTCCCATAATTATGACCCAGTATTATTCCCATATTACAGCCATATACACTTGTTAGCAACTTCAAGGTCAAGACTCATCCTATCACCAGTGTCACAACATTTGCGACACAAGTTACCTAGAACCAAAGGCCGCCAAAAGCCGGTGTATTCACCATACACCTGATAATCGGAACCATTGACTTCGGTTACAAGTTCCTCCATATCGCAATTGGGGAAAGTGAATAAAAACCATGTCTTCCATTGAGCCCTTCCCTGCCAATGAGTTGTCCTCTTTGAAGACAAACTTGATCAGGTAAAGTTCCGTACTATTCTTTAGGAACTGTGCCTTCCAAGCAAGTTGGCTCAGCAAACCGATTCATATGTATTCAGCACAATTCTGCACAGTTGCAAGATGAACCGGATCAAACTGTTCATTTTCGGGCCACCATATAATTTCGTTCAATTCAATAGTCGGGTGTCACGCTCGACCTTTTTCATTAGTGTGTACCATTAATGTCCCCCCGGAATAGAGTTTCTGTCCTTCAGTAACCTTTTCAGTCTTCGCATTCAAGCCAACATATCATATTATACTTAGGTTTATGTCCCATTTAGAATCAAAATGACACCCTGCCAATGATGTCTTACCGCCCCAACACCAAGAGATTCCTTTACCAAGATTTTCCTTTCTTGGTCCCCCCCACCAAACACTCTCTGTCCCGAGTTTATCATTATCCACAACCATCCAACCAATTCCCTCATCCCTCGGTATTAAAATGACCGCAAGAATGTTAGTTGTCTAGGAAAGTTGTCCCCATCAGCCACCATTTATTCCCTCTCTTGTAGTGTCCATTCCTTGTTCTTGATCAGACAGCTTTGTGTTTCTTGTTGCCAAGTCATTGCATATCAGTACAACATCAGTATAGAAGGTAATAACTTATAAAGAAGACATTTTGATTGTATTTAGCCTGCTGTATGTGCCAAGAACCGGTCAAAAACGCGGCTACCGGGGATTGTGGTCTGGAAGAATTGATGTGAGACACCATTCCCTCTAGAGCATTCAACCTCCACAAAAAACCTTTGTTTATTTTCCATGGGAAGTACCTTGAAATAATGACCCCCCCCCCTCCCCCCACAAACATAATACACACCAGTGAAAGGTTCGAAGTCGGTGGTGGCGTGAAAAGTTCTACCAGAGAACTTCAACAACAACAACCAAACAAAACTCCGTATCTTGTGTGTATGTGTTCGGGGGTTCGCGTGGAAGAAACCACGAATGCGAATTCAAATAATCGAAGTGGGTCGAGTGTGAGCAAAGTGAAGCGAAGTTTTAAATCAAAGTGTCCGTAGCGTATTTGTTCAACAAAGTCCCGTTCCGTTAAGCGTTCCCGTAAAATCCGTTCCGTTAAATTCCGTAGTGTTCCGTTATCGTTCCGTTAAACCGTAGAGTCCCGTTTAGAGCCAAACAAATCACAGGTGGGTACCTGGGCGAGGTGTATTCTGTCCCTACTACAAATTTACAAGCCTTTTATACCCTTACTATTTGTCTTCTACAAATACCGGTACACCTTCGCAATCTTCAAGTCCCAACTGCTCGTTGCTACGGGAGTTTACTCCCTTTAACCGTGAACCTCCTATATCTGGTGAGGATTTATTGGTAATGTGTTGATGAAACTCCAGGTAATTGCTTTTGAAACAATGAATCCCATTGTTCTGGAGTTTCTTTTGGCCAGTATCCTCTCCTTGAGCACTGCCATCCCATCCCCTTCGTTACGGTCGCCTTCAAACGTGTCCCCGAGACCCCTATGACGCGTCGCTTGATAGTTTGAGCTTGACAATTGACGCGATCGAGCGGTCACGTGACCGTTCAATTCACCATTGTTCCCATTGTCCGTTCCATCCATCCTCATTGTTCCTTTGAGGGCTATGCAGGGCTGTCCGGCAGGATACCATAGCACAGGTACGTTTCCAAATGTTATCCTTGGGCTTGTATCTCCCAGTTACGGTGTTCCTCCCTTTACCATATATTCCGCCCCAATAACATATATTTGTAAAATTCGCAAAATTGCTCGGGGGAGCAACGTTTTCACGTGTGTATCATTCACGCACACTTCACCAGGGAAAGCAATCTCTTGACCTAGGTCAAGATGGTAAGCAACAGTAGTTAATTTAGTAGACAAAAAAATGAAATTTTACTCTTATTGCCAGCAAAGCACGAAAGGACTGCTGAGAGATGAACTCTCGGAAGCCCAGTCAGAGGTGAAAGAAACACTGTGTATTCAAAACTGCTGAAGGATGTGCTGAAACCACTTGTTTCAGCAATGCTTTCAGCTGCCTTGAAACAAAGAGTTTCATCAAAATTTTCCTTGTCAGCTCCAGAAACGCGAACTCTATGGCATCGACCAACCACGAAAATTCCCAGATGTATTTAATACACAGTACAGTTGTTACACCTACGCCGCTGCCGAGGTTGTCTGCTTTCACGGCATAATCAAGGAACTGGTACTCGAGGTTGTTAATGGGAAAACGAAATCCGGAAAACAGAACCATGTCGAGATGAATATTCTGAAGGGACCGGACTGTACTGCTACAATGGTAGAGAACGTCGCGCCAGCACTTTACGATGTCTGTGTGTCATGGCCTTACATGGCAATGGTGCACAGGACGAAAAAAAATCCCATTAACTTGCTTTCACTCACGGACCTCCACCGGAAAATCCCCGGGTTCTGCTCCCACATTGCCGCCAACCCCAAAATCCTGATTGACCCGACAACACATATCAAGGAACTGACAATCGGCGGGAAGCCTTTTCTAGACGACTTTCTTACTGACACTATTTGGCAACTTGCGCTGAACCTGTCAAATCTTCTCCTCACCATATCAGCTATGTTCTCGGGTGCAGCAGACGGGTGGGTGCATTTCACTCCAGAGTTCCATGTTGACAGTACCTTCGATCGCCTCACCCCGGAACAACACGCCATCCTTTTCATCCCGTCAACAAATGACTGCAACAAGGGCTTACTCGGGTCTTATCGCGTCCACATGCGCTACCACTCCAACTCCATGCTCCAGTCGTTCTCAAACGAAACAACACCGAGGTATTTATCAAGAAAGTTTGCAACGCTGCCGTGCAGAGAATCGTCATGCGTAAGGTTCGGAAAGATGGAAAGAGCGGGGCACAGCAAAGGTTAGGAAGGTGTGGGCAGCATTGCAACGAGAGAAGGCAGAGAAGGGACCGAAGCAATGGGAGAAGGCAGCGGCGAAGAAGAAGAAGACACCAATTCCGGCTCGCTAGCATGCCGTTGGAGCTTGACATCTCTGCAATCAAAGACCAACTCCAGGTGTATCGGGACATTCTAAAGGATCCGGTTCTCAGTAAAATGCTGTGGAAGGACATGGCAACCATCGCTGTGCGGAGGCAATTGGTCTTCAAGGCGCGGGAGCGGCGCAAACTAGCACATCGGTGGGTGGCCAGCACATCAATTAATAACTTGTTCTCATTTATTTCAGCCCCCAAGCTTCTGGTTCCACACGCCTCAGTTCAGACCCACCAAGCACGGACGATTTGCACGAGATGGTTGTTGAAGAATATGGGTTTTCCCTTGAAGATGATGCGGACTGAGTGGATGTATCAGACTAACTTATTTATTGTTGTGGAAAATAGATAGATATTTGCGGGGGCCATATAGATATGGATCATATAAGTCATTCATCTCAGCAAATCCAAGTCATAAATGCCTGTAGGGGGCAGAACAAGCAGGAACATATATTTTCTCCGTTGGCGGAACACAAACATGGACAACTTGCCGGATCAATCATGGGCGGTAACTCGGCAGACCACAGTCACTTCCACTTCTCTCCTAACTTCCAACTTCCCATAGCGCCCACCACCACCGTTCGCCCCGTCACCACCGCTAATCCCTGTATCCGAAGTCCCGCACGCCATCCCCCAGAAGTGCCGTAGCCTGCCGCGCTCTCGGCCCGCCCGCGCACTTCCCATACGCGCGCATGACCTAACCCCGCGTCCACGTCACCGCCTTTTCCCGTGCGCGCTCACTTCCCTAACCACCCCCGCACACTTCCCTAACCCGCACCGCCGCCCTCTCCGCTGCCCCTCCGCACTCGCAACGGCAACACGGCAGCACCTCCCCCTCCCCGCGCCCCCCCGCGCCCCTCCGCGCTGCCCGTCCTATCCCCTTCTGTCGCGCCGCTGCGTCCTCTCCGCGCGCCCGTCCCGTCTCGCGCCCTCCCGTGTGCTGCCACGCCCGTCCCGTCCCGCCTCCACCTGCGCATGCTCCGCGCCCCCGTCTCCGTCTCGGCACGCCGGTCCCGCAGCGCTGCAACTACATCGGGGCCGCGCCTTTTTCCCGCAGGCGCACCCGCGTCCGCTGCGCCCGTACCGTTCCACCTTCCTCTCGTCCCCACCACCCTTTCCGCTCATCTACCCATTCCCCAACCCCTTCGCTTCCCTCTCCCGCGCCTCCACCTCGCCTGCGCCTCCACTGCACAAGCTCTTACGCCGCCGCTACTTTATCTCCCGCGGTGCCTCCCTCCCTTACACTATCCATTCTGCACGTTGTTCCCTCATCCTCCCTCCACTCTACATATCTCGCCCTTGTAGTCTTTTCGTTTGTTCACCCGCTACGCCCTGCAATAATACAAGATCTTCTGGCTTGCACTGGCGTGAAGGGCTACATACCTGAGTTCTCTTACAACAACAATCAAAGCCTTCAGAACCGCGCGGTCGCTTCTTGGAACCGTCTCCAACTCGCACCGTGTTTAGTTTGAAATTATTTCCATCATCTCATGCCCTCTCTTCCACGCGACCGTGGGTGTGTTTCCCCCATGAATACATTGTTCTTCGGCTCAAATTCACATATTTCATCTCATTTGCTATCCATTCAACGCGTCGCCACCTCCGCTTCCCTCAAATAAAAACTCCTCGCGCTCCTTTCAATTACGAAGGTGTGTTGTTCGCTTTCGCTTTCCCCTCTTCCGTCCGTGGATTCAATTGACCCTGCCTCACTGAATTCAGTTGAATGCAAATGCATGCTCTTTTTCTAAACGCAAGTCCCGATCCGAGACAAGATTGATGCAGTTCATTATCAAGGCCAGTCAATGATCTTCCCTTTCCTTCCGTGCTCAAGTTTTCATACCGTTCTTTCTACTGTCTTCTCCCTCATTCACGCTCATTTCTTTGCGTCCGCGGTTTGCGGCTTGCGTGAATACGAGCTTTCTGAGGTCGTCATACATTCCTCGCGTTCTATGCCGCCTCGTGCAACTCTCATCTCCTTCTTTCGTCGCCTTCAGTTCAACTTTGCTTTTGCGCCGGCCATCTTTGGTGGTTCACTTCTTCCCATTGGACTTGTTCTTGAGTTCTCTCTGCTTGGGGAACCGATTTGTTCTGATGTTTCTTTCCATCATCCATCTCGAGCATGCTCTCTCGATTCCCTCCTGCAGCCTTCCACTTATCTCCCGCCCTCTCTGTCTGATCCAAGTATCGTGTTCACATATCATTCTAACAAGTTTCTCTGAACATTGGGTCGACTCAAATCAGAAGCATTGATCGAACGGTCAATACACCAGTTATCAGGTTTGCTAGCGGCACCACCGTAGCTCCAATACAGTTTTCCTCGGGAAGAATTTTCGCGACCTATTCATTTGTGCATGTAAGCGTAACATAACATGCACATTTACAGATGGCTAAAAATGGGCATCAAATATCTGTATTTATTTCGCCCGGGAGAACTTACCACTTCGACGGGATCTCTGCATCGTGCCAAGCTACAACTGCAAGGGTAACAATATACCTCATCCCAGGATTCTATCGCGATATTATTTGGGTGGTGGGTGTCATATCCCTGGACATCGGGGGTTTTGATCATACTTTACCGGATTCCGTATATCCAAGAACCTGCGGTCCTGACTAAAGCGCCTGGTGTACGCAACTACGCTGAAACCGTCTCGGGATGATTGGAGGGACAGAATGTCGATGACCCTTCGGTAATTTAGAAATACACAAGCCCCCGAACAGTCGAAAAGCTTCGCAAATCACCCAACATTACGGGAAAATCTCTGTCGCTGTAATTCCCCGCCTCACGGTCAGGCATCTCGACAGGCATTCGGGATTGCAGGGAGTGCAACAAGACGCCGAGTTGTCCACGAAGCCAATCAACTGATGAAATGACCAAATATTGCCCGAGAATTTTCACTCACCACTTTGTTTGGCGGGATATCATCATCGCTAGGATGAGATATGTAGTTGAGCGCTTCGCAGGACGCGGAAGCTGTGCCGCACTACGGTAATCCCGAAGTAAATTTGGGGTGTATGGATGGGCGCACCGGAGACTTCCACAGCTTATCGCATCTTAACGAAACTCCGTTGACGCTTATTCCCAATATGATGCTACGAGATGCCCCAGACGCTGAGCTGTCATGCATTCGTCAGTAAATCCGGCACGCTGATGGTTTCGTAGCTCACCACGCGTTGATGAACCTTTTTCAAGTCTTGGACCTGCTCAGCGGGGGGAATAAAGGAGATTCTTGGAAATACGGTATCCCACAAGTCAGTAAACCGCGGACATGACCACATATCGCGGGAGCATATCTATCATTTTAGCGCGACGGAGTTACTCGCACCCCAGAGTAGACTCGAGTCATCCCGAAATGAATTCCGTATATACGAATCACGCACCAGACGCTCGAGTGCTCCAAACCTTGACGAAAATAGTTAGTCCTTGGAATGTGGGATCGTGTAAGCGTTATACAGGGCCGAGCTGTCCGAGAAAGTCAATAAACTGATTGGGAGAATATCTATCTGGCATCTGAACGGGATATCCTCATCCGTGGGATGAGCCACTCCGGATCGTGAAGTGGGTCCACATAAGAAAATCTCAGCATACTTTGATGGACCTTCGTTAACTCAGGTAATGCATTATGATTGCTGCGATGTCGAAGAAGTCAGTGGAAGTGACCATATTGTTGGAACGGCCGCCATACCTGGCCGCCGTCCTCGCTCCGGAACTAAAACATAGACAGCTGTTCGTCTCATTCCGTAGCCTGCGATACCCCGTGACTTCGGTCATACCCTGAGTGGGTGCGGGATATACGAATCCCACAACACGCCTTGATTAACTCTTCGTCAATTGTTCAATACACGGATCTCGTAGTGCATTAATACAAGACACAGCGCCGTTAAAGGGGATAAAATGGTGGAAGACTGACGCCTTGACAACCCTCTGCTCACCAGGGCTTGAATTATCATATAAGCAATCTGGTAGGATGCCGAGCTGTAGAGAAATCCAGTGACCAACTGGAATAACGCAGAGATCAGGACCGTATCAACCAAATTGAGCCCTGCTCGCCAAGAAGCAGCTCGGGATACCCCGTGCTGGTCAGCTCATCCCTCGAGTGCATTCGACATATGCGAGTGGCGTAGCAGACGCTCCCGTAACGCCCCACAACTTGATGCACCTCTGTCGATGCTTATCGGCAAGGTGTCTGGTACGAGACGGCGAGCGGTCCAAGAGTTTGTAAGTGAACCGCGGGATGTCTATCACTTCGGCGGCCGCGGTTAGAGAATACGCTAGCTGTGGTAGAGCGGGGCCTGGTGAGTTATGAACGGTAGAATCATTCCCCCCAACATCGGCCGGATCACAGTTTGGCAACCACTGCCCTTCCGAATCGCCAGCAAAGATGAGACGAGACTGACACGGGACTTGCAGGTGGAAACACAGGAGACCCCTGCGTATTCGTCGCATGATTGGAACCAGCCACGTGCTGGGGGTCATGGCGCGTCAGTGGGGAAGGAAAGAAAAAGAACAAAGTGCCCACCGTCGGCGATTCACTGATCCCGAAGCCCTGGACCAAGTGTTGAGATTTTTGTAAGCATCGAGAGAGGGAGAGAAGGGACCTTGCAAAACATTTTGTTGGCTCAGGTAGCTGGGTCAGTCCAACGGAAAACTGTAACGGGAGACGTATCTGGCGAGGCACACACGACCACCGCACGATCGAATGGGTATCCGAAAGGTAGCACGCTTACAAAGAATGTGCGATGATCCTGAAAAAAAAAACTAAATCAGCGAAAATAAGACCGAGGCAGTTGTCTTCGCGACGAGTATAAGCGCTGCTAGGTCTGTAGGTGAAAAATAGAAAATAAGGACGCGACACAGGACCAAGCTGAGGACGAGGAACGAAAGTTAGACTGACGTACATGTGCTGAAGTAGGGTATCCCGAATTTACAACAGTTCTTCCATTGTCCTGCGCATTTAGAATTCGATGAGCAGTTGCAAATGGAATCAACATAGGGTCTAGGCTAATCAATATAAAGGGACACAACCATTCACCGGCTCGTTCATAGACACAGAGCATAACATGTCCATGTTCATCATCACAGCGTCGGCGTGATCGAAGTGGTTAGCCCGCTCTACCAGTGGTTTGGCCCCAAGTTAAATATTTAACGCCTCCTCGTCCGCGTCCTCAAAGGAATGAACTGTACAGCATTGTGAGGATGAACGAGAGGGGGTCGATCAAGTACAAGTACAGAAAAGTGCCGAAGTCGAGGGATCCGCACAGAATCAAGCTTCAATGAGTTGGAATTGAATGGGGCTCTGAATCCGGTGCTCTGAGAAAAGGAACGGCGACGAAGGGCCGGGAGGGAGAGGTCTGGAGGGGCAGGTGTGCGCAGATACAAGGTGTTCGGGAGTATGCAGCGACAAGCCTGCTGTCCGGTATACACCAGGACACGCTTCGTATAGGATGGCGTGGGCGACGCCGTTCGAAATAGATCCCAAACTCTGTGGCACATAAAATATTCTCGTAAAAGTCTCGAGAATTTCGCCAGAAAGTACAGATTAATTTCGCCGGTCGGCCCCTGAGAGTCATTTGCTCAAGAACGGTTAATATGCCTTTTTTGTCGGAGACTCGGAGTTGTGTCACCTGGTGACTAACTTGACTCGGTCCGGTAAACAAGCGCCCTTGCCAAGCACCCACAGACATCAGTCAGCAGGCTGCACATTGAGTCTGAGTCCGTTAAAAAAAACGCTATCCAATCACACCCTCGTTCCGCGTCATAATTCATCTGCTCAAAGGTTTGTAAATCTGTCTACATCTACCTACGAGTGGCTATGGCATGCGGCTATGTCGGCCAACATGCGGCGACATCGACAGACAAATGTAGACTAATGTGGACTGATTGTAGACATATGTAGACTAACTGCATCTACATCATGTAGACACAGGGGTCCATCTACCTTTGGCTACGGGGGTAGACAGACCCTCTGTCTACATGGGGTGGGAACGCAGTGAAAGCCGCTTCCGTCCGCTTCGGTGACACCGTCCCTAGGCGGCAAGCGCTCATATGCCGCATTAATATTGGCCCGACACAGCCTGCACTTACCACTTCTCGCTTGGGCTGCGCGCTTTGAAACTTTCGTGATGGTCGGCCCAGCAACAATGGACACTCGCGTATCCCGATATGAAATCCCACTCTTGGCCTCAGCACTACTTCCTTACAATTAGTTAGACGGCGCTTGTTGACCTTTCCCTTACGCCCCTTTCCATGCATCCGGGATTCAACGTCTCGAGAATTTCCGCGCTCCCTGCCACTCCGCCCCTTCTATCATACTTACCTTAACCGTGAATTAAAAAAACACGTTTTTAATTGCAAGGAATTATACAGGGCCCTAGATTAGACTGTAATCTGAGCTTGGCAGTTACAGGCGCCACGACCGATTAGCTAAAGTATCCAAAAACTGCTACACCCACCCGGGTCCTCTGAGTCACAAGGTGATGATTTATGCATTTTCCGAGGGTCTCGCTCACACTGCGCCGGTCTACTTGCGCCGAGTGAGAAAAGCGTTTGGAGATACGTATGGTTACAGGCCACTTTACTGAAAGAAAAATCAGGGGTAAACGATAAAGGAACTTTGGACAGATAAACTGATTTGAGTCGGCTTCACCTGTCAGAATCAAAATTGGTTCCCCAAATTCCCTGCCGACCTCTACAGCTTCGTCCCACACTCTTATCTTTCGTGTTAAACCCCAGTGACCGTGAAGGAACGCGAAAACTGCCATTTGATCTCTAGCGACATGATCCTTGCCGCAGCGCGTTTCTCTCTCTCTTTTTTGGTAGAAAGGGCGGACGTATTGAGGATATCATTCAACCTGGATGTAGTTGTGGGGTACCATCTCGCTCGTTGGTCTGCGCGGCATAACGTGGCGCGGTCGGGACTTACCATTAGAACCGGATATTGGTGTGGGTTTGCGCCGTAAAGTAGCGGGAAGCAAAATGTGGGCCGGGACGCCCGCCAGTAATAACTGGATGCACGAGACGAGAACGTTTCTCATAAATTCAGGACTCGAGCTAAACAGGCCAGGCAGTATTTGCAGACGAAATGTCCTCCACATCCACCGTCGTAAGCACTCTCCGACTTGAATTTTCAATCACTTACTTTGGACAGCCACCGTTTTCGACCCAAATCCTCGTCGTTGGAGGAGGCCCGTCCGGCACATATGCAGCCGCAGCGTTAGCCAGAGGTTGGCAGGTCTCATACCTGTGCTGCTCGTTGGCTCATAACATGTGCAGAGGGCTTCCTGGTCACTCTCCTCGAAAAGGATATCTTCCCAAGATATCACATCGGAGAGACCTTCCTGGCTTCCCTAAAGACGTTCCTGAAATTTATCGATGTATTGGATAAAGTCAACGATTTTGGCTTTGCTGTAAAGGTTGATCTCCTTCTTTTGCAATTACGAATTGTGGCTGACGCAGATTACTCGAGGTTGGGGCAGCTGTAAAGCTGAACCAGCATAAACGAGAAGGATGTCTGTATTCATCATTCTTCCACCTTCTTGCTGGTTTGATTCATTTGTGCCTTTGACGTCAGACACGGACTTCACCATGGGAGGTACCGCACCCGAGAGGGCATCTTGGAGCGTGGTCGGTTTATTCGCTCCACCTTTCCTCAGGAGAACTAACTCCTAAAGACCCGAGCGGATTTCGATGACCTCCTCTTTAAACATGCCGCAGAATGTGGCGCAACGACCATTGATGGCGTCCAGATCACCGCCATCAAATTTTCCCCCGACGATCCGAAGAAGCCGGTTGCCGCCGAGTGGAAGTCGGTCCAGGGAAGTGGGGAAATCAAGTTTGACTGGCTCGTCGATGCATCTGGGAAAAACGGAATCATGTCGACGCGGTATCTGAAGAACAGGAAATTCACCCAGGCGTTGAAGAATATCGCGATTTGGGGCTATTGGGAGGGCCACGGCGTGTATATGCCAGGAACTTCGCGAGAGAATGCCCCGTGGTTTGAAGCACTCACTGGTCAGCATTCAGCTTAATTCTTTTTGATTTTACTCATACCTCACCGTCAGACGAAACCGGTTGGGCGTGGTTCATTCCGCTCCACAACGGTACTGTTTCCGTCGGTGTGGTCCTTTCAGAAACCGCGAGCAAGACCAAGAAAGCCCATTCTCTAGACATTGAAGCACACTACCGCACCGAACTCAAGCTCGCTCCTGGACTTATGAAACTCATAGGCGACGGGCGATTGGTCAGTGAGATAAAATCGGCAGGAGACTACAGTTACTCTTCCAGTAATAATCAGTATTCTGGTCCGAATTATCGTATTGTTGGAGATGCCGGAGGTCAGACTTGATTTAATTTCGTATACTGGAATAAACTAACCTCCAATCGTAGCCTTCGTAAGCGACCGTATAGATTATTTAGATTGCTTGCTTACGAACAAGCCGACATCCAGCTTGATCCACTATTCTCATCCGGAGTTCACCTTGCATTCTCGGGTGCATTATCCGCTGCCCTTACGATTTCGGCCTCAATTCGTGGACACTGCACTGAGGAGGAGGCAATGGCGTTCCACAATCAAAAAATCGGTGTCTCTTATACAAGGTCCGCCAAAAGCAAAGTCTGATTTCCAAGAACTGAAATTTCCGTTTCAAGGTTTACAGTGGTCGTCCTCGGAGTGTACAAGCAGATCCACGCACAGGAGTCGTCCGTACTGTCCGACATCGACGAGGATAATTTTGATCGTGCATTCGATTTTATAAGGCCTGGTGCGTACCCGCCAAGTCGTGGACCGTGAACCGTCTCTGTATTGACAATTTTCTCGGTTTCAAGTTATTCAGGGGGATTCTGATACGCACTCAAAGATGGAAGAGATTCAAAAGACAATCAATTTCCTCGCTGAAACCCCGGGTATAGTTGGAACGGACCCGGAGGCAGCTGAAAAGCTTCGCCAGCGTTTGCCATCCGAGATGGCAGACAATGGGCCCTTCTTGGAGAAAAGGGTCATCACCCAACTCAGTGGAGACGATCAAGAGGCCAAGGATCTGTTGGAGAGAATGAATTCGAAAAAGGCCATCACCGGGATGTATAATTGGGCGGACAACTTTGCGGGGGACAACTTGCCTGGCTTTTCTGTGGTGTTGGAAAAGGGATCGTTGGGTCTTCAACGTGAATAGGGAGTTATCGGGTACGAGATATGCCTGGAAATAGCGTAACGATAGAGTTGGGAATACAGTTCAATGTTTTTCAGCAGGTCACGCTTACGGCTTACAGTTATATTATCAGCGAAAAGCAATTCAGGTGTTTAACTCCCCTTTGTACCGCCGAGTCCCTCCAAAGCTTCCCTCGGTCCTAGTACTGACGAATCAACTCGTCAGATAACTCGAGCGCCTCCTGGCGTGGTGGTCCGGCCCAATAGTTGTACTCGGCAAGTCGGGTTCGCGCGCTGGAATGACTCGTGAACTATAGATTTTTTTTTCCCATGTTCAATTCTGATCTGTACTGACTCACGACTCCAGCGATAATGAGAACTCACACCCAGTGTCTGATTGGCTCACCCTCGGTGAGAAGATTCGGATTGCCACAGGAATTACCGCTCACAGAACTACAATCAGTGTTGCTGAACATAGGGCCCAACTTGGATGATCCGTGGATGATCCATCAGCCCCGGGTTGAGATTTTCAAAAATTTGAGCCCGGCCATTTTGCTGCTTCTCGCCACAAATTTCATTCGAAGGGACTGGTGGTGAGCGTTCGGCTTGGAAGATTGCTTTATCTTCCTCACTACTCTCTTCAGCTGTTGTACATCCAGTGATTGAATCTCGTCAAGTTGTTTGAAATTTCAATTTGTTCGTCCTTTCCTTCGTTTTCCAGAGCGAAGCGGCGGCCCGTGTAGTTCAAGGCATCGACATAGACCACGGCAAATACAATCTCACACAGTCCCGAATACGGACCTGACCATGGTAGGTAGACCATTGGACGAGGGCAGGGCCGTTTCGCAGAGACGGCTGCGGACACAGCGGCAGTGAAGGCGGCGGGTCGTGCATGCACGAATGCGGATCTTAAGCAAAAACAGGGTAACTAGTTCAGCTAAATCAGTTCGGCGAAAAGGAATCGGAACGGACCGCAATACTCACCTTATCTGATGCGAAGCGTTATCCCGACCCATCCCAAATGCTAGACTTCTCGCTAGTATTGTCCTCAGAGCGACGAGAAGGATAGCCGTGGAGACCTGCGATGCCGTTAGAGAATTACTGGGGAATGGATCGACATACATAATGCGCCGGAATGCGCCTACTGAGGGCTTGAGTTATATAAGGGGTGATACTGGAACCCAAGCGCGAGACACGTTGCAAAGCCAATGGACTCAGAAAGGTGGGATTTGCTGTCGTCTTGACATGTCTTCATATAAGCCCTGACGAAGAAGACGGCTTGAAGTCTTGAAGGACTCAGAAAATTCAAGAGGGCTTGAAAGGTGGCGTGCTAAAGGTCTCCAGATGGCGTGAAGGATACACCTTGAGAACATGAAGGACGCTTGAAGAAAACGGTTTGAGAACATTGAGGACGGCTGAAGAATGCAGTCTGGCGATTGCGGTTTTAGGTGCGACATGAGGTGGCATCTGGCAGGGTCTCAAAAGAGGGTAAGATGGCGGGCGGGGGGGAAGACGAGAAGATGGAGGGAAAGGTCGTTGAAAGACACCTCAAAGATGTGATTCAAAGACGAAAGACCTTTTCCCAAGACTAAGATGCTGAAAGAGATAAGTATGTCTGATGCATTTGGTATTGTTTATCTGATGCCGCGCTCGCTTTCGCACGTCAAGCGAACCGTCGCTATAACACTCACCACTGGTCACCATGCTCCCAGCTTACTTTGCTATTCCCGCAATCACAGGCACCGCGCCCGCATACGCCCCGTACTCCTTCCCGGACTGCACCAGCGGGCCTCTCGCGCACACCACCGTCTGCGACACATCTGCAGACCCAATAAGCGCGCGCAGAGGCACTCATTGCCATGTTCACCACGAACGACCTCATCAGGAACACGGACAACTTCTCGTCTGGGGTCCCACGGCTGGGCCTGCCAGAGTACGATTGGTGGTCGGAGGCTCTGGTACCATATGTCTATCTGTTACGAGTGGCCTCTCACCTCGCATGGACAGCATGGCGTTGCGTCGAGCCCGGGCATAACATTCGCGGACTCGGGCGACTTTAGCTATGCAACGTCGTTCCCCTCGCCGATTCTTATGAGTGCTGCATTCGACGACGCGATGATCAAAGAAGTCGCGACTGTAATAAGCACAGAAGCCAGGGCTTTCAACAACGCGGGCAGAGCTGGCTTGGACTACTTTACTCCAAACATTAACCGTCAGTCGCCGCTCGTGCGCATTTCCTTCTCAACTGACCGAACGTCGCCGTAGCCTTCCGCGATCCACGTTGGGGCCGCAGGCAAGAAACGCCGGGCGAAGACCCATTCCACATCTCGCAATACGTGCTCAACCTCATCGATGGTCTGCAGGGCGGCATCGACCCGGCGCAGTTCAAAGTCGCGGCAGACTGCAAGCACCTGGCAGGATATGACTTGGAGGACTGGGAGGGCAACCTGCGCTACGCGTTCAACGCGATCATCACGCCGCAGGACCTCAGCGACTTCTATCTTCCGCCGTTCCAGACCTGCGTGCGCGACGCCAAGGTTGCGTCCGTCATGTGCAGCTACAACGCGGTCAATGGCGTCCCGACGTGCTCAGACCCATATCTCCTGCAGACGATCCTGCGTGACTACTGGGGCTTCGACCAGACGCGATGGGTCACGTCGGACTGCGACGCGATCAGCAATTTCATCGACCACAAATTCGTGGCGGATCTTCCGCACGCCGCCGCGGCCGGTATCAAGGCGGGTACGGACATTGATTGCGGCTCCACTTACGGGAAGCACCTCGGCGCCGCCCTGTCGATGGGCCTGGTCAATGTGTCTGACATTTCTGGTGCACTCACACGGCAATACGCCTCGCTCATTCGGTGAGTATCACAGTCGCATCCACATGCGTGTGCTAACCCTTGCTCGCAGCCTTGGCTACTTTGACCCCGCGGATTCGCAGCCCTATCGCCAGCTCGGCTGGACCGACGTCAACACCCAGGACGCGCAGAATCTTGCGTACCAGAGCTGCCGTCGAAGGAAGTGTGCTGCTCAAAAACGACGGGACTCTGCCTCTGACCAAGTCGATCCAGAAGCTCGCGTTCATCGGGCCGTGGGCGAACACGACAACACAGATGCAAGGGAACTATGCGGGCATCGCGCCTTTCCTCATCAGTCCATTTGCGGCAGCGCGGACAGCGGGCTTTTCCGCGACGTTGACGCAGGGGACGGATATCAACTCTACCGATACGAGTGGATTTGCGGCCGCACTTGCGGCGGCGCAGGCTGCAGACGCCATTGTATACGCTGGCGGGATCGACGACAGTATCGAGGGGGAGACGAAGGACCGCAAAACGATCACTTGGCCGGGGAACCAGCTGGACCTCATCGCAGAGTTGGCGGAGCTCGGGAAGCCGCTGGTCGTGATGCAGTTCGGCGGCGGGCAGGTCGATGATGCGGCGCTAAAGAACAATTCAAAGGTATGGCTCTTGGTAATTGTCCATATACCATGACTGACATATGACTATCAGGTCAACGCGATCTTGTGGGGCGGCTATCCCGGCCAGAGTGGCGGCACGGCGGTGATGGACATTGTCACTGGTTAGTCGCTGACCCTCTAACTGACCTCAACTTGACCCAAACACCAACCAGGCAAGGTATCGCCCGCCGGCCGTCTCCCCGTCACGCAGTACCCCGCAAACTATGTCAACGAGGTGCCCATGACCGACATGACGCTCCGACCGAGCGCCACGAATCCCGGACGCACGTACAAGTGGCTCACCTCCGCGCCGACATACGAGTTTGGCGCGGGCCTGAGCTTCACGAGCTTCAGCCTCAGCTTCGCGAGCACTACCCCCACGTCGTACGACATCCAGGCGCTCGTCGCGGCCGGGAGCGCCTCTGCGCACCTCGACCTCGTGCCCTTCGACACGTTCTGGGTCGCGGTGCAAAACAGCGGGGCGGTGGCCTCGGACTTTGTCGCGTTGTTGTTCGTTAAGACGGCGAACGCGGGGCCCGCGCCGTTCCCGAACAAGGAGCTCGTCTCTTATGTGCGCCTGAAGGGCATCAGGCGCGGGGCAGCAAGCGACGGCAAGCTTGGCCGTCACACTCGGTAGCATCGCGCGCGTCGACGACGCGGGGAGCGCGTGGCTGTACCCCGGGGACTACACCCTTCTGGTGGACGTGCCGACCGCGATCACGCACAACTTCCGGTTGACGGGGACCAAGGCGCAGATCACGTATTGGCCCACGGCTCCGTCATCGTAGATAATGTCGTGTACTGTAATGTCTTCCGTTTAGGATTGTCTCGGATGCGAGCGTGAATTGAAATGGGTAAAGTGACGCTGTAGCATTGCATTGACGCAGATCGGCGCTGCAACTTCGTTTGATTACCATTCCAACATTGACGCATTCCCACTTCATAACTAACCATTGACGCACGCAACCACAGTAAAGCCAACGCCGCACGCAACGCCAATCAGACTATTCTCCTACCCACTGGCCATCATCCCCAAGAATGGTCGAATATGAAACAAACTCGATAGGTCCACAACATCGTCCATCGAAGTCTCTTTCTCTAGTTCTCATTGAGCCCGTCCATTCGTCGTTGGTCTCTAAATTCAACGAAGATCAATACAGGCTCTCCCTAGCTTGGCTCGGGTGTACTATCCTTCTACCGTAGAATGATGTATCACCTTCGGGACTCAATCAAACGTGTTCAACTTGTGGTTGCTCAGAGGCTCTAGTCAACACCTCGAAGGTTCGAGCTAGTGCTGGGTTGGCTACTTCCACAGAACCGATCCCATCACACCAATTCATCTTAAATGAAAACAAGTCAAGATATTCGAACGAGTGGAGTGCAAACACCCAGTAGTTTGCGGTGAGACGGTCAGTGAGTTTGGCCAATGGCTCCGATCAATTTGTGGTGACCCGATCCATTAAGTTGAACGTTCCGCAGATTCCTTGGGCTTTTCCGTTGCCCCTCTTGCTCCGAATTAGGATATAGAAGAACCTTAGTAGTGAAGTTAGCCTCGCATTGTGGTCGGTTCTTGTGGTGTATGACCCCGGAAAGTAATTGTAACCTTATGACTAGTTCTGTGAGTGTCCTGGTCTAGGTCTGGAATGAAGCGTTCTGGAGCTTACCAGGAATTACAGGACATATAAGGGACTCTTTTAGTGCATTAATATCAAAGGCTATCCGTCAACGCGTCGGTCGGCGTCAATCAACATTGACCCGTGGTGACTGTGTACATTGACGCAGGTGACTGTGTCACGTATTGACAAGGATCAACATGAGCAGTTGTGAGATGGCCCCGGAGTTGCCAGCCGACTCGTTGTGCCGACGAGTATAGAAGAGGATATCCCGCAGTGACTTGAGAGATTGAGATTTCTGACAGAAAACATTTGCGAAAGATTCAACCAACATCGACGACATAAAAGTGGCTCAAAGTGTGACTGACGCAAGCAGTGGCGCACGACGGTGAATTCTTTGAAGATGGAGTCGAGTTCTTTATTTGAGGTTACCAGGTCGCAGCATGATTAACCCAGAAAGGTTGACAGAGGTCGAGCGCAGAACACGACTGCTGGGTCGAAGTTGAAATGTGAGAGGCTCAGAATGCTTGTGAGGAGGTTGAGACGCCGAGTGATTTTGAAAGATGGTTGGCCAGAGGTGTTGCGAGAGAGTTAACTACTGCAACGGTGTCCAAGCAGAGTTTGGGTAGTCTCTCGCAGCCAGACACTTCAATCTTACCTGATCTCGTACCTCGATAGAGTTTGGGTGGGCGGGCAGGGCTGACGCCAAGTGTAGTACAAGGGGTGAGCGGCGCAACACTGATGTTCAAATTGGCCCAAATCAGTTGAATAGATGCTGTACCAAAGCGCGAGATCGGCGCGGAATGATGCGAGCGAAAAGTTTGACTGATGCTGCAAGCACCAGAATTGATGCTGAATCCCGATGTGACGCCATCACATTGACTTGGGGGGGAAGCCGATGCTGCGCACGGCATAACTCGTACTTTCTTTTTTATTTTTATTTTCCCTTTAACCAAAAACAAAACACCAACTGTTCAGGGTGCTTTCCACAAGATAACACGGCTGTGCACAGCACATATGCAAAGGAATTCCCCCGCCGAATTGATCGCCGCCCATCCACAGTATCGCTGCCAGGTGCATTGAGGAACCCAATGAGGCCACCTCTTCGCATTCTACTAAGCGATGTCAGGACGAAACCTCAGTTTAGCTTGGGGTTTGTGAGAAAGACACTTGACTGCCATGTTGAGCTGGAAGGTGAGATTGTTTGTTCCATGGATAGATGGAAGTCTGAGGGGTCTTTTAGACGAGGATAGCAGTTGGGTTAGTAGTAAACTAAAATGCATCTGCAGGGTCAAAACATGCTCAAACAGGATGCACCGGTACTTGCACCACAACGAACAGCGGCCTGAAGCCCTGCAGTCAAATGAGTGGGTGTTCATTCAAAGCAGAAAAAAAAAAATTATAAGTAATGTAGGGTACAAAATGTTGGCATTGAACTAACTGTGCATGAGCCAAAAATCCGGCAATGGCTGCAAACAACTAAACCTCATAGATGACAGCCAAGAGTGGTATATTATATGTGGCTGCTCTTACCCTGATCAGACGTGTATGTTGTGGCTGTGCTTGTCCTGCATACGCAAGACTTCGGATAATACCGAGAATTTGATGTGAATTCGGCGACATCTTTTTAGATTACATAATCAATGAAATTCATTAGGTCCCGGGATGAGCATTGCTAAGCTGAACACAGTCGAGAAAGAGAGAGGGGAGGCCATTCACATCTGCTGAACTGTGTTGCAATAAACACGACAATAGTCCGTGACTTGCCCCCGGATACTGAAGCCAGTACTATTAGTTTATGACACGGATTCTGCGCAGTTGAGGATGATGAAGATGTATGTTTTGAATTAGAATAGAGCTTTCCCTACACATCCGAAAGATAATTTAGTACTCCACACGGTTTCCATGCTGCCTACCTCCAAATTCAACACGTAGGTGCTGATTTTTATCTCAGAATCTTGCCTTTCCTCGGAGAGAACAAAAATGTCTTGAAATGTGGCGCCGAACTGCACCCATAGTACATTTCTACCACATATGGTCAGACTTCAGTCGATCATAGCCTCCACAGATATTGCAGTTTGTGACTAAATCACAGCGAAGGTCCTAGTGGTTGTGGTTGATTTTCTTCTGCAGTTTTGCTGCGGCACTTCATCCCGCGGCCGGACCCGTTGGCCCTGTGTGCATAATACTGATCCTGGATTCAACAAGCCGTAATTCGGCTCATATTCTACCCACTGGTTGACTTTCTCCCAATAGAGGTGATCCGGGACATTTGCGCCACAAACCCAACCTAATTAGCTTTCAAAAATTGAGCGAACACCATCGCATGCGGGTCGATCTGGACCGAATGAACGGCTTTCATTTGAATAAATGATTAACGGTATATTTGACCTGGATGGATATGCCTCAGGCTGAAGACACCTCAACCGAGCTCTCTGACGTCACCGGTGTCTAGTAGTAGTGCAAAGTGACTCATCAAGGACGCTGGCTGGCTCATTCCTAGAACCCGAAAGCTTTGCCTACACATCCGAAAGACAAATAATCAACACGGCTTCCGTGCTACTTTCAACTTCAGTGTCTTCATGTCGAGTAAAAATTGAGGAAAATCTTGCCTTTCCTTGCCTTGGAGAGAAGTGGGTTCAGAATGCGGTGCCGGATTCTATGTACCGGACCCATACCAGTGTATATTTACCACATATGTACGGTCGCTCCCGTACGTAGATGTGAACGACAACAAAGATCGATCCTTGTCAGGGGTTGGTTCAATTTTTTGAGCAGGTCTGTGGCACTTCAACTTCTGTTCATACCGGACCTGGTGCACCTGGTGAGGCTGGTTATCTATGTTGGACATTCCGCTGGTTGACTTTCTCCCGAGTCCCAATGGAGGTGATCTGGGGCATCTCAGCCTGCGCCACAAACCCAACCTAATTAGCTTTCAAATTCTCGGAATAAATTGAGCGAACACCTTCGCCTTCGGGTCAATCTGGACTGTATGAACGGATTTCATTTGAATAAATGATTAGTGGTATATTTGACCTGGATGGATACGCCCCCACCGAGCTCTCCGATGTCACCGGTGTCCTCTAAGTAGTGCGAGGAGACTGGCCGCTCATCAGGATGCAAATTCCTAGAACTCAAAAGCTTGAGGACACGGCGAGTTTGGTGATGTGTTGTTGAGTGGTCCAAATCGATCGGATTAACTTTGTTTGAGGGTGCCATGGCATCTTGGCAAAGGTAATCGCGACTTTGCGTTGTCATTTGAAGCAGTGTATATTCAGTCCGCTGCCACCTGTAGGATAATTCAACGAACAGCCAACTGGGAAGCCAAAAACAGGTATGTGTGTATGGGCGCACCGTGTTTGTCCCAGTGGGAGTTCAATCAGATCATATGTGGATTAACAATTCATTCTTGGGTGGAGTTAAATGAATAGAAAATCCCGCGCATGGTGCAGCTCCGAGTTCGCATGGTGAATGTTGCCAAGGGTACATACCCAGGAACTCGAATTGGGCACACACAAGATCCACGCCACCCTGCCCTCGGGCAGATTGTGACAAGTTCCGAAAATAGCATAGCGTAGCGAGGATGCGATCCTCGTCACCCAGACATTGACGTTGGGGATCGATCGTCGTAAGCTTGGCTACTTCCCGCGAACGAATAGGCTTTCCGTGGGTCGGTAGCCGATTCGGTGGATATGTGAATTGATTTTTCGATTTTTCGTCCAGGCCCAGTCAGCCTGCAGCACAAGAGATATATTTGACCCAGCAAAACAAAGCAAGGGTTTCCCCAGACCTGAGGCAGGTGCAAAGAAACAGAGCAAATTTGCATCGAATTGTGGACAGAAAAAGCCGAAGATAGCTGCATCCAAGCCACGGGAGCTTTTGAAGGCCAAATTGAGGATTTGGTTTTGCGCGGGGTGGTGCAGCCTTCAAGTTCAAGGAGAGTATTTTACAGGGATACACTGTACCTGGCATTGCCATTTTCCTCGAGTTGCCTGGCAGCACGAGTCTCTGGAGTAAAAAAAAAACACCGTTCAATGTGCAATAATCTATCAATCAGCAGAATACCGACTCCGACTGTCTGTACCCTCAAATTTGGAGAAGGGGGCCGCTGTGGCTGAGACATGTCACGCCTTGGGAAGAAGCCTTGCAGGATGCAATTTTATGACGCACCGGAAGGATGGGAGATCTTTCCCATACTTGGTGATATTGTGCGGTCATGTTACTTGTCCCAGAGTCATTATTCGGGCTGGCTGGATCATTGCACTGAGGCAGTGGCATGAAATGCAGGATATTGTCAGGCAGCTTATCGGGCGATAAATTATGCATGCCAAATCCATGCACTTTGTGTGCGCCGTGGAACAGCCCCCGGTGGGGCATTGCACTGCGGTACCACCTGCGTGCACAGGACACACCCGGCATCGGCCGCAGCTGCATCCAGCGGAATCAGTCATTGCGTAAGTCCATACATCCGAGACACATTCTCAATGGGATCAACGTCCTGGGTAGGACTAGCTCAGGGAAATTCAAGAATACGCAGTACATCTGTACCAGCGGTGATACGGTTACCCCAAATGCCCCAAAGCACATAACCACAGAATATACTTCGAAACATATCGCTTATTTAGGAAACCCTGAATCAACTCGAATGTGGTACTAGATAAAGCCTCAGTGGTGTACTGAGGGGTTTGTAAGACGATAACACATTGACCTAGGATACTCATGCGAAAGATATGAATAAGGGAAGAGATAAAAAAAATAAAAAACTTCGATGTCCGCCTTGTTTACGTCACCACTAAATTCATTAGATCGAGGCCTTAAAAAGACTTCAAAAAGCTAATGAACACAGCCACTATTTTTATTAGCATCGGTATTTGTACTATCTGAGTGAGATGAAGTGCTGATAGGCGGTTAAAAAGCTCCGTAGTCGAGCCGTCTTCCCTCAGCGTACCACGTTCGTGTCTGAGGACTGAGTTGATATTGTTTAGCTCTCGCACACCCAAGTCTCAGCTCATCAGCAATGCATAACTGTGGAGCTTGAGATTAAATATACTGGTACCACCTTTGTAAGGACTTTCGTTGAGGTCCAAAGTCGTCGCCATGATGAGCCGCTTGGATGTTATAGCCGAAATAGTTTTCGGTATTGTGTGATTTCGGGAAAATGTGGCCGTTGTTACGCGTTGTTCGGGGTACAATGCCACAACAAAAATGTCAAAAGTCTGATAGAGACGAAGCGGGAATTTATTGATGAGGAAGCATGGCGGAATCAAGCTAAGTACGAGTGTTTATGCCAGAACTGGCCACTAGCTACGTATCGCTGTAACAGAGCACGTCGTACTCCTACCAAGATCATAGAGTCAGTGTTGTTCCACGGTTTCTTTGTCGTCAGACATACATATGCCTCCCATGGAATGTACCCGCCAACCAGGATTATGAGAGCTGGAAAGGGAATTGTGTACTCGTTAACAAACAAATCCCTTCCAACTGGAGATTTACGTACGATCTTCTCCACGTTTCAACGCCGTCACATAGACGTCGTTCAAATTGAAGTAACGCACAATAACCTGAGTAGTTTGGATTCCTTCTGCGTCCCAGGCAGGAACAGGGTTGTACTTTCCTCCAATAAACCTGTCACGTGGTACCCACCATAAACCTGACCGATGCCCGACAAGTACTTGATAATCCCAGGCTTGATCAGCTTCGTCGACGTATGGCACTGCGTTAACAGAACATTTACGTTAACATGATCTTAGGCAGAGGCACTCACTGAATGACTCCCCCTCCCGGACATCCATGATTCTGACTCCACTGATTAAGTAGTCGCCTCCCCTGTGAATATTCTTTCTTGCTCGCATAACGAACGTGGAGCGGCCATTTCGAACACCAGAGCAGACAGGAGACGGATTAAAAGACGCAGCATGGAACGTGCCGAACAAGGTCTCCCAATGGCAGATCTAACGATCGTTACAAGTCAATGCGATCCTGGTGGACAAAGAACACACGTACCTGAGCGGCTCTGGCCCGGGCCGCTTCTTTCTCTACCTCCTTTTGCGCTTGCTTATATGGGCCATCATCGAAGATGTGGGATGGGGTACCAGTGGCCCTGTCGATATCCGCGTGGGGCTTCCTTTCTCTCTCTTCCGCCGCTTGCTTGGTCTTGGAATCTGACATTACAAAAGTATGAAAGGCGGAACGGAGTCAAACACTAACTCCATGCCAATTACAAAAACGACGGACCCTTGGGTACCGGGGTGCTAACAAGCCTAGGCACGGGGGGCGGTTCCTTCGCCACTTTATTGTTGATCGCCCAAACCTGGCAAGAGTCTTTGGAGGTCTCATGGGCAATGATCTGTATTGATTCAGCAGATGCTTGCGTGCATTCCTGAAAAAAAACATTTCACCGGAGTATAACCATTGATCTTGTTGAGAGTTTTTGTGTTGGCGTGCAGCGTATGTCGCAGATTTCCCGAGTCAGAGATCCTAGCAGTTATCGTGTCAGACTCCGTGTATCCTTGCCAAGTTTTGCAAAACATCATACTGGTACAGTGGTGATCCTTTGGCTCCTTGCCAGCTTGATGCGGGATAAATCCACCAGGAATACGGCGCTGAAGCAGCTCGCAAAATTCGGCCCTCCTTGCCACGAGACTCAGTAGACATAGCGAGATAAAGGCCGGTCCCCAGATTTTTGAATGTGTATCCGGTGTCGGTTGCCACAACGTGCCACTATAGTTGATTAGCTTGAGGACTACACAGAACGATCCATCTCGACTCTTACTCTCTCGTTCTGTCCGCCCGTTTGGTTCCTTGCAATAATACATGATTCAGCATTGTTCGGAAAATATCCACGAAGTTTATCCAACGGCGAGTGCGAGAAGTTTTTCACAACTTCAATGGCGAGCACGACACTCTTCGCGGAGGACATGTGGAGGAAAAAGATTCCATCGGAGATGATATGGAATGGGATACCGGACGGGTACAAGCCCGTATCGAACATTTTGGCTTCGCCTATGCAGGCAGCTTTGAAGGTGTCGTTCCATCGATTTACGCCACCCTTTGCGGCGATGTTCTCGTTAATGAACTCTATGTGATATGGCGTAAACCAATGGGTAGAGTAAACGAGAAACACACTGTTATATTTGACGACGGAGGAACGGTCATGGTTAATCACAGTCCACGCATCATGGTAAACAACATCTGTGGACATTGAATTCATGTGCACACCCAGAAGTGGCAATGCTCACTTTTCGCTGTTGATGAATCCTTCATTAAACGTGCCGCGATTGTCCAGTAGGTCTAAGGGGCATCAATCGTTAAATACATTCAGTGTCTCAGAATTGATGCATGATCACCAGTACGCAGGGCAGCAAGACAATGAAGTATCTGTTGCGCCAATATCAATGCTGTGTTCCAAGACGTGAGAAACAGAGACGAACGCGAGGTTGGCATCTTTGCCTTGAACGGTTGTGGTGTACAATTCATCGATCTCTTTAAGCTGAGCACTTCTCATTGTGGTCCCAATGACGGTGTCTGGGATACCAAGCAAGTTGGAGCAGATCTCCATCGTCTTTTTCACGGACCTCAGTGATGAATCGTGACGGTCCCCGAAAGCTTCGACTTTGTCCCAGTTCTCATCCGTTAATGAACTGGTCGCCGCGAGCTTTATGCGAGCGCAGGTTCGCAGATACAACATGTCTTGCTGAGTAGTGATCGTGAGACCATGCCGATGTGCATTAAAAACGACCTACAACCATGTAGTACCGGAACCCATCAAGAGATGCACTGCCCTTTCCGAATGCTCGAGGGAAAGCATGGTTGATAACTGCGTCAAATACGTCCTGATTTCTCGCGAGTAGTTCTTCGGTGGGACCGGCCAGGCCTTCAAGTTCCGGCGATAGCAAGGAGGTAGATGCAGCTGACGGCGCACGCCGTGCGTCCGGAACGCGCGCCTGGTGGCCAAGACGCTGACTTCCGGAAGACTGTTGAGTCGGTCCACTACTGGAAGGCTGACTCCCTGGAGACTGGGGACTTCTGGCAACGTCCGCCCAAGTTTGATTCACCCTAGCAAGTCGAAATGAGGGAACGGGCTACGCCGAGTCAAGACGGAGTGAAGTAATACGTACCCAGGCGTGGAGCCTCCTCGAGTTCTAGTTTCGGGAAGCCACTCGTCGCGAAAGATGATTCCGGATCCCGGTCTACCAAACACATGAGCAATGCAGCATCGGAAATGGCAGTCGGACATTGTGCGCACGTCGCTGCCATAGCTGCGGCCTCCGTGAGAGCCGCCGAGGCGATAGAAACAATCTCTTCTGCTGGATCGAGGGGATCGGTGGACATGCTGAAACGAGTTCCCCCTCAGACGATCTTACGGTGGTTATATAGACACAGCTCTGCGCCGCTACCTCCTGGGATCAGCGCCACCGAAGCAATATCGCCCGCAGATAGTCGGATTTTGCCGCTGAGGCAGTCCAAATGTCACCGAAATGAAACAAATTAGACAAGATCAGGGCACGAACATCCACTGAGCTGTTCCTTGGAGGCGCCTGCAGTAATGATTCCATGGCGTCTGTCAAGGGTATCTTGGCGCCGGCAGCTTCGCTTCGTACCGGTTAGGCTCTATCGTCCTGTTAAAGCCCTCATTTAGTTCAAGCTTGGTCGCATTTTTGCAGCCGTCTTACCGTTCCCACTTGAACAATAGATTATCGAGGCGGCGTCCAGACGTGACGCCCCGCGAACCGCGGCGGTGAAGATTTTCGAGCCTCCCCGCTCACACATGCTGAACCCACGGGTGTCACTCTCGACATTTTCCATTGGCCAGTCCCTAGTTCGTAGATCTTTACCATACGGCAACCACGCCTGGTCCGTCCGTTGCGTTTTTCGGTGAGTTTCCGCATGTTTGGGAGGCGTCGAGAATTGATGGCGATTTTCAATGCTCGCAGACTGGAGGTGGAAGTAATGAAACTCGCATACAAGTCGAAATTGTCGATAGACATAATCGGGACGACGAAGAGACGGGGACTGGATTGAATTTCCAGCCGGGATTCGGGACCGGACCGAGGCTTGAAGTTCGAATGGAAACGGACCGAGCGAATAAATAAAAGTATTGAAGGAGGAGCATTGCGTCAGCGAAGTTGAGTTTCAGCGGCGGCCGCTAGTATATCCGGACGATCTCGAAGGATGTCGACAAGAATATCGCAGGGGTTAGATCCCCAGGAGAAGCGATAGAGCAGGGCGTTGCTTGTCTGTTATCGGCGAAAGCGTGCGAGATGACGGTCAGAAGCAAGGAGCACAGCCACGTTGATTGCGGAGATTGCCGGGTGTGTTGGCCCTATCCCGTCATCCTCCCAATCCTCTCGCTCGGGCGCCGTGCTCGTGGTTTGCTCGTGGTTCATTCTTTCTGCTCATTGGCCACTTTTATGGCTGATTCTTGTCTGGCCTTGCTCTTGACGCCGCTGCTGAAATGTCCTCCCATCGTCCCGTCCATTTCGCTCTACTCCTCCCTTTATATCTGCCCCTTCATTTTGTAGTACAAAACGGTGGCTGTGGCATGGGTGGCTGGGTTACGGCCCCAGCCGCCTTTCTGTACTACAATGGCACTGGATTATCCACAAAGACAGTTCTTAAAATTCATCCACTCCTCCCCGCTCATAGCAAGCTCATAGTCAAGGCGCTGACCAACTATAAAACCTCCGCTCGTTCAACTCGAACACTCCCCAAACTGATTCAGCGACATCCCTATTTCCCGCGTGATCTTCACACCGCCCACCTCCGCGCCAATGGTGTACGACTCGAATGTGCTCGAAACATCAGCGCTCCATATCGCGTACGCCTTGCTGGAATCCACGGGTTTTGGCGCCATGGCGATCTCAACGATAATGGGGCGGCTCGTGCTATCGCGCGACGTCTGCTCGAGGTATACGCGCGCCGGGGCCACGTCTTTTCGCACCTGTGCCGCACAGACTGTGGGTCAGCTGGTTCTACCATCAACGACGGAAGAGAGAGTGCAGGCTTACCGCTACGTTGAACGTTCCCTTACCCCCCACCGGTGCAGAGCACGAGCTGTTTGCAAATACCAAATCATCCTTTACCGCAAAGCCCTTCCCTTGCTGGTCCTCCAGCTTTCCGTCCACGACAAAGTGGATGCTCGATATGCCAGAGGACGTGGAGAGCGGGAAAGGGTTGAAGAAGTACCAGGTTGCGGTGTGTCGGCTGCCGATAGGGATAATACTGCCTGCGCTGAGAGAGATATTGTTGGCGGTGCTGGTCGAACCCAAGCGGTCGTCCCACTGCATGCGCACGACGCGGGAGAGGTTTTTCCGGGACGTCCCACAGCTAATCAACAACAGATGTTGGTTGGATGTGGCAGATTAAACTAAAAGAATCACGCACCCTTACTTCTCCGGAAAACGCAATCGTCTCCGTCGCTGCGTCATATATAAGCTTGATGGTATTCGGCTTGACCGGAAGCGGGGTAATGACATCCGTCAGCTGCACACCCTTCGGCACGGTGTCGAGCATGCGCGCAAAGAGGTTGGCGCACGTCGAGGCGAAGAGGTCGGGCGATTGGGCGAATCTACATTCCAAGTCAGCGGGCAGGTTTGTATCGATGGGATAGTGGGTTTGAGAAGGAATTGTTGAATGAAACAGAAGTAGGAAAGTGAAGAAGCAAGTACGCACGCTTCCATCGTCGTATTCCCATCACTTCCGAAGATGCGCTTGTCCGAGTTCGTTGTATCGTTCAGACCCACGACGAGCGGGCTCTGTGTCGTGCCAGAGATGTATTCAGTTGCACTGCAAGGAAAACGGGATCAAGGCTCAGTTTCTGCGGGATCACAATTGGATTCAGGGATCAGCCGTCGCATGAACGCACATATTATTGTCAAAATGCGTATTTGTTGTGTCAAAATGCGCGACAGAATCAACGTTATTTGAGTCGTGCAGGTCGGGCACGATGGTGGGGAAGGTCGCATGTTGTACACCGCCGAATGTGTGTCTACCAGAGCGGAGCGAGCAAGTCGGTTAAACTCAGTTCAGACATACCGACAGGTTTGCGAATATCCACTCACCCACAAGCAACCAGCCCAATCATCTCCTCCTTCGTAAATCCCTGCCTCGAAAAGCTCCCAATATGTGAGTCCAGTCCCTCCTGCGGCTCGGGCACCCCCGGCTCGTTGGGCACCGCTGCGTCGACGCGGCCGCCGCGGAAGGCAATTTCAGGGCCGCCGCAGTTCTCTACGGCCATGAGTGCGCCGAGGGCGAGGGCGTCGGCGACTGGGGACGGCGCTCATTCAGGCCACCGACGATCAATGTAAGAGATGCCAACTAACTGGAAACATAACGGTTTGACACGGCTTGCAGTACATTGAGGGTGTTGGCAAAGCCGTCGCCAGCGTTCTATAGGGATATCCTTAGTGTTAATCGCAGTGCGAGCGGACGCGCAACGCACCTCCGACCGCGCCTGCTCTACGGCAAAGCGAATCGACGCGTCCATGCCTCCCGTCCCGTCTGTGATATTGTACGTCGCCATGTCGTGGTACGCCTACATAAAGCAAAAGAAAGAAAGAAAACTTGGTTAGTAAAATCATAACTGGATGGAAAAGGGCAGGGACCGACCGTACGAATCCAGTCCGCCGCATTTGAGCGCCCGGAATTTGCTGGCCCGAAGATAAACAGGTCGCAGGGCTTGATGAGCGGGGCGATACCGAATCGGTTCTGGTCCCAGCGCATCGCCTCGAGCGCATCGAGCTGTGGCAAGGGCCAGACGTATGCCTGCACAGAGGCGAGCGACGTCGACGCGAGGAGCGCGAGGGTGAGCATTGAGAAATAATGAATTGGCGAGAATCTCCCGCGCCTTGTAGTCTCTCGTAGACAGACACTCTATACTAACCAAGCTCGTACCTCGCTGTATAGAGTCTGTTGGTTACCGCGGGGGTCCGATCGCAGTGCTTTCTTATTATGTAATTCATCCCCGCGTGTGTTCGAATCCTGGCGTCTACAACCTTTTTGTTTCGGGTTAATAATGCATCTGTTGCGGCAGGAACCACCGGATACTCATTTTGATACTCCTCTTACCTGCCTCAATTTTTCCTTATGGAATCTTTTAAGTTTTCATTGATTTATGCTTCAGCCAAAATTTCGGCTTGATCAAACCCAAATCAAACCAGATATTTGAGGCGACAAGTTCTACGCACTTTGTTAATATTCTGAATAGACAGAAGGTTAGATAGGTGGCATTAAATGTTGTCTGCCACCAAACTTCATCGAATTTGAATGCTGTTGTGCTGAGGGAAGGGAATCGGAGAATGCTGACATAAGATTACATAATAACGACGCACTCCAATCGAACCCCCGCGGTAAACACAAGACTACGCGCCTTGGTAGACCCAGGGCACTGCGGTGACAAGTTGCCGTTTGTGTTTCATCGGATATCAACGGAAGCAGCTGAACTGAGTACGCGAGGGATGTATTGCCGCATCTGTGTCAGAATTGAAACATCTACCGTTTCTTTTAGGTTCGGAGCAAGCCTGTCTCCACGCCGGCGAGCCGGTGATTCTCGGAGCCTACGAAGCACGTGAATATCATGTGATCAGAAGGCGGCTTGTTCCGAACCTATGTTTCTTTAACGAAATGGCGAGGTTTCGTTTGTACGGCTTTGGTTCATCCCCATTGAGCCTATCCCCTTCCACGCCCTCTCTCTTCGTCCTCTTCCATTGCCACGGTCTAACCCAAACTAGAGCCGACAAACACAGCCTTCGAGTTTCCAGTGACTGCCATCCCCATACAATGTAGCCTTTCCCACTCTTCCCATGATGTCCGATGCTGCGAAGCTGCGCAACAACTGTGAGCTGCGCCCAAGCTGTGCCAAAGCTGTTGAATTAATTAATTAACTGTTCTTTAACGATTACCTGGGCTTGTCATGGTACATGTTTCCGCTTTTCCCCATTTATCCCAAGTCCTTTCGTCTCCCTCTGTTGATGGACCGTGTCCATCTCCATTCCTTTAGAAATTTCTGTGTACTTCTTTCAGTTCGAGTGAGTCTCATGATCAATTCTGGCGATGCCTTTTCACCAACCTGCTGCATGCCGCACTCCTACACGGATCAATTAACCATTCAAGAATGGTCAATATCTCTTTGTGTCCTCAATCCTCAATGTCAAATACTCATTGCGCAGTTCAATTCTACCCCATGCATCCAAACAGCCGACCTATGCACAGTTTCTTTTCGACAGGCTGGAATTGATCGCAGTTGCTGCTGCCCATGGCGCAGCCCAATCAGGCCACGTAGTGCCGGAACTTTCTCGAGACATAAAAGGCCCCATTTCCCTTCCTTCGGACAGGCAATCTTTCCCCTATCTCTCCTGCACCCTCAATTACTGCAAGACTCCCCTGGGAACACACTTGATTTATAGTTCCTCAACACTTTTGTCTGCCACTGAGAATCTTCACTATTCTGGGTCCGGTCAGAGCTGCTGGTCTTGGTTGGCTCTCTCTGGGAACACTGTAGCCGCAATTTTTGTACTCAAACTGGTGGTCTGGAGATGCTCAGCTCAAACCCCTTGGACTACTGGAACCACAAAGTAATATACAGCTGTCCAGTGAAAGTTCTCCCGCTGGCCTCCAGCTTCAGTTTAGATTGGTTTTATCCCATGGTTGTAGCATCTGCTCAACAAATCCCTTTCTGTGATCGGTTCAAACTAATCTCACTACTGCTCACCAGTGTCTCAAGGCCGAGAAGCAATGTTACTGTCCTGAAGTACGTCGTTATTCCCAACTGAAGGTTTCCCAGTGTTAAAGTCCAATGACAATATACACTGTCACTGGTTGGGAGATTCAATTATGGTGAAAAAAATGTTGTTTGTTTTTCAGACATTTTTCACTGAAAAAGGTAGTGAAAAACTCAAAACATTTTCACCATTTTGTGAGTTTGAGGTGAAAAAGATTTGAATTTTTCACCACTTTTTTCAGTGAAAAATGTCTGAAAAACAAACAACATTTTTCAACATAAATTGTGCTGAAAATCTTGAATCTCCCAACCAGTGTGTGCCAACTCCAGAAATAGCCCAAATCACTCTCTTTATAAAATAGTGTATGTCTGTCTGTCCAGCCTTTTAAACTCTGTTTTTGGCACATCTGCTCCGAATCTGGAGACACCCGCAAATGAGCGCTAACATTTCCCCGATGATTTTCCATCTGCTCATGTGGTTCATTTTATCGTGACAGCCCACCATGCCTTTCCAAACTCTGCTTTTAATCTATCATTGCGGGAGACATGAAATCACTGACCTCACCAAGGGGCGATCTGTTAAGCAGCATCAAAGATGGACCCCCTGCAGTATGTTGGTATTTGTCACCATCGTTGATCCCACTGACAGAGTCACGGGTAAGCACGGCCTTGATTTGTGTTACAATAATTGATGGACACAGGATAATATCTAAAACAATACGAGTAGGGGAATGTCAATTAAGGTCCTTCGGTGACCTGAGGAGGTGATAAAAGTACATTGAGTGGTTCCATGATGCCCACATCCCACATCCCCCCTCTCTCATGGCCCCGAGAGTGAAAGGAACAGGCTTGGAACCTCAGGTAATTCAACTGGCTGAAAACACCATTCCAGGAAGTGATGGCATCGACATGTGGGCACAGGGGCCAGATAAGAATGTAACTCTGTCTGGAAGTCCTGAAAAATGGCCATCTGGAATGGCTCTGACTCCCATACAGCTAACCAGAGTAGATTGAACATGTAAATTGTAATTATGGATTAATATACTCCCCAAAATGCTTCAGACACAGAAGGAACAATTGAGAAATGCATATGTACGAAGAATCACATCACAGAATGGTGTGCGAGTGCTTACACATGACCCTGTCAGTAGGATTAATGATGGTGACAAACACCAACATACTGCAGAGGGTCCATCTTTGATGGCACTTGACAGATTGTCCCTTGGACTTCACTGCTTCATTAGTCTTTCGTGGCAAAATTTTGCTCTTAGGAGCTTAGAAAGGGGATGCAAGGCCACAAAGTGGCCAAGTGGCCGCTTGTGACCATTATACTTTGAGCACATAACCACACTCTGCCCTCTGTCCTGCATTAATGTGAAATATCCCTTTCACTCTGAACATCTCCAGCTTAGATCTGTATTGCCGTGATGGCTTCATGCTTGCTCGATCTAAAGCAAAATGCGCGGACCCATGCATGCAGAAAGGCTTGATACTTGGTCCTACATACACATTGACCACTTCCTAGACTGATTTCACGGGATGGAACGTGATACCAGTGAAATTCCCTGCATCACGAAGAATCACTGCTTTATGGCTCCCATCGAGATTTGTAACCCACAACGACCCAAGCAAATCTGCAATGTAAATCTAACACCCCGGCTCAGTTGAATGAATCCAATGAACCAAATGGAAACGAACCTTCTTGCCCACAGGGTCGACTGTCAGTCCAATCGTCTCATGGAACTGCTCCGCAATAATGAGCTCCCTACTCGGTCCACGGGGCATTTCCCCAGCGCTAGGGGCGTAGATACATCCATTGTTACAATGACAAACGCCCAAGCGTCCACAAGTCGGTATGATGACAAGGGATTGGGAGGTGCAAGGTATTAACCGTTCGTCAATGAAGTTGAATAAAACACTAGGAAAGGTACAGAATAAACTATGACTAGGCTATGACTATATACTGTTCATTGTATCTAATCGAACCGTAAGAACTACCTTCCTGATATGTCAGCACAGGGCAGATTCCAGGTTCTGCGGTGACGAGGGCGACTGAAGCATGAAGAGTTCCAACCAATGAGCCTGGAGTTTAGACTAGAATAGTGTAAAGTACAGGGAAATAACTACAGCTTATATACTAAAGTCCCTAGGGGTTGTAAATTAAGGTACAGTGTCCAATAGCAACAGACAAGATTAATGCAAAGTAAATGAAGTGTCAGCAACGGCCTCTGGGTCGGCTAAACAGCGAGTAACCCGGCGAGAACCCCAACCAGGAGAAACCCGATAGACGCTAGTAGCTCGTGTGTTCCCCGAGCAGTAGGACCAGTCGTACGGCGTCCTCCCTAGGAGGCCGTATGTCGTAGGTCGGGATGCGAGGTGGAACCCGGAACGAGTCGAAGAGGGTGTGATATCCACTCAGGTACAAAACCCGAGGTGTGGATACAACCCGTAGTACGGTGCGAGGGAAGCGGGGCAGGGTGGAGACAATGCCTATGTCAAGCCAAGGTAGAAGCCTGAGATTAGACGAGGTAGAATCTACTGTACATGGAGATTCTACCGTGCTTATATAGGCTTCTAATAAATTAAAGCGATCGCGGTCAATCGCGATCAGTTCCTGCAACGTAGCGTTAAGGAGCATTAATGCTGATGCTCCTGGACTCCTCTGTGTTGGTTTCCGTGGCGTCGGTGGACCTAGGAGACCCGACGTTCGGGTTCCTAGTCCTAAGTGTCATCGTCTCCAGTGGTTCAAACCCCGATCGGGTTTGCAACCACTCCTGTACTCCGTGTACCCTCCTGTGTCAGCCCTTGGTGCGTCTGGGGACTAGAATCCGTCTGTACGGGTTCCTAGTCCCTAACGTCTTCTGTATTCCGTGGTGCAGACTCCCTGAGTCTGCGGCTTTAGAATCCGAGGCCGGGTTTCAACCGTGAGAAGGTCACGTGGTGGTGTCATGAGAGCCCCGTGCCGCTAAGACGTGTCTGTATCCATACGGACGCGTCGCGCGAAAAAGTAGAACCCGGGTGATTCATGACATGAAGGGGTATATGAACATAGAGGAGGCGATCAGAAACCCGAAGGTCGGGAAACTGATCGAAACTGTTTGGGATCCTAAAACAGTATCCTGGTTCAATTGATCCGATAGTTGATCTGATCAATGATCGGGTTGTTGGGGTTGTTCGGGTTCTGGAATTAAAATGAAAAGATGGTTCATGACATGATAAGTAACGGCTTTAATGCAAAGTAAATGAAGGGGTATATGAACATAGAGGAGGCGATCAGAAACCCGAAGGTCGGGAAACCGATCGAAACCGTTTGGGATCCTAAAACGGTATCCTGGTTCGATTGATCAGATAGTTGATCTGATCAATGATCAGGTTGTTGGGGTTGTTCGGGTTCTGGAAGTAAAATGAAAAGACAGGTTCATGACATGATAAGTAACAGCTATTATCCGAGTATAAGGCTTCAGCGTGGTAAATGTTCGTAAGTAATGCTATGCTACTATATTTAAACTAAATGAAATGTCTTTGTGTTGCTTCCATCTGTTCCGAGCGTGTTATTACCAAGAACACACCATAGTCTGCAAGGCTATTAGTAAACACCTAGTGTATGTGATGTGTCTATAACTGTTCATGCATATAGCATGTGTTCTAACTCAATCGTACCAGCCAATCGTCCATTATATTCTTCGTTGAGTATTGTAAGGACTTTCCTGGTACCGTGGAATTGATTGCAACTTGATCGGTATTCGTGTGAGGTCTTAGCATGACTGCCTCAACCCTTGTGGCTCCTGTTGTTTAGCTTACAGCAGTGTTGTTCTGCATCCTGGTGTTCTTTGGGGATCCGAGATCTTGTCTGGACTTCGTATGTGCTAAGGCCCTGATCGGGTGCCCAGAATCTTTTCTAGAATTTTTGCTAGAATCTGATACGGCACCCAAACTCGTCCCTAAACTACCCTAGAATGACAAAATATTGTTGGTTTATGGACACCTGAGCACCGAGGGTGGCAGACGAAATGCGGTCAAAAAATTGCTCCAGTTTCTAGAACTCCTCAGGAGATTTCTGGTTCAACTCCAGAATGTGTTGAATATTTTGAAGTCACAATTTCCCTTCCACTTCGTCTGATGCATATGCGAAGAACCACATATATTTTCCATTCTAGGGCAGTTTAGGGACGAATAATGTGAGAAAAGTACATATATGGAAGATTCTGGGAAAAGATTCTAGAGTACCCGATCAGGGCCTAAGTCCTTCTATTGATCCATTATCCTTGGATCCTACTCAATCTCTTGATCTTGTGTTTATCAGCGCCTTTGATGACACTTCCTTCTTTCTCATATATATGCACTTGTTGTACGCTCTCAGATAGGTGTTGGAACAATAAGATTTGAATCGAATCGTGACATCTGCCCGATTAAGACTGTTCCCGAACAGTGGATCGCCATGGTTGGTCCAGTACAGAAACCCATTGTAGTACTCCAAGTCCATCGGCTCCGGCAGTCCTTCAAACAAGATCTCGACATCCGGGTGCCTCATGGGATCCGCACTAGCAGGCGGATCAATATTCGCATGGAAGATCTGCCTGTTCGAGCCCTTGGAGTTGCCCTTCTGCGTCCAATACAAAAGCCTGCACCCCGGGTCCAGTGCGATACCGACACACCAACTCTATATGATATATTCATGCAAGCTGTCTATTCAACATCAATTAGCTGGTGAATCCCTCATGACCACAGCCCAGTGGCAGGTGCTCGACTTGACTGGTATATTGTGATTTTTCAGGAGTGAGTTAGTGGTGTGAATGTGGATATAGGGCACAAAATACAAGGAGAAAGAAAGAGAACAAAAAGTTGAGCATACCAGACATACTGGCTGAGTTAGCCTGATATAGTGTACTGGTGGGTGGGTGGTCAGTAATTAGTCTCTGGTGAGGCATCCAGTGCTCTCACAAATGTGCATCCTTGCTTATATGGGAGTGGAGGAAGATATATAGAGGTAAGACAAGGAGTCCGTAAAAAGTAACTTGTAAAAAGTAACTTGTGCGGAACTTGCCCCTTTCGGCATGCGTGCCACAAGTTAACTGAAGTTTTCCCACGGGCTCGAAACTAATGGGTGCGGGTCACCCAAGTACTTTTTTCCAATAATCCCTTGAAAACACTTCTAACTGCATTCGTATTGGCCTCAACTGCATGTAATCTTTAATTATGTTGTACAAGACATGCCTTCCCTTCGTTCCGGTGGAGAAGCGATCATGTTGAAAATTTTCATGTGTGAGATTGCTTAACGTTACGGGTGATATGATTTCGACATTGACGACTCAAAGTCCCCTCAGCTTTACTTGCAAACAGGGTTGAATATATATTCAACTATTAACTCATTTAAGCTGCATCTCTGTCAATACTCAGGCTTCCGTCGGTTGCGAGACTTTTAAAAAATCAATGAAAATTGAGGCGGCGATATAAACCCACCGTCTCACGAGGCTGGAACACGTCGGTTAGCACCTATCCGGGAGAGTGAAACATATGTGGTAACATGGTAACACACCCCGAAGCTCCCGCAAATTCCACAACTTCAATCGAGATGTTGGCGAAGGTTGAGGCCTGAGTAAAATCTTAGAGGTAGCGCTTAAGCAGACATGACCAAGAGTTGATTCGAACTCGATGTGCAAAAATGCTAAGAACTATCAGGAACCCGTCATTAACGTGTCTGCCGGCGCACTGGGACACCACGTGTAGATAGTTGGGATCAACCGTCAGAGGCGTCGGGGATACATCCAAGGCGACGAAGGGAACTAAATGAGCTGTCCTGAATCATGCTGATGCATTAAGGCCCGCGGGGCTGGGTCAGCGGTGTGGAAAAAACGAAACATACCACTTACATAGTGCCTCGCTTGCTGGACGTCGGAAAATTGAATGCGAATCCCTGGGCCTGATGCAGGGAGTGCGTAAATAGCAGACTGGTGGATATAGCAGGTGGCTTTGCGCTTAAGCACTGTGCCGGGTGATAGGAGAACTAAATCAAACGAGTGGGAAATATAAAGGGGACAGTGGCGGGTAGGTGCATGCAGTATGGGACTAACCGTCCCCGAAGAAATATGTACGCTCAGAAAGCTAGACATCAAAGAATCAAAATCTACAGCGTCGAAAAAAGCGGCAACTCACCGGAAGCCCAAGAATCCAGGAAGAAACACGCGAATGCGGCCGGGAAGTCGGTGAGAAAGCAGCGTAGGAACGTAAAAGCATGGAAGAGAAAGAGGTCACGGAGTATACACGTTAACCAGCCATTAATGCTCCCAATAAATATCAGGGGCCGCGTGATTCGTATTGACGTACCATTCCAGATTTTTGAAGGTTGAGGAATTAGATGGCCAAGGATTTGAAACATTAGCATCCGTCAGTTGCAAGACATCGCAGAGGATGTAAAAAGACGATTGATATGTGAAGCCACCGAGATTGAGAAACCACGCCCCAGATCGAATGCCGCTCCAGGGGAGCTCGAAGCCAGGGGAACCCGGGGAATCTTCAACAGCTTGAGCTGTTCTGCAATTGATTATTCGAGAGTTATAGTTCAACTTGAGGTCTTGCAGCGTCTCGATGAGCGATGATTTGCTCCAAAGCCTGAGAATTTCCCGGACTGAGTAGGTCTTGCAGCGCCGTCGTGACAGCAGATAGGTCTTGTAAATTGAAGTAAGTCTTGAGAAGTCTTTCGAGTTCGGGTCGAATCAAATTTGAAGATCTCGTCGTCCACTGTCATGCTTGCTGGGCCTTGCTGGACTACGGGACCCACCGCGAATTCTCTTGAAGGCTGAAGTGGACAGCGGGATGGCAGGATGGTAGTGAAGGCAGAAGAGCGCTGTAAGATGAGACTCAACGAGCCTGCCTTTTTCAGAGGACCTTGAGCGGACAATCGTGAGACGCTGGACGGATTATTGACTAAGCCTGGCTAGTTGGCAAAGACAGCGCAAAATTCGAGACACAAAAGCCGTGAATACAGAGGGGAGATGATGGGAGTAGGGAAAGAAGATGGCGGAAGAGTGAATGTTTCTCCCGTGGCCTATCGCACAACCAAGCCAACAAGTTATCGGTGCTTGGCTCACGGCTGCCCCGGCTTGGCTGGCACAGCAGCCTCGGCATCCTTGCTTACCTAAATGAGGAGTCAAATGAACATTGAGCAAGATAGCTTGAAGTTCAGTTTGATTTACCATAAGTAACTTGAAGCCAACTGCAAGTAACTTCAAGTAACTTGCAGTTAACTGTAAGTAACTTGCAGTTAACTTACGCTAACTTGTCAGCCAAGTTAGATCAGAAAAAGTAACGGGCCATCAGATGGCATCAAGTTACCGCCAAGTTCGCCCGTTCAGCCCAGTTGAGGCCAATAACTGCTTGAGGAGACATCTGGGAAACATTTATAGGGATGCACAAGGATAATATGACTGCAATTGATGTCTATTGCAATCCTAGGTCCCCCAGCATGCCTCTCAGCAGCTGGCAACCGTCCAATTTTTTCACCCATTCACCGATGGAAATATTCAAGCTTGTCTAGTGAAGCATACACAGCACTACGCGAAACTGGAATAAGGGGGAATCATGATTCATTGTCCATGCCCCTGCGCCGTCTCAATCTTTTTTGCTCCCCCGCACCTTTGGGGATCTTGAAAGAGCAAGGTTCTGGGACCTCGTCGTCTCCCGAAGTTTCCTCATGCCTCCTCTTTTCACCACAACATTCTTTGGACTGAGCTTCAATGTTTGACTTCACAGGATCGACATCCATTGGGGCGTCGGAGAGAGGGCTTAATACAGAGGTTGTGGGCTCGTTGGCCATTGAAATTCGAGCCGTGCGGCTGCTGGTGAGATGCCTGAGCAAATTTTGGCCTGGCGAAGCGTTCATTTGCCTGACTCTCTTCAGGCTGCCTAGAAGATGTACAGCCGGCGTACGGGGGTATTTACGGGGATGCTGGCGGGGTGGCGGCTCTGCCTGCTGTTTTTTGGGGAATATGAATCCCCAGAGGGCATTCAGCATCGCGACAGAGGAAGGGAGAAAAAGAGCGCAAAAAAGGCATGTGTCAAGCGGAGGCAAATTTGCGAACTGAACATCAGGACAATGCCCGATAAAGATTCCCCTTCGTTCTCGATTACTTGCCCTACGCATTTAAGACGCAAAGCGTACACCGGACCTCATTTGGATGGGAATTCAAAATATTCTGGCATTTATTTGGAGCTGCATCGCAACATAGTATGCAGTAAAAGACAGTGAAAAATCGAAGAGGAGTCCATGATAATAGACATTCCAGCCAGATTTTGTCGACAGACTCGCGCGGAGAGCACCCAGTGCCCAGTGTCAGCTGTAAGAGATAACATCGTTAGTGGGGGGTGCCGTGGGCTGTCAATTCAGCTAGGTCCCAAGTACACATGCAGCAAGCCCCAGAAGGTTATTGGTGTCGCAGATAAATGGTGAGAGCAAGGGACAAGAGATGACATTGCATGAAGAAACAAAGTCGCAGTGGGAATTCGAAGCTTTGGATGTTGATCCGCTGACACGTTCACACAATTATCTCATCGCTCAACACCAGTTCAACAACCGCATAGTTGAAATGTGTTGGACTTTCCTCTACTCCCAGTTCCCCATCAATGACGCTGAGCACACGGCGGATGATTGACCCGAGGCCTTCCGCAACTAGGTGAGACTCATATTGGAACAATTATTGAGCGCTGAGATGATACTTGGGGGTGTTCCGAGCACAGGAAAGATTAACATGTAATTAACTTATTTCACCTGTGCTGAACTTGAAGTTACTTATTTGTGCGGAACTTAAACTTATGTGTAACGGTGCGGGTAAATCTAACGGGCCCCGCCACAAGTTAACTGTAAGTTACTTGTGGCAGTGCCCGTTAGTTTTCACAAGTTACTTGTGAAACCATCTAAGACAAGTGGGCAACCCGCCAAGTTAGTACAAGTTGGAGCCAACTTGCGATATGCCTGCCAAAAGGGGCGAGTTCTACACCAGCAGTAACCATAGGAGTTTTGCTTAAACAATCATGGTTGAGACAGTAATCCTGGATTAAATCCGGGATTAATTAATCCGGACACAAATGGAAATGGATTAAAAAGATCCCATAGTGGGACTCGAACCAGCCTTACTACCAGCAGGTACATAGGTAACAACCCCTACACTACAAGAGCCATGAAACTGCAACTAGGAATATCATCAGAAGAGCATCAGAAATTTCAGCAAGCTCAACCTGTAGTAGATTCATCTCAGTTAAATCAATGAGATGGAGGGTTAATACAGCATGTAAACCAGGTGAATACTCTAAATCAATAAAGCTCGATTAATGAGCAGAGGAATCCTTGATGATTAATCATTTTCAACAAAGTAGGAAGATGTTTAATCAGCGTGGTTGGAAGATGAATTAGGCAGGCCTCTTAGGATGTGGCCATGAAAATAAAATAAAAAGGTCAATGGGCAGAAAAAAAATGCATACCATGAAAAAATCCTCCCTGCCCGGAAAGCTGACTGCTGGCCATATCTACTTCCAATCATGCCAAAGACATTGTGTCACAAGTAGAGGCAGTGGAACAGGCCCTAACCTAAGCAAGCCCATTTCTCATATGATGACACAATCTCTCATTCATGTCAAGGTCTTCTTGGTGTAGTGGATAATGTGTAGTCCATGCTGGGTGCATGATTTTTGTTCCTGCTAATGTTTTGAACTAGAATTAATCCCTGTTTAATCCCTGCAGCTCGGATTCATACATCACTGATTTAATCCAGGATTCCTGTCTCAACCATGATTGTTTAAGCAAAAGTCCTAGGGCTTCATTTTCAGAAGTTAGAGCTTATGAGGTCTCTGGTAAAGTAGAGGATAATAGGCCAACTACCTACATTGCGAACAAACACAGCTATTGGTGGGAGTCTGAAAAAGTAACTTATGAAAAGTAACTGCTGTTGAGTATACCATCCAGAGTTACTATTACTGTTGCCCGCGACTCGAAAAGTTGAGTCGGGACTTGCTAAGTTGACTTGGCGCCGGATTTGATTTGACTCGACTCGATGGGGATAAAAAGAGTAAGAGCCTCTTCGGTAGCCAGAATATATTCTGGAATAAATCGAGATTTCCTTTCATAGTACAACAGAAAATGTGATCTCCGTGACCTGATGTGACCTTTCTTTCTGGCTTCTCATACTCCCGCATGTCGCGTCGCGTCCCTGTTAAAAATGGTGCCGGCTGGCAAGAATAAAGCAGCAGCCACACCGCCTCCTCCGGCTACCGGCAATGCTGCATGGTTGAAGCCCGACGAGCAAAGCTTGATTGTGTTCCTCCTCGATGAAAAAACAGCAGCAGGCGACAACGGGCAGTTCAAAGCAGTGATGTTGCCTGCTGCAGCAGCTGACTTGAATTTGACCTGCACCAAGGGAGGACCCAAGTTACATTTATCCTGCGGGCGAAAATATAGACTGGTGCAACATAATTCCGGCTTCATCTGCCTCGCTGAACACCTTCAATTAGCTTCATAAATTTTGGGGTCTGGTGGACATGATCATCAATACCTCGGGGTGGACCTGGAGCGACGAACACAGTGTTACTGTCGGGGCGGCACTCGGTTAGTTCTCGGCCAAATACTGTTATTTAGTGGGACTCGCACCCGTTGGTGGGATTCGGCTTAACGGCACAACCGAGTATTAAAGTTCCACTCAAGTCTCAGAGTAGGCTTTAAAAGTAGAAAACGGGGGAAAAAGAAGAAAAAAATCAACCTCCACTCAACTGGGCTCCTGCGGCAAGCAGGTTCCCCACGCGGTGGGTCCAGCACCAAGCGCCAGGGTGGTCTCCCCGCACCAAACTAATTTTCAACACCCAGATTACACAAAAAAAATCAGAAACTCGGAAGAAACTTTGAGTTCTTGGACTTAGATGTGCTGTCAGATAAAAGGAGAGGGATTTGATGGGAACACTGTTCCTTAGTAATTGATATTTTTTTAAACGCGTCGCTGAACACAAAATACTCAGAAGCTGCTGTACCATGCCGAGGAATGATGTATTGATAGCGTCCGATGCATGCTATCAACAGCACAATTTGGCTCATTCCCTTCTCGTATATTCGGCTTAGGATTTTCCGAGCCCAGACACGCCCGCAAGTGACCACCATCATCTCCAATGTCGAAGTCCGTCGTTAGTCCTCTCAGCTACTCTGTTTGCCAAAAGTGCCACAGCAGTCCTCAGAGCTATCTATACGAGCCCTTCCTATTTGGACAGATGCTGCTGCGAAGGATAAAAACTCGAAACAGTAAAATACATCCAATTCTTTGGACGAGCATCCAGCTCAATTTTAACCCATTGACTTCCTTCCACCGCACGATGTGTTGAATGTACAGACGTCCTTGTTGTGGAGCAGGTTTTGTAGCCACTTGGCCTGATGCTCGCCGCCGCTGCTTGTCGACGTCTTCTCCCGCTCTTCACTCTGATGTCGATTAGTCAGCGTTACACAGCCACTTCAGCTTCGCCCTTCACCCGAACTCTGTCGCTCAACTGTGCTTTACGTACCCGATTTCCAAACGTGAAGTGCAGAGAAGTGCAGTCTGCAAATGAAGCTCAGCCCACACATCTTTGATGATGCTGCTGATGTATTGCTGCTATCATTGGAGAAATGCAGTCTGCAAATGAAGCTCGGCCCACACATCTTTGATGATGCCGCCGATGTATTGCTGCTACCATCAGAGTCTCGGTCCTCAGGTTCATGCAAGGCTCCGGATCCGGTTTGTGCCGCAAGTCAATGACCTTCTATTTCAAGCTCTCTGACTGCCGTTGTCTGGCTCTGTACATTGGAATTTTGATGTGTAAGGAACATCATCATCCCCAACTTGATCAAAGCAATTGTATTGATCTATGGGGACACAAGTTCTCACCTACTAATTTTCCATCTGGGCCATTTGCGAAGTCGAGCGATATATGTTGGCATCGTAATCTGAGGACATACACCATACACCCAAATATGCTGCTAAGATCACTGCAAGGCCTAAGCATGCACTACCCATTTTTACGGTCACCGGATTATGGCGATTGAAGACATGACTGGAAGATGAATGTCGAAAGAACTTGAACAGCTGTTATGGCGCACATTGTTTCACTTGATCCCTGAATGCGGAATCACTCGGGACAGTGAAGACACCAGCACTTATATCAAGTTCAAGTTACCTTCATCTGTCAAATGCTCAACCTCCATTGCCGGTCTATGATTGCCCCTTGCTCACGGAGACTGGAATAATGCCTATATGAGTCTGTCGCCTACTCCTCGGTCTCAGCCAATTACAAGATTTCCTTGGCCTCAACAACGATCACTATGCCCGAGCCGCGCTAAACAGTTCCATGGAACTAGCCGGCAAAGGCAAGAAATCATAGGCCAGCGACTTGATCAAGGCTGCATCGAGACTGCCATTCCACTGCCCAGGATTAATTCTAACACATCAAACTATTATTAAAGATGTGGAAGATTATTCGAAACTGGTGCAGAAGCTCATGCTGGAATGGCTGAAGGCGAAATCGACTCATCTGACAAGTGTTACTTGCTGCACGGGCGTCGTGAACCTCAAAAGGACAAAGGACTGATCCAAGTTACTTCCTGAATGCAGCTATCTCACACTGGTGAAGACGCAGAGACACCGAGAGGCAATTACCTCTGTGTTACTCTCGACTCACTTGCTGGCTGTGGAAGTCTTGTGTTACGTCGATCATGCACATCAACCAGTCCCGCACTCGGAACGGGTGTGCAGGTTCTGCGACACCTTAATTACTTGTATGTCCTCAGACGAACTCGTATAATTACGGGCTACCTTCTTGGCTAAACTGTTCAACGATCTTCCAGACCGATCTGCACATCCAAATGATGGCACTTTCGAATACTAAACAAGCGGTTCGCGGCCAGCTTCGCCGGGCCGCTCTCCGCTTGGCTAACAGCAGACATCAACGTAAAAGGAGATTGCCGGCGGAGTTTAAAGGCTTCGGACAGCGTAATTTTATAAAGAGGAAGATTCTTGAAGGCCATTATTTACCCGAGATTGACGATCCCACTGGTTGCAAAATTTGCGTTTGATGTCCTGGAGTTATTCTACGCCGTTCCCGTGCTTCGTTTAAATGCTTGATTCAGAAGGCTGACTGTGTCGAAGTGCTAACTTTCTCTTTGCTTCTCTTTATTCTTTTAGCTCTACGCCGGCGAGTTTGAAAGTTACGACTGACAGCTGCGACCGGGAGCTCGGCTAACGGAGTTTTGAGAGGTCCACGGAAGATGGTGTAGCTACATAGTGCGTGTACACCGGAGTAATCCGTGGGACCGGCGTTCCTGAGTGGGACCGTGCCGTGTAATTCTACCTACCTACCTACCTACCGGGCTTTCAAGCTGACCATACCTAGTCATGACCGTCAAGGTCAATCACTACATTTAGATGGCCCCTCGGCCGACTTGATCGAGGTCGGCTGAGGTTGGCCGAGGTTGGCCGAGGGGGCTCGATCGGGTTGGCCGAGGGGGCTCGGCCAACCTCGGCCGACCTCAGCCGACCTCGATCAAGTCGGCCGAGGGGCCATTTAAACGTAGTGAATGGCCTCGCTCCGGGCCTTGGCGTTGCATCCAAGCCAGGCTTCCATCAGTCTTTTAAACAGCTCTGTCCTGCCATCGCCCCGCACGCTCGCCTCCCTTTCTTTTTTCGGAGCGACGGCGCCCCTTACCTCCAGTGCCCAATGTGTCCCTAAGCTCGCGCATCGACGTCCTCCTCACTGCTTCGACTCCCTCGCTCCTTTTCGACCTATCCTCTTCCCCTCTCGCTTCACCTGCCTCCTTTTGTAGCCTCGTGCTTCAGTCACGCAGGTCACTACTCTGCCTCGATCGTTTTATTATTGCAAGAATGTTCTTGGTCACCAGTTTTTTCTGTAGCCCCCGAGCAGCCGAACGGCCTTCTATTGGGACCGGCTCAAGAGTCGGAATAGATCTCAACCGGTGGGCCAGTCATGTTCTCTTTCTTGGGAAAACTTGCACATGTCTGTCTGAGAACGGCCTTCTATTGGGACCGGCTCAAGAGTCGGAATAGATCTCAACCGGTGGGCCAGTCATGTCCTCTTTGTTGGGAAAACTTGCACATGTCTGTCTCAAAACGCCGCTCTAATTAATCCTTCTCTGGATAATTTCGGAAGCTTGTCGGGATTTTCCAACAAGTTCAACTTGGGTTTGGGCTTCAATGGTGCATCATTTGGTACTATATTACAAGGGAACTTCCTATGTCCTATCAGTCCTCTTGCTTGTCTGGGCAGGTTAGGGGCACAAGCTAATATTAAGCCTTCTCGGTTGTCGCGTTCATGGCAGATCCGTAGAACCGCCGAAAACAAAGCGGCTCCGAGCATCATCCCGAATGTTGGGTCCTATTCTTTATTGATTACCGCACGGGCGGCTGGTTGTTCTGGTGGTCCCCGTTGAACCCGGCGTGTCCCTGGTTTACATCACGCCGATATTTGCACAATTGTTGTCGACTTCATGAAACGCATCAGCGGCAACGACCCATGACGAAATTTGGCCGGAAAATCGACGGATTTTAGGAACACCAGTATTCGCAAAAGCCCCTCCGGTGACTTCGACTTGGGGTCGGGAAATGGATTAGGACCAATTTTCCCAACACGCTAGCATTTAAGACTCTCGTTGCTGAGGGCTGCCTGAAGATCACTCAGATCCAATCGCGTCATGAAGTTCCTCTCGATCCTCGTTGCGGTAGCCACTCTGGCCACGAAGGTATCAGGCCATTGTATGCTCTTCATGATCTCATTCTTAGAGTTTGAAACTAAGTCACTCGTAGATATCCTGCCAGAGCTCATTGTGGGCGGGGTTAATACCAGCGCCTGGCAATACGTTCGGTGAGTCGAACGCCACCATCCAAACCTAACGTGCTAATGAGATCAATCAGCCAAACGAACAACTGGCAGGATTTGAATCCCGTACGCCTCGTGCGTTATGAACGATTGCGCACTCAAATATGAGCCAGGTGACCGACGTGTCGACCACTGATATCCGATGCTACACATCTTTGGAATCGGGTACCGCGTCCACTATCACTGTGGCGGCAGGATCCACTGTCGGATTCGCAGTCGGCGCCGGGACGCTTTATCACGCAGGGGTTTGAGTCTCATCCTGCAGCAGTTTTCCGAGATATATTTAACATCAATGACCCAGGTTGTAAATGTCTATATGGCAAAGGCGCCGACTGGGACTGATGTTGCCAGTTGGGATGGAAGTGGCAACGTTTGGTTCAAAGTAAGTATTGTTCTTCCAGACAGGTTCAGTTGATGTAAGGTTCATGCCAGATTCACGAAGTCTCCGCCGTTACTGACGGTGGAACCTCCATCACTTTTCCGGCAGAAGGTATGTTCTCGATCCTGGCACTTCGGTGGCTCCTCTGACATGGCTTGGTAGAATTGACCCAAGTGACCTTCCCCATCCCTACCCAGACTCCCTCTGGCCAGTACGTATTATCGCATCTGTTCGGGGCCCGCGGACCAAAATATGCGCAGGTATCTGATCCGTATTGAACATATCGCATTACACGTCGCCACGACCTTTGGCGGGGCCCAGGTTTGTCTTTTATCCCCACAGTTATCATCCCGACTGAACGATACGATTCCAGTTCTACATCGCATGTGGCCAAGTCCAAGTCTGTCATTCTTTATCCATTGAGTCGCTTCCTGATATAAACATTCCTCGACAAGGTCACGAACGGTTAGTGTCCAACATAAAATCCTCACGATAAAATCAATCTCCGTATTATTAAGGGGGAACGGGATCTCCTGGTCCCCTTGTCGCTTTCCCCGGAGCATACACTGTATGTTATTATTTGGGTTCTTTATGGTTCGCTAAGTAGGGCGGGGATGGTAGGGCAATGTACGTTATCGGAAGTCAGGCATTATTTTATTCTGAGAATTTCTATTCGCCGAACAGGAACCCGGCATTCTGTATGTCTTGTTCGCACCGGCGACTCTGGGCTAATTCTTGAAATTACAGTATCAATATCTACTGGCCCATCCCAACGTCCTACGTCCAGGTTGGCGACCGGCATCCTTAATCTGAAGTTTCTGTGATTTACAAGTTTTTTTTCAGCCCGGTCCCCCCGTCTGGCCCGCAGTCGGATCTGTATGTTCCTCTCGTCTCACTAAATCGGCTGCATCTTTACGCTTATTCCCACAGAGCCCGCCTGCCTCGTCGACTGTCGCCACAACGACGCCGCCGGCAACGACGACGACGGTTGCAACAACTTCGACCAAGGCCTCAACAACAACTACGAGCTCTACAGGCTCCAGCACCGGCGGTACAGTAGCTCAGTGGGGGCAGTGTGGCGGATCTGGGCACGTTTTCCCTCCACTAGTATGTTGCTTTCACTCATAGTCCAGTTCAACAGGTACACAGGACCAACAGCCTGGTTAGTTTTATCCCTCTGATCTGGTGTAGGAGCTCAATCAAGTCCGTTCAGCGTGTCGCCCTTCGCCTGCACGGTCCTGAATCGTGAGTATTGACGGGCGTTTTTTGTGGCCGAAGAGGGCTAATTGGTGATCTGCAGCCTTCTATTCCCAGTGCGTTTGAGTCTCGGAACTCTATTGTCCCGCGTGAGGCACCTGGCGGTTTGCTCAGGAATATATCTTGTGTGTCATAGCGTAGTTATTGTTCGCCTGGAATGTGTTCTGAACCGCCTCGGAATCGTCGAAGAGGAGTGTCGAGGTAGCCGTACAAGCTGTTATATTTCTTGGCTTTGGTCTTCTCCTCATCAGATGTCTTTCCAAGGTCGGCCTCAAAGGGTCGTTGTCTTCTTTCTACTGGTTGTTCCCAGCTCTCCGCGGGGCTTTCGTTCTAGATCCATGGTTTCAGGACGGGGTCGGAATGGCCCGGGCTCCCTGCCGGGGCTCAGCTTTCAGCCAAGCCTGCCAACCTGCTGCTAGCTACAAGCGTACATACACTGAGATTCCTTAGAGGTTATAAATGTCTTGCTGGCCCAGTGACGGAAGCGACACACAAAAATCGTCCACTGTATCTTACAGGCGGCCCACGTTATCCTTCATGTGTTAAAGTTTGTCTGGCGGGAATCATTGGTTTTGCCCCAAAATGAACTGACTGATTGAGCTCTTCGTGTTTAGTGCGGCAGCAAAACGCCCGTGTTAATTTTTTGACATGATGCTCAGGCTGTGGCAAAAAATCCTGATGAGAACTAGTTCAAGATAAATGATTTACATTCATTGGCTGCTTATGGCGCGATTGTGTTGGCTGGGATCCTGGTTCATTACGGTATACAGTACTGGGCTTCGACGACAGCAAGGCTCGATCAATAGGGCAAGTCAAAGCGGTCGGAGGGGACACCGATTCTGTTTCGATTCTCGGCCAATTCTTCAGACAGAATCGATCAAGGATCGATGTCAACTTTGGCCACCCTGATTCTGAGCTCCGTTCTAAACGATTCGAGTGCTATGCATATCGTGTTCATAACTCACTGTCTTGGCAGAAGCAGGCTCCGGCACCTCCTCGTTGGCACTGTCCTCACTGCTGTCCAAGGCATCGACCGCGTTCTTCTTTCCTGCTGAGCACTTGCCTTCGCGGTTGGGTTCCTTTTAAGGGCAGGAGCTTTGGATGCAGGTGGAGAGGTATTTTTCTTTGCAGGCATGGTCTTCGATGTCCGCAGCCACCGTCCCAAAAGAAGCGGCTCAATGATTTGTGGAATAAGCTTTTGGGTCGATAACTTCTTATTTCCCCGTGGGTGGCTCTCCCACATCCCCTATTTCTTCAGGCTCGGTATGATCCTGCGCTGGTTTCCTGTCAAATCTCTGTTGCTACACTGCAGTTCGAGATTCATCGATTCTACGCAAACACCGAGTGGGAAAACCCGTACCGTCATCCGCCCCGTTTGTTACGGTACATGGATTGCGGCGTCGGTAGTGTAGTAGATTTTTGTTAGCCTTTGGTAATATACCCTCGGGGACATAGTGGAGTATAATATAATATGGATCGTGAATTTTATTTGTTTGAAGTGCGAGTGATCCGGGAAGTGGCATGGACGGTGGCTCTGCAACTCGACCATTCCAACTCGATACGTTCCTGACTTTTCAATTGCTGTGGCTGTTCAGCCCGGAGCCACTGTTGTGTTCATGTCAACCCAGGGCCCGCAATTTATTCGCCCTCATGCCCGGGGGCCGGCACACCGTCTACGCCCGATCACGCCAACACTGTTAATCGGGCCGAAAAGTGATCCCTGAGACATTGGGACATCGCTTCTACAGCGCTGTCCAAGTCTTCGATATCACAGATCAATGGCTTCCCCCAAGTTTTAAACTCACCAGTACTGATCAAAACGCTCCAATCCTTCCCTCTTTTCAGACTTGGAAGCGTTTGGAAGCGGGCTGCGAAACTACCTGCCAGCCACTGGCTAACAAACCCCTAAAATTCCAATGCACCACATCGAGTGCCTGCAATATATCATTCACGACACAGGGGACCGATCGTCCCCGATCCTAGTCAATTGGGAGCACTCAAACCGGTATAACTATAAAAAACATCTAGATGTTTTGTCATCCCCAGATCCCCACCATGCCCTCCAGTGTCGAAATCGCAGGCCACCTCCGCGTCGCCGCCTACGCTATCGCGTTGTTCGAGTACGTCTCTTGGCATCTCCTCCTGAGGTCGCGGGTTACCCAACACCCACAGCTACCTGCAATCCCTTCCGGCAGAATATCGACTCTATGCGAAGCAGAAGGGCCCGTTCAATCTCTCGTACGTCCACATATTTGCGTCGATGTGGCGTTGGGAAACTCACTTGATGTGTAGCATCGCATGCATCCTCTTCATCCTAGTGCGATACCTGGGCGTCACGGCACTCATTATGGGCGCCTTCGGATTCTTCTATCATGGATTTACCAAAGAGCAGTGTGACCATTTCTATTGGCTCACCCCCATATTCAAACGTATGTACACAACTTCAACTTTGTTCTGGGGCGTACACTCATGCATTAATCAGTGTTTCTATACCTTGCCTCGCAGGCCATTCTGGCTGTCCGGTGGGTCTCGTTGTCAGGTTGGATTATTGACTTTTCTTTGCTCACTTATCGAGCAGAACGTACGCGGTGTCGCGCGAGTCCCCCACGGTCCTGCGGATTCTCGTTGTCTTGTTCGTCTTGTGTTCGTTGGTGCGATTAAATTCTCGCAAGGATTTACAACGGACACTGATTCGAAGGATTGAACAGGGGGAATTCATCTCCACGTTCTGGAAGCGCATCCGTGAGTAATGGAATCGCACTCCACGCTTAGGAGCCCGTCTGACCTTGTTCTTCAGACTTCAATACCAACGTGCGTTCACTATTCTCTTATAACTTGTCGCTCCTGCTCACCCTACACATTCGCTCAGGGAAGGTGACGCTGATAACACTGTCCCACGGAACACCATCTGATGTGGAGCCAGTTGCACGAGCGGGAACCTCCCAGGCGTCAAAGTGGCCTCCCTTTACTATGTTGGTTGCTTGTAGGTCATTGACCAGCAATGCACAATTACAAAGACAGGCTCACCCCGCACTAGGGTCTTCGATGCCGTTTCGATGAGCACAACTGCAATCTATCTCTGGAAATTCTCGAACAGCAGTCGGGCCTCGTAAGTGCCACTGGTGTTTCGCTCTCATCACTACCAGTTGATCTCTGACCCCGAAATAGCCTCAGCAGGCTCGCGCGGATGATGATTGAGGACGGGATCATGTACTTTATCGCGCTCACGGGTAAGCACACTACCCTTGTCTAAATCAAGCCCGTTCTCACATCGATCAGCAATGAACATCGTGAACTTGATATTCTTTCAGAGCAGAGATACTACTCTTCAGTCCGCTGCGTAAGTTTCTCCGTCAAACATCGACTCGAATTGACGTCCTTTTGAAGCTCCTCCCTCGGGTTCGCCGTGACGATGATCTTCAGCTCTCGTTTCATCCTCAACCTCTCCGGTTGGTCCCTCTTCTGACGTCGCAGAATGCTCATCGATGACGCCTCTGTACAGAACGCGCTCGTGACGGCCTCTCCGGCGACAACTCGCATTCATCGCGCACCCCCGCAAGCGGCGGGCGGCGCCAGCCGAACCACACGATCGGCACGCGCAGCGAGGGTCCAGATAATATCATCGTCACCGTGGTGAAGAACGTGATCACGATGCACGACATGAGCCCCGACGACGAGTCGGTGGGGCAGGTAAAGGGAGAGCAGTGGGGGACTGAGACCGGCAGCATGGCGTAATTCGTAATGGATTGCAATGCGCCTGTCGTCGTCGTCGTACCTTAGGGTGGTGTACAATGGTGGTGTACAATTAAAGATCGTTCCATGGAACTTGGTCAGCTGCTTGTTCAGCATTCTCTATGGCTACCCAGTATTACCCCCAAATTCGTCCCATTTTGGTCTTTAAAAAAGCATGCACATCTGGATCATTAATTTAATATTCCAGGCGCATAAATGCAGAGCGCCGAGAGCAGATCACCGATAACAGACGTTCTCTAGACAAGCGGTGCCCTTGAATGCGTTACAATTGTCCACACAGAAATATAAACACCTCTTATGCGGATCTGTGTGCCGCATGTTGAACATATTTTCAAGAACCAACTTGGAATCAAACCAAATCAATCCCCATCTAGCGGAGACAAGTTAAAACCTTACGGGAACGATGAACTCGCATACTCCCTTTCTAGTTTCGACCCAGTTCGAAATGGAGATTGCGAGTCCAGTAAGCGCCTCATCAACATTTGATTGCCGCCGAATCGTTATCAATGATGGCAGTGTTCCGACCAAGTTCCGACAGCCACGCCTCTTTCTCTCGCACCATCACTCGCAACAGGCCGAGCAGCTCAGCTGGGCCCTCCTTGTTTAAACACTGTTCTCTGGACCTGGGAGTTCGCGACGGTAAATGAAACCGCTCTCAGGGCAGGGTGTCAGACTTGGGCGATGGAATGACTCGAACCTGATTCCACCACCCGTGCATGACGCCTTCGAAGCATTTTGATTCATCCCAAATTTATCTGGTCGCTGCGCGGGATATCACAGGCCCCAATGGGTTGATGAGTGCCCTTCAGAGGGCACATGGTACTGTCTGTCCTCCTTCTGCCCCATGTCCACGCTCTGCGGATCTGCCACAGGTCGGGGTCGCTCCCTCTGTACTTCCCTTGGCGGCATTCACGACCCGCGGATATCAGGGCAGATAGAGTGATTGGGCTAGAGTATTCCACACGCACACTGTACAAACATCGTTCTAGAATCACACCGCCGGTTCCTCAATTAAAATGGCATTTCAGTTAGCTCCTCTTTCTTAAGTATGTTAGGGATTATTCTATTTGGAAACCCGGCTTCCAGCGGAAATCCCAACTCGCCGAGAACTCCAAACAATCGTCTATTTGGAAACCCTTCGGCCATCATCCGGCAAGTTTAATCGGCGGGCTTGTGATTCAAAGGATATCTTCGGACTAACCGCACAGCCGAATGGCTAAGGGTGAAGGCTTAAAATTGTATGAACTAGTATGTACCCTTACGGATCCAAATCCATTCGTAGACAACAGAATAGAAAGGGAGAGGTGGATGGGCAATGCAGAATACACAAGTGACAACCTGGTCCAATCTTGCGGTGCTCTTGACAATTCACGGTGTCGCTCACTTGGACCAAATTTACTTGGTTCATTCCCGGTGGCCGAGCCATGGATAGACGAAGAATCAGAGTGCTATTTAGTAGACAGCAGGTTCACGCACCAGGTCAACGTACCTTGTCGTAGATGTAGTAGCCGCAAAGCCGTGATAGGGTAAGAAATAATCTGTGACAATCCGGCTTTAAGGGCAGCCACGGCTACACTTTTTGCACTGAGCCACTGGTAGACTCAATTACTGACAAAATCCGACTATATGGGTTATGGTGCGGCCAAAAAATCAGTCGGCAACAGCAAAGCCGCTGTACACACGTTGAACTGGCACCAGGGCCTCTGGAATATTTATCTCTCTACCCCCGGAATCCAATTTTACTCCAAGCGATGTTGGACTGATTTGAACCGAAATGCACGGTGCAGCCGCAACTTTCAATGTTTCTTCCAGTGGCTTGTGAGCTGTGATTCCAGTCGCAATGCCGTGTTGCACACATGCTGATCTCGGCATATCAACGTTGATGTCGGCCGACGGCGAGAAACCCTTGGAAGCCAGGCTTCCAAATAACACATTTTCCGGAAGAGGCGTTTCCGCTGAAAGCCGGGTTTCCAAATAGAATTATCCGTATGTTAGTACACATAAATAGGCCGCAAATTCAATTTTATACATCTGATTTGGGAGTTGACACAATGTAACCTTTAATCTGATCCATCAAAATCCAAATAAATGTCGACAAAATTTCAAGTATCGTGGCACGTTTTGCTCATGATTAAATGCAAAAAAAAAAAAAAAATGTGAATCTTGAAATGAGTTGCAAAACTATAGATATCAGGCCCGTCCATATGCCTGTCCAAACTTAACATTTTGAATTGTGTTTAAAGGAAGATTAAATGAGAAATATTGAGTTTCGTTTAAAGGTGTCTTGAACCGGATAAAAAACTTCAAGTTTAAGACACCATTAAACCCATCTGCAGATCATCATTGCCGCTCTCATCTTTTCGCGTCACAACAAAAAACTGTGTTGCAAATACACTATATACTAACATTGTTCTAAATTTGCAAGCGCACGGCGAGATACTGGGCGGAGAGATGATCATTCTTCAAACACACCTTGCGGGTGGAAGTACTGAATCTGAACCCGTTTTTCCATTCCAGATACGTGTAAAGCTTTGCGTACTTTCCCTCGATATCCTTCATTCTTTTCATGAACCACCGCTCACAGTTGGTGTATCACCATCCCGTGTTAAGACCGGACGACCAAAAGGCAGTTGATGTTGGTCACCAGGAGATATACTTCAATTGCTGTGCATCTTCTGCCTTACTGCTCCTTTGTCCTGGAATGAGATTAGCATATACCAGCAAGAGGTTGAATAAACGTGCCTGTTTCAACCGAGTAGACCCCGCAGATGAGGTTGATCTCGGCCGGCATCAGGGCTTCGTGGCCAAGCACTTCTTTCCCATTCCCGTTCAACACACATGCTCCAGCCTTGAGGATGTCTTCGGAGGGGTCGAGACAAGCTATATCCTCAAAATCCGGAATAGCCAAGCGAGCAAGTCGGCTGACAATGCCCCGATGGAAAAGAGCTGCACAACCACGTGGCGAACGAAGGAATGCATCCCGGTGCTGAAAATAGACCCCAAAATCCATGAGAGTCAGTTTGTAGTTGGCAGGGTGGCGACCCAGAGTATTGATAGATGTGGGTGTGGGAGGTGCACAATGGGCTGGTCCTTCCCAGCTCGGATAAAACTCTGTGCCCAATTCCATAAGGTTGTAGATGAACTGCGCGAAATCATACCCCCAGCCTGACCTAATGATTTGAAAGACGGAGGCAGCACTCTCCAGTAAAATCAAATGCCAGAATGTTCAGAACCGCAGGGACAAATCAAATAGAGTGTTTTGTCCCGCTGACTGATCTTGACGTCAACATTCCACTCGAGGTCCAAGTCAGAATCATGCGAGGTCAAATCACAAAGTTCAGCTTGAAAACCTTCCAGGTCGCCCTCGACAAGGTGCTGAAAGAAGGTCAGGAGTATCAAGGTGTTTGGGACAGCCCAGCTTTCGTTGCCGCAGGCCCATGCACACATTCCATCTGCCGGGAGGAACTGATGGGAGCTACAGGCTCTTCGAAGCCAAAACAGTAGGTGATGGGGGACAGGACATTTTGGTTTCACCATCCCAGCAGGTTTTCCGCATCTTCGTACGGATCCTTGCGATCCAAATTGTATGCTCACTCAAGGACATGTATAGCCCTCTCACCTATCTCCTCCTCCATTGTTTGTTGCCCGGGGACATCCGGAATTGAGGAAATGATATCTGCAGGTGAAGCGGGCTGGTGGAATTGGACATAGCTGTGGTCGTCATCATCATACATTTCATCCGGCTCAGCCTCTTCATTTGGAGCGCAGTGCAGAGATCCCACTGATTCGAAAAAGAATTGTAGATGTGCTGGTTGGATGTAAACTTGTCCCAATGCTCAGCCACATCGGTGTGATTGCATATGCACCAGATGCCGCCCTCCTCTTCCTCCCATATGAATATGCGAGCCCCTTTCTTGCCTGGTGGCCCTCCTTTGGTTTTCTTGGGCAAGACACCAGCCCTTTGCCTCGGAAGTCTCATGTTGGGCCTGCTTTTCATTATGTAGCCTGCAGCGCTTCATGAAAGCATGTATATCTTCTCCATGTTTCTTACTGCTGTCGTGTTCAACAGCTGGGAAGGATATAGCAGGGGGAGCGGAGTTGGCTGGCATTTCTGAGTGCTGGTATGTTGGTGGTGCATGTGAGGAAGGGGGCATGGACAGCGGTGTGCCATCTCTGCGATGTTTGGACTGGTGTGTGATGTTTGGCAAGTCAGAACTGATGAGGAGGTGGGTTGCAGCAAGAATGAGCACAGAGAAATGCCATTCTAGGAAGGAGAAGGTAGTGGCCCAAACAGGAACTAAGCCGCAGTGGTGAACACCGAATAGTGAACCAGTATGAGAACAAAAGACGAAAACAGTTATATCCGACAAACACGGGTGTCCCACAACACCGCCGGAAATCCAGTGCGGAACTTGCATGGAACCTCGCTAATTTGCGTTTCACTCACACCGCAATTAACCAAATTTCTGGCAGCCAGAAGTTGGTTTGAACAGCTGGAGAAACAGCTTGGATTTCCGGCAGGGTGAAATCAGACCGGAAAGCTGGCACATCCCATCCACCGAGAATTCTCCTATTGGTTCGGCATTTCCCGGCCAATAAGAAAAACCTCGGCAGCCCAGATCCGTGGTGTTTCCGCTCTGATTTCACCCTCCCGGAAATCTAAGCCGAATTCTCGGCAATTCAAACCAACTTCCGGCTGCTGGAAATCTGGCTATTTGCGGTGAGCACTGGCTAAAACATTGATTAGCGACAATTCTACCCGAAATTTTACGTAGAGTCTATGCCCCAGCGGATTCAAACTTCTGGAAATTCAAGTGATCGTAACTAACGTCGAGCCGGTCGAAATTTGCCTAATCCGGTGTGAATCTGTCTCGGTAACCCAGACGTTCCACAGTGATCCTGTAATCTAATCTAGTGCTTCGGAATTGATCTCGCGGAGTTTAAATAATTGATAAAAAAAAAAGTACGTCGCAGATCACAGTGGAACGTCTGGGGCATTTGGTATAGCAAAACCCCCCATGGCGTCACACTTTCTCTGTCACACCACCTTCAGAAAAGTGTCCTGTGGAAACTGAAGGCCAGAAATGTGCTCAAGGATGGATATATAAATATAACATACTCCAGTTTTTTTCCAGCGTAGTTTGGGTTAAAGTGGTGAAGAATGGCATAAAGAAGGGGTCAAGCAGTTGGTGTTTCAAATGGGGTACACAGGCATAGAAATGCGCAGTAAATTTTTGGAAAAATTGGAGAGCCATTTAGAAGAGGCAGATGGGTTAATATGGCCAGCCTTGAGGGCAGCAACGCCGGGGGAAGGACGGGGAGAAGGGTTGTGACGGGATGGGGGGTGTTGCTATACCAAATGCCCCAGACGTTCTAACGTGATACCCATCTTTCTCTTATCAATTATTTAAACTCCGCCGGATCAATTCCGAAACATAGATAAGATTACAATCGGTAGGTGGTCTTGTATCACGATAGAACGTCTGGGCCACTGAGACAGGTGTGAATATGTCCAACGTCAAACTGGGAACCTACAAATCGGAAACCATTGCACTGCCACAATTGGCTTCAACGACAATCATCTCGGCAAGCATCCCTTGCAACTTCCTTTGTTGTACCGCTGTCCGGTGGTTGCTGATCTGAATCCCCTTCAAAAGGAACCTCAACTTGCAGGGCATGGACACGTTTGGAAAATGTTTCTCGGTCTTGGTCTCGCACTCGCCTACGCGACAACCTCCGCAACAGCGTAAATTTGGCCGTTACCGAAACTCGACGCTCTGGAGCAGATGCGCTGGAATCAGAAAGCCATGGGATTCGCAGGGTTCTTTGAGCCGTGCAACGTTTCCTTTTTTGGACCTGCTCACAGCGGGAGATCTAATGCCGCGGACTGGATACGCACGGTATGTTTTGGTTGGAATTACTCCACATTAAATGAACTCATTGGTATAGCGCTAGGCTTACCACGATATGGCAGCGCACAATGTCGAGGACGGCACGGGTGGGCTGGACGTGTCGATTCGTTTCACGCAGGAACAGTCACGGCCCGAGGTGTCCGTTCGAGAGGCAGATACATAGTGGCGACTCATTTCCGTAGAATCCCGGCACTGGTTTCAAAAATACACTTGGTGTTCTGACGGCCTCCAGGTCTCGTTATCTTTCACGTACGTTCAGTCCGGCATACGTTTTCTCTGTCTCACCTGTGCTCAAGTTGCCGACCTGATTGCGATTGGCGCAATAACCGCGATTGAGACATGGTATTTGGAGTTCCCCACCTCCATATCCGACGTGGTTTGAAATGACCCTAGCGGAGGGCCCCAAATCGACTTCCGCGGCGGACGCGTTGATTCAGAAAAGCCAAATTCACCCGGTGTACCCGAGCCTCAACAGGGGTTGCAAGAATATATCGAGTCTTTTGCACGCCAAGGGTTCACAAGGACTGAGATGATTGGGCTCATCGCATGCGGGTGAGTCATTGTTCTCGACGCACCTGAGCATGGCTGAATATACCCAGGCACACATTCGGCGGCATACAGCACAAACCATTCCCACAAATTGTGCCAGATCTAAATGACCCAAAGAACAATCTCTCCGTGGCTCACTTTGACTCCACATTTGGGCAATTTGATAACAAGATGTGAATACTCCATACGTGTCCATATTCACCCAAGCTGACCGCGCTGACGGCTCTAGCGCCACGGAATATATTTCTGGTACCACGCAGAATCCTCTCGTGGTCGGCACGAACCACACGACTCGCTCGGATAAGCGGATTTTTGCCAGCGACGGAAATGCCACTAGGGCGTCGTTCGTCGGCTTTCCTCGCGGAGCTTAATTCAAACTGATGCTCGCCCCTCTCAGATTCGCCAAATCGCCAGACGTCTTTGCGTCGACGTGTGCATCTCTCTTTGTGCGCATGGTCAATAATATTGTGCCGAACGGCATCGAGCTCACGGAAGTCATTGACCCCTTTCCCGTCAAGCCAAAAATTAAGCTCATCCTCGACGGTGATACACTGAAGCTTATTGGCTCAGTTAGGGTATGTAAAGCTGCTGTATCTCGCCTGGCGCAGAGCTAATTCTTCTGCTCATCCATCCTCAGTTGTGGGGAGTGGGCAAAGACCCAAAGCGTCAGGTTCACCTCCTCTGGGAGGACCATTCCGGGGTCACCGCAAGAAACGTCTCATTGCCCCTTGGTCTCCTCGGCTCTGCGCTGGGTGTGCGCACCCCTTCAATATGGTATGATTTCAATCATACGGCCAAGGGCGACCAAACAGCACTGGTCCTCAAACCAAAGGCGGGCATCACGAACATGCGCTTCATCGTGAACGGAGAACTCGAAGACCAGGGAGGTGTCGGATTTGCAGATCAGGATGGTATTATTTTCTCCACCTCGTCCTGCCGGACGTCAAAGGACCCCTTTAAGGGACGGATTGATATTGCGGTGTGTGGTTGAGTTATCAAATTCTATTAAAACTGAAAGGCAACACACCTCCAGGTTCGCAATGGCTTCAACCCAACCCTTGTGTATCTTGAGGAAACGATGCTCGATGACGTGAACCGCACGTCCGTCAAAGAGATCGACGTTCCTAAACCCGCCCAGCCAGTGGCGGCAAATAGCGCCTATTCGTTATGGAGCTTCAGCACCGATAGTCCGAAGAGTTTCTACATTGGAGCTGAGGTGAATGGCGTCAGAATATCGACACCCGAGCGTTCGCTCAACCTGGCTAAGCTCTGCGATTAATAGACCTGTTACGATGGTTTATGTAAACTTGCAATTTGGGTTGTTCGCTTATAATCAGATGGGAAATCATATCGATAGTCGCTCGTTCAATTTCTCATTAAACAGTATTTGCAACCACCCCGGCGGTTATGGCGAAATAGGTGGCCACTCTGGTACTCCAGTTTGTTATGAGAAGCCACTTATACTCGGTAACGTAGATTGCCAAGGGAGCTACTTCCAAGAATTTCGGTTTGGGGGTTATACGACTGGGCAATAGTCTTTGATAATGAATCTGGATTCCGAGGTGACCAAGATCGAGGAGTTGGCTTCGTTTCTCCAGACATCATGATTTCCAACAAGCTCGTCATTGGCAGATCAACCTGGTTCAGCAGCCAGAATGAGTACCCCTCAGGCGAACAATTTAGTAGATCCTCCGGGACGTAGCGGAAGGTTTGCTTTATGACCTCTGTCGAGACCATGAGACGGTAAATATGAAATCGCACGAGTCAGATGTAGGGGGAGACAGATTTCCATGGGGGGATCAATCAATTGAGTGTCGCACGCAGACCTTCGGAAAGTGATAAGCCGAAATCGCGAGAGAGAGAAATATAAGACCAGACATTGGAGCTGCAAGTATAATGTTTGCCTTTGTATATATCTGCCACTCCAATTTGTAATACAAAACGATCGCTGTGGCATGGCTGGGTTACGGCCCCAGCCAACGTTCTGTACTACAAAACAGAGTAGTAAATATATAGGTAAACAGTGTGTTGTTTGATCCTTGACACTACATCAGTCAGTACCCTCACCACTGTTCCCGGCGATATCATACCGACTCGATTGGCTCGCCAAACGACGTGAACTTAAAAAGGTGAGGTAAAAAAAATACCAGTCCGATCGTTCTGACATGGTCAACAACGTCAAGATTTTTTAGAAGAAATGCTGCTAGGAATTTCATGGGTCTGCATTGGATTCCCAGCGCATTGAGCGGATTCAGAGATGACGCTCTAGCAATTTACCGCTCAATGCCAGGGAGCCTGTCGTGCCGCGATTCAATGTGATGGCCATGACGAAATAATGGAATCCAGTAGTCTGTTGTTAAGCGCGGGGTCCCGATTGGGGTAAGGGCTTGTTATATAATCAGCACAGCCACACTGTTCTTCGACAAGCGACCGCGAAACTAGTATCAATATTTTCAAGAAATTCACTGCGTTCAAGCGCCCTGTAGAATTCCGCCATGTCGAGACGCCTCGCCAGGGCATAGCCACTGATCCGGACTAGCCGTGTCTAGGCGCCTAGACACGTGCCTAGACTTTGCCGAGGCGAGGCGGTGCATCGGCTCTGTTATAAATATAGATAGATCGACAAAAGCGTTGAATTCCTGGCCCATTTTAGTCCAAGATACATGCAAAATAGAGCGTGAAATGTGAAGTGTGTATGATCTTCATATACTGTCACCCCGGGGACAAGCTAGCCAAGGTGATGTCGAGGCAGACTTAGCCACCTCGACAGCCGGAGTCTAGTTCGTCGTTGCGGACCTAAGCGGGCCTCAACTCCGGCGTGTCTAGGCAACCAGAATTAGCCGAGTCGAGCCAAGTCTAGACGCCTCCACGGAGATAGGCGCGCATAGCCATCGGCTCGGAATCCAGCATACAGAATGTTTGATTCACCATTGCAAAGCCCCTCCAATTTATTTGGACTTTTGGAGTGCTGTTTGAGGCTCGAAGTCCAACACAAATGATAGTCACATGTCATGCTTCGGCGCTTCATCCGCCTGGATTCTGAGCTCTAGCTAAAAAATGTGAGCAGCCAGGAACATTCAGTGTACTAGTATAGATACATCTGCAGCAAAAAGTAGTTCAAGTATCTATCCTGTAGGCACAAAACATCGAAATCCGGCAGCGTGGCTGTGCAGATTATGTAACAAGCTTTTACCCTGATCGGACCCCGGCGGTTAATAACAGACTTCAATATAACGAGGTACGAGTTCAGTATTATTGAAGTCTGGCTGCGAGAGACTAGGAATCCAGGTGGGCACGTATATTGTTACAGTGGAAATATCTATATGTCATATGGCCTCCACAGGCGTAAATTGGGAATCCTTGTGAATGTGGGAAAGATTAAAAAAGTCATTACCATCGCCTCCTCCAGTCGTACCACGAGTTTGAGTGTGAGAAAACCGGAGAACCGATGTGGCCTGAAGGGGTGGAGTCCTTTCAAACTGAAAAGCACGAATGAGGATTAAATTGAAAGTGATTCCAACGCTGTGGATTTCCTACGAGAGAGAGTGAGACAAGTCACTAGATTTTGCTAATAAACTCACTAGGGCAGAAGCGGGATAAGTCAGGTTACTCTGAATGGCGGTTGTGACAAGCGTGAAGATTGAAACAACCGTGTAGATCATCCCGGATTCAATTATGTTTCGCATTGCATGGCCAAGTGTGCTCCGAGGTCGGTTGCCATCACGACCAAGCTTCCTGCTCTGTCTGTCCACCATCCAAATCCGCCCGACAATCAGTGCTAGAGGAAGAAGGTTTCGGCACCGGATTGAATATATACAAAGCCAGGGCACATACACGTTGTCATAATATTAATGCAGATTGTCAAGGACCAGAACGCCTGGACCCAGGGCTGGACAGTACTGGAAATTATGAGCCCTTCGGTAGCTTGTGCTAGAAGATCCAGGAAGCGCATAGCGCAAGCAACGTTGACCAGCCAGATAAGCAGTGGCAGTGCGACGACGAGCCAGGATCTATTCCAAAGGAACCAGCAACGGTAAATCTGTAACCGGTCTATAAAAGGCGCCATAGAGCTTCCAAACATACGCCTACCAATATACCATCACCGAGAAGCGTTTGAAATGGAACACAGAAAGACTGTTTAATGAATGTTAGCGACGACCAGGGATATATACAGCTCGCGAACCTTCGTCATAGTTTGCCAGCCAGATCCGTGCTTCAAAATATGTTCAGCGCCGCCGGGGCCTGTGTACAGCACAAAGGCTTGTACAAGTTGGATCTCGGCCACAACGTGGTCCAGGGTACCATTAACAAATAGCAGGGCGGAGACAACAACTATTATCCACTTGATCTCGGAACGACGTTTCCATTGCCCAGACTCCATGGTCAGCAGCAGCCGTCCAGCGATTCCGAGTGTGACGAGATAAATGCCATACATGACGCCAGCAATTGCCCCAGATATGAATTGTGCGGCGGGCAATGAGAGACTGGACATCGGAGTGGCAGAAAGAGGTTACCATTCCGCCACATCGTGGCTCGAACAGAAGTCCGGATACAATCAACGCCGATACAGATCCATCATCCATCTGCCAGGGACTCGGGAGAATCAGTTGGATTTCAATGCAACGAAGTTCACTGAATCACAGACACCATGATCTGACCAAGGCTTCTCGGACATTGCATCTAGTGCGAGACGAGCAAAGATCTCTTACAAAATCAGCTTGAAATTCCTGGACCCACCTAGTTCAGCGCAGAAACACGGCCCTAACTTACTAAGTCAACCCAAGTTCCAAATGTTGATATAAAACTTTCATGACGAAGGACTCTTCTTCCAAATAAGGAAATTTCTTATCTACATTGAACGGGTTTATGTCCTTTTCTCTACGTTGTCAGGCATGCCAACACACGTTGACCTCTCGACGTTCAAAATAGGGTCGGACCTAGGCTGTATCTAGCACAAAATGATATATGTAAGACTGAGTCCGTTGGGGCGGGTCATAGGAGCAGCGCGCGAAATTCTGGGAACCGGGAAGGTACAAGTTTTAAGGCTGTACAAGAGCGTGATAGGGCGCGAAGTGAATCTAAACAGTATTGCTGCGTATGCATGAAAATATGTGAACGGGAAGAGATGGGGGTGTTTGTGGGAGCGGCAGATTCTGCCGAATGGGTGCCAACATTGGGAGCCGAAGATCGGAAAATCCACTACGTGAAATTCGATAAACTTGGATACAACATGTTTCAAGAAGTTGACCTTGAGGTGTGGCCCACCTGTTAAGATCGAACATCCAAATAAATGAACGGATTTTGGAGTATAAATGTCGGCAAGTCCAGGGCAAGTCGATCCGAGTGCGGAGTTGGCAGAGTTTGAAGGCTTCAGACACGTAATTTTCTAAGCGGCTACTGGACCGCTTTGCGACCCCTTCTGTTAATTGTGAATTCTTTGAAGTTGGCTGTGAATTTATTTGAGTTTTCTTGAATTTGTCAAAGCCTTTGGACAGACTCGGGTGATAGACTGATAGTGCAAGTTGTGTGGACATCATCAGTATGCGAAAACGGAGTTTAAATGGTTTCAAACGCCGTGATTGTAATAAGAGTGAGATAAAGAGAGTGATTCCGCTCACTCAACTGGCACGGCACATTCCCGGTAGCTGTGCCGGGACTAAATGAACCATGGTTTTTTATAAACCGAGTTCAAGCACGGTGATTGATGTACGGACTATATTGTTTCTTTTGAGTCGGATAAACCAAACGGTATCTTCGTTTGCTTTCAAAATAAATCTATTTAATTCCTCATGCAGACTGGCTTTAGACGAATTCTAGTCGAAATCCGTCCTTACACTCCAAGGGTTGAACTTGTCCATATCGGCAAGCTATTTGAGATAGATTACCTTGAGACTCTGGAACACATCTTCACCAGAACCAGAAGCAAGGGTAGATCTGCCCCTCGGCGGTGAAAAAAAAATCGAGAAACTTGCCTGTCGCCTTGGTAGGATCACCTCGCTCTGTACCCGCCACCGCATTGTATTCCACAATTACCTTGTCTGGCGCTGTGTATTCTGAAATCCGGTGGGATCCACGCCGCAGACTGCTCGACTTCGCAATCGGGATCTACTTTGCATCGAAGGCAGCTGTCGACCCGCTGTCTGATACGTGAGCAAAGGAGCTTGCCGAGTTCAATGTCAAGTGCATATCCATCCAGGTGGATGCCACCTCATCTTGGGATTCAATCAATCGTCTCATTCCTGACCTCGGCCTGGGATGTTGCGCACGGCCACGCCGACCAGATTCAGCAACCCGTCCTGCGAGCTGATGTTAACGGTCATACCCGCCACTTGCGGAAGTAAGCCAGAAACGCGTTGGTAGTGTTAAGCAATCCGAACACGTTGGTGTTGAACTGCGCCATCGTATCGCCGGGCGTGTTCTCCTCAATGGTGCCTCCTTGCAGGAACCCGGCATTGTTTACGAGGAAATCGACTTGTCCGCTTCCGAGAACGTAAGCGCTGACTTGAAATTTGAAAGTCGCACAGAATGCGTACTAGATTGCCCAGGCAGAGACGACAAAGGCAGAATTTTCACTTGGAGAAGTGACATCTAACTCAAGGATTTCGGCCCCCTTTTCTTTCAGAGCCATGAGAGTTCCGACGCGGCGAGCGGTGGGTATTACGCGGAATCCACAACTTAACGCGAATGGTGACTGCGTCAGTTCACCAATCTCCGTCAAACAAGTTGAACTTGAGTTGAACATACCAAGAGACAGTTCACGACTAAAGCCAGTGGAAAATTACAGGACCCGAGTGTGATGTTGAAGTCATTGAGTTAGCTCGGAGCAGTTCCAGGAGGGGCGTGCATTTCCTGCGCTTTCATACAGAATGCTGAGCGACTACCAAATACCCGAACAAGGTCCGAGGCTTCCGTCGAGCGCCGGGGGATGGTATGAGTCTGGTCACGCTCCAAGCATGAGCCCACTCGGCGGCTTTGATGTACGCAAGCGGATGGCTCCACCCGCGCATGACTACCAAATATATCCAACAAGGTCTTGCGGGTCGGCCCGTCCCGTTGCGATAGTGCTCCAAAGTTCGGTTTAGTTCAGGTTCGGGCCTTTTCTCCAAAAGCACTTGAATTTCAGTTCGGTTATTTTGCTGAACCCCGAAACTGAACCGGCATTCAACGGCACTCGACAGTGAACTGATCCTTTTTTGGCTTGAGCGCAACACAGAAGAAAAAATGTGTTCAATGTATCAAACTAACAATCAAGAGTCATCATCGGAGTCGTCTGAGCCAAAGCACTGTTCCACAAGTTTCGCAATGTGCACATTCATACGTTTCCCGGCACTATCCGAAGCACTTATGTGGCCATCCCGGTACGCACTCTTCAACAATTGGAGCGCCTCAAATACCTTTATGCTTAGCCTGCTATGAAGTCGCGTACCAGTGAGAGTTCCACTGGAAAAGACGGTCTCGGCAGCAGTGGGAGACCTTGAATTGCCAATTGCCAAATAGTGTGCCGTGTAACTCTACCTACCTGCTTACCTACCTACGCGGGGCATACAACGTAGCGTCAGGTATGTAGTGTTATACTAGAATGCAGCCATCATTATCAAATGTAGAAAACAACAAGAGGAAGCCCAACTTTAGGTTCAGTTTCGGGCATTCGCTCTCAGTCTGGTTCGGGTTGGAACCGATTTCCCGAACCCAACTTTGGGAACACGTGTTCTGAGCAAGCACTTCCGGCGAGTGGGTGCAAGTGCGGACGCCGCTAACGCGGGTCTTCCGTCGGTTTGGTCAACTATGGATGAGAACGTGGTTTTTTCAAGCAAGGGAAGAGGCAGGATCTGGGGAACAACGGCTCATGTAAAATGATAGCATGAGTTTTTCATCGAAGCTGTCACTGGTCGTAGCACTCATTCAAGGTGGAATTGCTCCCCTTCCCGCCCGAGGTCAATGTTGTGAGCTGGAGGTATTTAACAACGGTACAGTGTATAACATGACTTCTCTGCACGTGTTTTTCGGGGTCAAAGATTTTTTTGTGATTTATTTCCGATTTTCTAGGCCATGAAACTGGCCAAAAGAATGTGATTGAGCACAAAAACTCATTTTTTCCCACGGTGTTTCACTTTTTTGTCGGCCGGAGAGTTTTTTTGTGTGTACCTAAGTGGGGCTTCATTATCACCAGACCATATCAGTGAGAAAGCTGCTAAGCAAAACAAACCCCTGCCCTTCCAAAATGTGCCTCAAGACGACGTGTCAATTGTCACTGACCCGAGCTACACAGAGCATGACTTGGAGACGAATGACAGCGAGCCTGAGGCTACATCCCAGAGCCTTCAAGCAGTGAGTACCACTGTACATGATCTGTCTGCTGGTCTGATCCTTCTCATATTAGCTTCCATCGAATTTCCTGCCAGTGTCAAGGGAGATCCCACTAAGGCCCACTATTGCGCAAGAGAGCCACACGTGATTTAACCCATCCCAAAAAGGAATTGATCCGCTCATTAGGTTTTGTTTCACTTTTTTGGTAGCCAAAAAGTAAAAAGTTTACCATTCATCCCACCAAGCACACATGGATTCTTCTACTCTGATAGTATCATTTTTATGTGCTTCTGTGTCCATTGAAGTAGAGCATAAATGTGGTTAGGCATCAAAAGTTTTTGCTTGTTTACGGCCAAAAGCGGACACCGTGATGTGATGTTGTGCACTGTACACGCAATATCAAGTCAGATATGGACAGTCACACATAATGTTTGAACCATTCTTGTGCTTGATTCATGAGAAATCGGGAGAATACTGAGATATGGAGAGTCACACAACTCAGAAATAATTTTTGAACCCCTCCTTCTGCTTGCTTCACAAGAAACCCAGAGAATACTGTCGCTCTCGGTGATTGCCGATCACCACGCGCCAAAACAATTTCTGCCTGGTAGAAGCGGCGAGATAGAGATAATCCACATAAAATATACACTTCGCTAGAAATTCGATGCACTTTGCCGAATATAATGGCTGAAATGGGGCTTTTTTAGAGCAAGAAGGAAAGCCTCCACCCGTTCCGTAACCGTCCTGTCGGTGAACAGAAAAAAGCGCTGACGGAACGGTCACGGCACCCGACGGGTGCCGTCGATCCGTGGCAACGGCAAGGTGCGGAAGCCCGATCGAAAATGTGCTTCACCGATATGCATTATGCCGGAGAATTCTGTTCAAGATAAACCGGCTGAACAGCATTCGCCCGCAACCAGTATTGACCAGAGTTGAAAAGACTGTTCCACATTGGTGACAAAAAGACGAGAGTGGCAAGCACACATCAACAAGCACTCGGCCCGCTTGATCCGATCGCTCTTCTTCCCATGGCCAGCTTGTCATCAGCATCGAGAGATTTGTTGCAGTTTACACGCTGGATGTTGCCGGCTCACACTCATTCTCCCACTCCATACAATAGCTCCCAGGCACCCATCGGCTTGAGCTATGCACTGGGAAACTTTTGCCTCCTTTCATGTGACGCCCGTGCCTCGAAGACAAAGACGTCCCATTGAATCTATGATCGCTCCCACTCGCCAGTCCAGATATCCTCTTTCTGGGTGCTTGACGACATGGCACCTTCCAGGAACTCGAGTTCGAGAAAGTCGTGGTCCAGCTGGCCTGCGGGATGCCGCTACGTGCAGCTATTTGTAGACGGGATCGCTATCGACGGAACGGTGGGGCGGAATACTTATAAGTAGGGCCCCACGCATGTTTGTCTGCGGGTCTGTGCCTTTACCCGCGCCCGTACATACTGTGTTCGCCTCTCGCCAGCGCTTGGTCCGTGGTCGAATACCCCTGACGCTGACTTCGCCACTGACACCTACATTCCGACGACGTAAACAGGAGCGAAATTAAGATGAAGACAATATTCTTTGCGCCGATGCGCCTTGCGCCGCCGCCAGAGAAGCGGCCGCAGCCTCTTCTGAAGATGCTATGGGAGCTGACATGGCTGCAGTGGGCATTCTTCTGTGTCGGCTGGCTCGCGTGGACGTGCGACGCGCTCGACTTTTTCAGTGTCAGTGTCAGCGTGCCCGCGCTCAGCAAGCAGTTCAATAAAGAGACCAGTGCGATTGTGTGTGCCCTCCGCCTTCCTCTTCGAGTGTAAACAACGGCTGACTAATATGCGCGCAGACACAAGCGATAACTCTGACGCTGCTCTTCCGTTCCGTCGGTGCGGTACTGTTCGGGATCTTCAGCGACCGCTTCGGGCGAAAGTGGCCTTTGGTATTCAACCTGCTGCTTGTCGCGGTCCTCCAACTCGGCGCCGGCTTCGTGCAGACGTTCCGCCAGTTCCTGGCGCTTAGGTCTTTGTTCGGTGCATCTATACTTATATACTTTCACGGGCACTGGCTAACCAAATACCATGCAGGTATCGGCATGGGCGGCATCTGGGGCCTTGCCACGTCTACCTCGCTCGAGAACCTCCCCGTAGAGCTACGCGGCATCGCGAGTGGCCTCCTTCAGGAAGGATATGCGTTTGGGAATCTGGTACGTCGCGTTATGCACCCATTATCTTCTATGCTAACATGCCCGTCCTTCCAAGCTCGCCGCCGTCATCTCGCTCAAGCTCGTGCCAGAGGTCGCCCCAGGCTGGCGTGCGCTTTTCTGGACCGCGTCGGGAATCAGCGTCTTTGGCGCGTTCCTAAGGTCTTTGTTGCCCGAGAGCGAGGCGTTCTTGAAGGTGTGTCCCCTGTTTTTATTTCCCTCTCGTGCCTTCACTCCGCATCTTGAGTCCATTCCCCTTCCATCATACAGTTCACCCACACCCTGTCGCTCACTTTCCTTGCCTCATCCCCTCCCTCCTCTCTGATTCCTCATACTTTTGCTCGCCCAATAGTCAGACTGCTCACTAACTTTCGCCGCAGGCCCGTCGCGCGGCCGAGGCTCACGGTACTGTTTCCGAGGCACAAAAGACGCGCGTATTCATCCGCGAGACAAACGCGATGCTAAAAAAGCACTGGATGTTGTGCATATACGCGGTGTTGTTGCTTACGGGTAGGCAGTTAACCCCTCCTTCCACTCGTCACTCCTTCCGTCAGGGTTATTTACTGACGCCTCCCCCTTAGGCTTCAACTTCCTCGCGCATGGCTCGCAAGATCTGTACCCGACCTACGTGCAGGAGAACAAGGGCCTCAGCGCACATGCGTCCGTGGTCGCGACAATCATTGGCAATTGCGTGCGTTGACACTTCTTCATTCTCTTGCTTTCTTTCTTTCTGTTCCACCTCCTCCACGGATACTCCCTCCTATACTGTTCTCTCTCTCAGCCCTTTCTCTCTTATTCCTGTCTGGCTCCTGCGCTCCCACTACGACTCCCACCCCCCTTTTCTTATCGGAGTCTCATGATCACGCCATGGCCTTTCGAGGGACGGGATGCCGTTCCTCATTCTATTCCCGTTTCTGTGCTCTCTCCGCAGCATTCACACCCATCTAAGCCTCACAAGCCGCGCAGTCTCCCTCGAGCCTGGAATGTGTTCGCACGGTGCGTGCCTGCCGGCTCGTCCGGTATGTCTGCAGCCTGTGGCAGAGCGTGGAAGGCGGGTGAACTGCTCACCATTTCTGCGACTTTTTGTCTTGACCCTGGACTTTTTTCTCTTTTACTTTATTCTACCCTATTTTATTTATTTTTCCATCCATCGCCCCGAAATACCTGTGACTGACTAGACCCTCCTTCCTACAGGGTGCTATTGCAGGTGGCGCCGTCGCCGGGTGGGCCTCGCAGTTCTTGGGAAGGAGAATAACTATTGTGTGAGATATTTTCTATTCTCACTTTACTTTGTCCGTCTCTGGTGATATATCACCTTGCTTTAAATTGCGTCTACAAAACTTATGCTCCGTACTTTTTTGTTTTCATTTTTGTGCTCCGCCGCTCGTGGCCGTCTGCGCTGCACCTTGCCCTTTCCTCCGTTATGTCCCACCTTCCTCAACCTCCTGAGTATATAACTCTTTATGCTGACATTTCTTCCGTTGCAGGCTCTGCGAGATCCTAACCGGGGTATTCATTCCGCTGTGGATCATACCTACCAGTTTCCCTGCACTAGCCGCAGGCGCGTTTTGCATACAGTTTGGTGTGCAGGGCGCGTGGGGAGTAGTAAGTGTCTTTGATCTGGCTATCTGGGAAACATGGCTCCCCCTTTTCCTTGGCCATAGCAGATGCCCTTATGCGACGTTGTCTTCCCCTGTCGTTCTTGACATCCTTTGTCCACCCTACATGACTTTACTCTTGCGCTAACCGGCCTGCGGTAGATCCCCATCCACCTCACGGAAATGGCTCCGCCCGCGTTCCGCGCAACGTTCCCTGGTGTGGCGTACCAGATAGGGAACATGATCTCTTCAGCGGCAGCACAGATTGAAGCCAGTGAGTATCGTACTCTGCCACCCACCGTTCTGTTGTGCGCAAGCTCCTGACAATGCTCCCTCGCACAGCCGGCGGCGACCACCTGAAGACGGGTGTGAACGGCGAGGTCGTCCCCGACTACGGGAAGGTGCAAGGCATCCTAATTGGTGCAGTGGTGGCGTTTGTGATTCTGATAACGATTATTGGGCCGGCTGAGTACGTCTTTTCTTCCTCGTTTGTCGTCCTCGCTGCCAAGATTGATCATCTCACCCTATTCTCTTAGAAACCACTCCTCGCACTTCGAGAAGCACCGTGTGGCCTTTGACGAGCGTGGTGCGGGGGACAACGCGTTCCTTGATGACGACGAGGGCGTGCAGTCGAATAGCGAGCGCCCGGACAGCGAGAAGGCAAGTGAGGAACGAGTGAGCACAGAGAAGCCTCAAATTGCTGCTGCCTGATTCGGGCCAATTTGCTGTGCGGCGTTTGGTGCGGATGAATCAACGCACGCATGTATAATATGGATCCGCGGCCGCGCCGGGTGCTCGCTTCGAGAACAGAAATTCACAAGAAACATTTAATTTTTAAGTAGGAGGATATCTAACAAAATCATCTAAACGATGCTGCAATTTCCTTCCGCTGAGGTTTTGGACGCGGGAGCGGCAGCTTTGCCACGCGCCAACGCTTTCTCTATTATACTCACGTGATCGAGAGCGGTGGCAGAGGCGTGCGGGGTCAAACTTTTCCAAATCTTTGGCTGTGAATGCAGGATTTTACCAGACAAGAGAGCTATGTGCTAGAACTCATATTCCCAAATATCTAAGAAACATACCCTGGTATGAGCGACTTTGAAGGCATTAGTTCTTTCCCATCAAAAGACGTCGTAGAATTTGTTCTTGTTTTCTGCACCAGCCAGCCCTAGTCTTTGACAATTCGCCCTTGGGTTCGTGACTAAGCATTTCCTTATTTAGAAGGAACATGCACGTGGTCTCGGCACACCTCTTCTGCCGCGACTTGCGAGTTTCTGTATATTTTATTCCTCGTCGTCGTTTATTCGTGTCACACTCCTAATTGGGTGGACAATGCTTTCCTGTAATACTGCAATGGTCCTGTCTCTTTTCCGCTTTGCCCACCCTCTCCCAACCAGTACCTCTCCGGGAAGCCCCTATTATCAACTCGACGCGTTTTCGACGCGTTCATTCATCCAAACTACGCGCCAGACACCACTGAGACCGTTATTCGATGGCGCAATTCACGTTTCGTGCATATATGCCACCTTTGAACTTGCCACCGAGCTTCGACACACCAGATAACCACCACCCAGCAGCTTCATCCTTTTCTGGATTCCGGCCATATCAACTGTCGGTACCACCGGCCACAGAGCCCCCCATCTTCGCACAGGTTGTACCAGCACCTTCCGCGGCATTTAAATTCGCCAGGCCTTCCCCGAGCCCGGTGGCTTCATACCATAAACGTGGTTCATACCAACATGACCTCGCTTCTGGGCAATATACACTTTTGTGGTCTTCTGTCGCCGACATGGAGCGATGGTTGAGGGCAGAGGAGGTCGCAAAATCTGTGTCTTTTCTGTGCAAGGAGGTTGAGCCGAACAGAGGTAAGACTGCGCATGAATGGACAGCAAAGCACATTTATGTCTGCGCTCGCATGGGGACGGGTGGCAAAAGTAAGTATGTCCCGAAGCGGGAGCAGACGAGGAAGATTCCGAACAAGCGCATGGACTGCCCCTGCCGCGTTGTCGGAAAATCCTACCCAGGGACCAGTACGATCCTCGGAAAATACGAGGATTCTCATTCACATCCCATCGGCTCTGAAAATTTAATCTATACTCGGATTCCTCTTGATGTGCGTCAGCAAATTGAGGACGACCTCCGCGCTGGTATTCGGCCAGACATCACAGTAAGTTTACAGCTTCTCTGTCAATCTTAATAGTTTATCTGACTGATTTTTTCTAGCTAGCGCGTGCCCGTGGAAATGTGCATACCGAACAGAATCTACCCAACCTCGCCTCCCAGGCACCACGTCGCGAGGAGTTCATTAAACCGCGAGACGTACGCCGTATCCAGAAGAAAATCGAGGCTGAAACGATACGCCTAGACCCCCAAGATGGCCAGTCGACGCTCCAATGGGTAGAGCATCTTCAGGCTATTGGGGCTCTGATGTATTTCAAAGCGAGTAGCGACCCGCCGCCACTTGATTCTCAAGTGGACTCCGACGTCTTCATGCTTGCTATTCAAACCCCATACCAGCAGAAGTGCTTTCGCGCATGGGGCAGGGATTTTGCCGGTCTGGATGCCACCCACAACACGACTTACTACGAGGGCATGCTCCTTTTCACCGTCATGGTACGCGACCGCCACGGACACGGCATGCCGATAGCGTGGCTAATATCATCCAACGGCAAAGGCGACACCATCGACTACTTTCTAAAAAAATTACGGCTCCTCAATCCAACCGTCATTCCCAATAATTTCATGTCGGACAATGACTCCGCCCAATTGGGTAGGATTCGCATTCGTTATATCGAAGCTCATCTTCTCCTCTGCTGGTGGCATGTCCTTCATGCATGGCAGAAGCACTTCGTCGTTGCCCACTTCCCGGAACTTTGGGATTTGCTCAAGGGATGGATTCGAATAACCGACGCCGACGAATTCTGGGCGCGCTGGGAAGAAATCAAAGCCTTGGCGCCTGAGAGCGTTATCGAGTACCTCGAGACGAACTACCTGAAACAGGAAACACTGGAAATGTGGTCAGCCGTTTACCGCAAGGACCGGACTGTCTTTGAGCTCTGTGACACTAATATGCTCGTCGAAGCGTACGTATTCCTGTATCGGCCTTCAAAAAGTGATTCTCACTTCATTTATTCTCAGGTGGCACCACGTCCTCAAGTTCTTTCATATGGACGGCAAGCGCAACCGGCGGGTGGATCAACTGATCCACTCTCTTATCAACGTCGCTCTTCCGAACTACATCGCAAATCATCGCGCGCAACAATTTGGATTCCACGGTCCCGATCTGGCGCTCCAGAAACGCAATGAAATTAACAAGCGGGCGCATTCCTTCACGCCTGAAATGATCGAGGAAATTGAGCCCGGCCGACTGTTTACTGTGAAGTCACAGACGACGCCGGGCTTGCTTTATACTGTCGATCTTCAGGCGTACAAGTGCCAGTGCGCGTCCTTCCCCGTAATCTCTTTCTGCAAACACATCTGCGGCGTCGAAAACCACTTTCCTGATCTCGTCGCCCCGCGCTCCCTCCCTGTCGCTTCACAACCATGGGAAGAGACCTACGACACGACTGAATTGCTTGTTATATCGCCAACAATTCCTCGTGCTCCCATCGCGTCCGCATCGGAAGAGGATTTAATTTTACTTGACTACATCGTCAAGAAACTGCAGGTTATGCAGCGGAATAAGGCTACCTTGCCTCAGCCCCTTGCCAACTCATTGCGCGAACTCGACACGTCTTTAACCGACGCCACCAACCGTGCCGACATCCTTCCCAAGACTGTCACGAAAATCGCCCCGAACCAAGGGACTTGGAATGAGACAGCTGAGGTCATGGGTGTCAAGAGGAAAGGCGCCAAGAAGCGGAGAAATACGGATGGTTATTGTGGCGGGGAGTCGAGTGGCAAAGCTGCACACCCAGATGCCCGTGTCGCCAAGAAACCCAGAACTGTATCCTCCGCTCCAGCATCTCCTCCTGCTCCTGCTTCGCTGGCCAACGAAGACACGCCGTTCGATGGAGGCGTTGATACACAGTACTTGGATGCGCCGGTCGCTACGGAGATGATGCTGCCTCCTGACGACGCAGCCTCCCTACAGTCCGCGGAGGCTGCTCTTCGGCAGGCATTGGGGCTTTATAACCAAATGTTTCCCCCTGTCTCGCCTGATACTAGTACTGATACCCCGAGACCTACATCGTATTACCGCGACCACTGTAATTATGCCCCTAGGACTACGGTGGCAAACTCTTTTTATCGTACTCATTAAATAATTTTTTCTTTGACCTTTACATCGTTCCTCTCGGCAAAGCCACCGACTTTAGTGACATTTACTGGTGTGACACTCCTCGAATAAATGGATAGGCCCTATTCAAAATCCGTTGCCTGCCGCGAGCTCGCCGAGATGCCGTTCCCAAAAGGGCATTACCATTCAAGGAAACCCAAGGGCGAAAAGTGGAAAACTGCCAGCCCTCCCCTCCTCACGTGCTTTACTGAATAATTGCTCGCTTCGCTCGCAATTAATGACTTGAGACATGTGGAGGGTGCGGGTGGTTTCGGACTGCGACTGGCCTGAAAATAAATAGCTGCGATTGCAATATAAATATATGCCCTTTCTCTATAATTACTGGCCCGGGGGTTTTAGAGTTTTGTCGTCAGGCATGAACCATTTTATCGCTCTCTTTATAAGATTACAAGCGGCTGCTTCGACCAATCCTTCGTCATTCCACGACTTCTTGGACTTCTGCTTCCCTGATGCCTAACATTCATCTACGATGTTATTCGATGTCTATGGGGCAGATTCTCCCCGCGACGCACTCAAGAAGGCACCGCTACCTTTTTGAGTTGCCCAGGCTGGCCAACCCCGTATCAGACGACAATACCATGCCACCGGTCTGGAACTTGCCATACGGCCTCTTGGTGTTCGGTGAATTACTCTCAGAGGTACATGAAAATTTTATTTATTCTACTCTCTTGCCGCCGCAGTCCTTTACCCCAAACCACCCAACTTTGGTGTCGCCGACAGTACTAGTCTGATTTTTTAGAGGAGCTGCCAGCACCTTGCAGTTGAGTGTCCAGGTATGTATCAATACTTCCCACAGGGTACCTGTATCTTTGAGCTACCGCAGGTGTTTCTCTCGTAGGGTACTCGGTCGACCGCCATTTCGGGTGTTCCCCTTCTGTGGAAGGCAGATATTTAAACCTCTCATATGACTTGGATGTAGGATACAACAACGTAGAATGGTCCCTGTATACTCTCTTTATGCTTCCGGACGCATGGCTGCGCGTCACAGCTATTCCAAGGGACATCATGGTGTCCGAAAATTCTCATACCAGTCGAACATGAGCTTAGAGGAACGGCTCGGTCATTTGCGGTCAGAAACATTTGCGAACATCCTTTTAACGCGAGCCGTCCATTCCGAGAAGACCGAAGGAGTACGAAGACTTAGGTCATGCGATTATTGGGACCGCCGGCCGTCTTGTCCAGTGCCAAGCACATCACCGAGCACGTCAACTTTAACAATGCATTCTCAAGTCGATGCCTTTGGCGTGGAAGTGTATTACCCATCTTTATACAGAATTACTGTTGCGTGAATAGAATGGGACTCGGATCGATCTGCACCTCTGCCAGTGTAAGCGTAGAAGCACGGCGGTACCAACAAGATGATGGAGTAAAAAGCGCACGGCACAGCCTGTAGTTTGACTGGCGCAGGGAAATCGCTTGAAACGGCGCCGAGCCGGAAGCATCAGAAAGAAAAATGTAGAGCGATTGAACAAGCCGGATGTATCAATGCCGCATGACTTAAGCCGCGCGCATCGTAGAGGTCTTAGGATTGAAAGAACGAGCTGGTATAAAAGCTAGAGTATTCTAGCCCATGCACGCTCCCAGTGCCAGGCACGCATCAGCTCCTTTTCAGTCGGCAACGGAGGGGCGTACGGCCGCTGAGCCCGGGAGCATCTTGGAAAGCCCCTTCTTGGCTGGGCTCCGATTGACCGGAAATGAGCCTTGAAATTTTGAACTATGTGGCCATATCTACAAAATGGCAAATGTCTTCATAGTAGACAGCAAATGTCTCGCTTCCCTGCTCAAGATGAGTATGAGAGCAGCAGGATATATCCCTGCAGCAGATTGGGCGAGTATTACTCACGGCTGTGCAGAGGGCGCGAATCTGGGTTGTAAAATTAATAGATAGTACAAGAGCGCGCTGGGGCGCGAAGCAAGGTCAACTGCCAATGTCGTCGCCGACGAGCGTCTTGAAAAGTGGAGAAGCTGTGAGGTTATTTGAAGTGAGACCGATGACGCCAGGTCGGCACAGAGTCGGCACAGAGCCGGGAGCGGACAATCAAAGCACATTGATAGGCGGAACATACCGGCATGTCAGGAGAGCGAACATTCTGAGCGGAGCTTAAAAAGCTTCAGACAGCCAGAATGGCATAATTTATAAGAGGGTGACATTGGCACATCTCTGCACGATGAGGGTACATACATCTCGTGAGGTATTAATTTCTCTACTTCCGTTCTCTGCTTCAGCAATTCACTGTAGCGACTCCATTGCTCAACGTGAGGCCGGCAATCTGCCACATTGCCCGACCGCCTGAAGCGTCTTTGCCGTTGATATCGCTGTGGAAGACAGCGTTGACAAAGTTGTCTGGATTTCAAGGCCTTTCAGATTCCTGCAGCCTTTCACAAGTGAGGAGGAGACTAACCCAGCACATTGATGACGGTGGCCCCTCCAGGACCAGCAGTCCCGCATTTACCTGAAACAAGCAGCGGTGCGTTGGGAGCCTGAACCTTGGTGTACGGTCCGGTCGCACTCTTGGCAATAGCGTAGCTGACGTCGTAGAAGAGATTGTTAAAGCTATTGGAGGAAAAGAACCTGGCATTGTTCGCAGAGTCGGGTTAGCAACGCATTGAATGACAAAGAAGGTCGAAAGCATACAGGTAGTAAAAGTCATCCCAGTACACCAAGCTCGGTGCCTCCACAATGCCTCCATCAACGCTATCATCTGTGATCAGCTGAGTTGCGCTTCCCTGGAGGGTATACCCGTCCGCTCCAAGCGGCTGGATAAAGATGGGTGTGGATTTGCCAATGCTGTTGCCGTCCACCTTCCAGACGAGGTAGAGAGCTCCTCCGGGGGCCTCGAATCCCGAAGCGTCGATGACGCCTCCGCCAGACGCATCACAAAGAATGGGACCCGATTGCGGTGTGAATGGGCCGGCGGGAGTAGAGGACGTTGCCGCACCGATGCAATGATTTCCGTTGGCGGCCGAGAAGGCCGTGTAGTACCTGACAGAGAATACTATGAGCCCGGAACGGGTAGGGGACGGGAGGCATCCACACATCACGTAGCTGGTTGACGTGATCTGCCTCACATCGGGTGCCCATACAGCGGAGTTTGAGCTGGAGACCCAGCTTCCCGGGTTGGGCAGAGCATCTCCTTGGACTGGAGTCCAGCTAGTGAAGTCTTCCGAAATTGCATAGGGAACTTTGCCGTGGGAAGACGATGTCGAATCTGTGTGCTTGTTAGTCACCTCCGCGATAGAGCTAAGGGAGCGGAGGATGCGTACAGACATACCACGGTGGTTGCCCATTCGGAAGGACGAGCCCTGGGTCGGCAAAGTCCGTGGGGATTACGGGGCCGGTCACTGTGCCTCCTCGTTTGACGAGGTCACGGAGGCGCACGGGAGGGTTCGGAGTAGATGCAGAAAATACTGCAGAAGCCGAACCGAGGGTTGCGATCGCGAGAGCAACAAAGACCATCTTGACCTTGACCTTGAGTTTGCGTTCGTGATGAGGGCGAGAACAAGACAAAGGAGTAGAGCCTGTCAGGAGTCTGGTCGGGCCGGACAAATGGATGCTTTAAATCATTGTGTGGATGGCGCAAGGAACCTGCGTCCCATGACGATGGACGAGTGCAAGTGGGGATAAGCAGCCACTTGAATCTTGATCTAGTGCTGCCAAGGCGTTGTTTGGTTTCGAATACAGGTCGGTTCCAATTTTGCAAGCTTGTTGAAGCTCCCGTTGAAACTTGATATATGTGGCGCTTGTATTTTTAGTGCTCATTAAGTGACGAAATTGCGACAAAGCCACCTTTAAACTTAGGCCGTCTGTTCGTCCGTCTCAAGCCTTTTAAACCCCGCTGACTCCGCTGACATGTTCATGATAGTAGGGCAACATCAGCTTCATGAAAGTTGCTCAGAGTCATGGCCCTTCATCATGCATGCCGCTCTGCATGCTGTGTCTCGTGACGTGCCCGCAGTACTGTACGCGGCCCAGGCCGACATCCGAGCTGCGCAGTCATTACCGTAGACGTAGAAGACACGTCTCTTTCTTCGCATTTATCACCCCTCGCATATTGGTTGTATAGTCAAAAATATTTGGTTCAAGGCCGCCTGTAGAGGTACGGCTGCACTGGTACATCAACCGTTCCTCATGGCAGCACCTGCATTATTTTTTGACTGAAACCGGAGTCGGCGTATTCATGCTGTCTCATGGGATGCTATGTCAGCTCCATTGCCTGCCATTGAAATTCTACCTGCTACACCCATTTTCCTTGCAATTTACAAATGTAGTTCGTCTACGAAAGCGCTGCGGGAGCACGACTCGTAGCATTACTGCTTCCGCGGCAAGGGCTGAATCACCGACTTTGGGATTCCGTTCCTGAGCGGGACCGTCCCGTGTACCTACCTACCTACCGTAACCAACTGGAGAGATTTCGTCCTGTCTACCCCACACCTCAGTTGAGATCCTGGGACTGGGCCGGACGTGTGAGCATGTGGTTACAAACGGAAGTCTGCTGCCGTGATGTGTCTTTAGACATAAGCGGCGACTTCACTTGATAAATCTCGGGAGTGGCAAGCTCAAAACTCACCGTCTGTGTTTCAGCGCGTTCTCCGTCGAACATACGTATTGCAACAGCATCTAATCGCTGTGCACCACCACCAGCGACATCCCCACGTTCGAACCTATGGCCGGTATGCAAGCCAATGCTGCGACGGCGGGGGGCGGTATGCACCTCCACCTCCATCCCTGTCCCCAGTGGTGCGAGCTCCATGTTGAGCGCATGCGCCGCGACGGGTGGATATGGAGGGTCGCACCGCGGTGGTGATACGAAGAATACCGGTCGCGATACTAGTCCTGCGCTGGTGCCTGCAATGGCCGACGCCACTGCCGCTGGTGACCGTGACACGGCGCCTTCCCGCTCCTCCCGCGCACCCTGTTTCCGGAAATGATGGCACTGATAGTGGGACAAAAATGCCGATAGTGAATGACAAGTGCCGACGCTCGCGCTCGTGACACGAGCCCTAGCCCATCGGATCCGCAGCGCGTTCGTAGTCGTGGACTTAGCTTGGCTCGGCTCAGCGCAGGCGGCGGAATCTGAGACGAGCCGGAGAGGGGAAAGGCGCAGCGAGGTTGGCGCTGCATGCACAGGCCCGGGTCCAGGATGGAAAATGGAGAATAGTCAGCCGGGATCGATACTCCGAGTAGAGTAGTCAGGTGGGCCCCGACTCGAAGCCTGGACTTCTAGCACTTCTCGAGCGCGGGCCGCGTGGGATGAGGCGGATATGTGAGGAGTGCGGCCGGAGATACTGCGCTGGCATTCGTCCCCGTCGCTGGACGAGTGGCGGCACAACGCCACATCCTCCGCATGCGGATAATCATACCCATCTTGAGCGCGTGCGGTGTACGTCAGGAGTCGCGTGGATGAGAGAGCGAGTAATGTCGTGCGCAATGTCTGGGTGAGGAGAAAGCGTGGGCGATGCACCGGGTGAAACATCGATGGGTGGGATGGCTAGGGAAGGGCGAACAAAGAAAGAAAAGAGAGCAAGGTATCAGGGTGCACCGTTTCGACCATGGTGCGTGACCTCCGGGGATCACGGGAGACGAGAGCGGGGCCACCAGGCGGCGTCAGCAAGCGAGAAGGCAGCGCCATACGCGCGCAAACAAACGCGTCGCGTGGAAGAGGGTCAGCGGACTTACGTACATAGGGGGAGCGATTGCTCGCCGAAGCTAGCCGACATATGGCCTCAGCTTGCCGACGGAGCGCCATGACGCACGTCACCGCACACTTCGGCATTTCGTGAATTACTCCCGATCCTCGCCTGTATCTTACACCGGGAGCGAATCGCCTCCCAAATATCTGCTATTTGGCCCAGAATTGCGGTTAGGCTGCAAAGGGGAAGCAAGTCTTTCGTCACCAGTGGATCTGTGGAAAGGCATCTCGCTCATATCTGGAATTTCCTGCAAATTTCTTGCACTACTCTGAATCGGGAACAATGAACTCTTATTGGCATCGTATCGCGATCATATGGGTTGACAGGGAGACATGATCCTTGTCGACCGTGGAATTCGCTATGTACACAAGGACCCATAAACTCCCATAAAGCGCCGCTGTCACCTTTCCTCGCGCTCCTCTCAAGCACTATCTGTCTCGATCTGAAAGCTAATTCTCTTTATACGAAATACCTCAAAGGCTTGCTCTGAATTGCGATCCTAATTCACCTGGAGGAGCACTATGACCCACTTGTTTTCACGTTTTTCTCGGCGGTTACGAAGCCAGTCATCGAGAGCTGTTCCGCCGACCCGAAACACCGGTGTACGTCTGCTAAAACTTCCCTAGGATACGTTCTACTGACTAGTTTCCAGAATGACCATGCCACGCCAACCGCTGAAGCGTACATGATGAGCGCCGGCAAGCAGTTAGCCGCGACGCTAGATAATATAGCCAGTGCCATCCCGGTGCCATTTTTAGCGGAATTTGTCAAAGTCGCTATCGCGGTCATCGAGGCTTGTGAGGCATGTATCCCTCCCTCCTGAATGACCGCCGAGACTGATAGATCTCAGGATGCAACTGTAATTGAAGAGAGTGTCAAGGGCCTTCAAAAGCGTGTCCATCGGCTTGCGCTTACAATTATCGACCTTGTTCCCGGTGGCGAGGTCTCGGCGGACCTTCAAGCCAGAATCCAAGATCTTCACTGGTCCGTCCATCTCCAGTCTCGTCTCCCTATGCTCACTTACATCATTAGTACCCTCAACGATATTGTGAAGGACTTGGCCGACCTCAAACTGCAAAGCCGCTTCCTCTTGATCTTCTTCCGTGACATAAATAAGGAAAGGGTCGACAACTGTGTCGCCCGTGTAAATGAGGCGTTGGAACAATTCCATGTACGTTACCGCTACTCTGTCGATGCGGGCTCTCAATTCTTTGTAGGTCGCACATGAGATCCGCGCAGAAGAACTGCTTCAAAGGATCACGTCGCACTACTCTGCCGTGACCAAGCAACTTGAGAAAATTGAGCAAACCTTCAACGATATCAACAAACCTCATGCCGCGCCATCAACGGTCACTATACAAGATATGCCAACAAAGCGTAATTTATTCTATGGGCGTGAATTGTTCGTCGACGATATTACTTCCCTCCTCACCAACGAGGCCGCCTCCCGAGTGTGCATCACCGGACCTGGGGGAATGGGAAAAACCAGTCTAGCACTTGCCGTCATGGAGAGCGCCGTTGTGAACCAAATATTTCGAAAGGAGTATCGGTTCTGGGTTCCTTGCGTCGAAGCCAAGTCTGCCGACCTTCTTCGTCGCGTTCTTTACGCCCAGCTTCGCATCACAGCAGAATCGTATGACACCCTCGAACCTCTAATCAATGAGCTCGACGCCTCTAAGGATCGTCGAATACTGCTTCTCGACAATTTTGAAACCGCATGGCTTTCGGGCCAAGATCAGGACAAAGTCGGCGATATCCTTGCTCGACTGGCCAAACTTCCACATATCACTCTCTTGGTCACCATGACCTCGGCATTCCCTCCCACCGACGATATTGAATGGCAACACCGAGAATTACCTTCGTTGGATCCAGCTGCAGCACGCACCTCTTTTAAAAGAATATATCCAGGTGTGGTCGATGGACCCAAGCTGGACGAGCTTTTGGACGCCATTGACCGCATTCCCTTGGCAATAGTGCTCATGGCAAATGTGGGGAACCATTCACGAGCCTCTCCAGAATATTTATTGGAGCAGTGGCATAAAACTGGCACCGACATGATATCCCAAGGATCCTCCCAAAGTATGGACCGTACGATCAGCATGTCGGTGAATCGCCCATTCGTGGCCTCGAATTCCGAAGCATCCACACTCCTCGCCATCCTCTCCATGCTTCCGGCTGGAACAACGGGCAGTAATCTTTCATGGTGGGCCCCGAGCCTGTCCTCGCACATCGCGGCTATCGAAGTCCTGCGGACCGCAGCATTGGTCGAACAAGAGGACGGAGAGTTCGAGACTTCTCGTATCTTTGTTCGTCCCACCATTCAAGCGTACATGGCGCGACAGGATCGCATCTCAGAGGCGATTCGAGAGCAGGTACATCGCACCTGTTATGGTTATGTTCTCGCCCACAGGTCTATTCCCGACGATCCTAACTTTAAGGATAAATTGGTGGCCTTCGGGAGCGAGCAGACAAATATTCAAGGTCTGCTCATGCAAGTCGACGTTCGAAACATACTCCCACGTTCTCTCGACGCTCTGATTGAGTTTGGCTTCTACCAGCTCCATACCAAGCCTAGCACGGTCCTGATCTCGCATACACTGGAGGTGGCAAGCGAGGCGGAAGATCTTCACTGTGTTGCGGCGGCCCAGCATTGTCTGGGGAAAATACTCCATCGCCTTGATCGATACGAAGAGGCTCGTCAACATTTCGAAGAAGCCCGCCGCTACTACAAAAATTTACGCGATGGACCAGATCGCATTTTGGCAGGCATATGCTCAATGAGCCTCGCAGACACCTGGGCGCGGATCCCCGACGACTCTCAAGAAATTGGCGACAAGGAGCGACACCGTGAGGTTGCTCTCGAGGCTAAGGCGTACCTATCATTCGACGCTAGCGACAGATACCAGGTCGCCCGTGGTTTGCTCGCATACGGGCGTTTCCTTCATTGGACCGAAGAATCAGAAGAGGCTTTGATGACACTCCAATCAGCGATTGTGATATTCATGGAACTAGATCGTCCAGCAAGCATAGCGGAATGTCTTGTTTACATCGCACGCACGCACGTCTGGCGCGGACACCAGGAAGAAGCGGGCTCGGCGGCTGAACGTGCACTATCGTACGCGGAGCGAGCGGGGTATCTACACATGATCGACCAAAGCCTGCGGCTCTTTGCCGCCAATCAAATGTGGTTTAAACGCTATGACGAGGCATTTGAGTTAATTGCTCGGGGCCTTGAAACCACCCAGACCATGGGTTACCCACTTGGTATTGCCCACAATCTGGAGCTCCTTGGTTTTAACCGCGCAGCGAAGCAGGACATTGCTGGATCACGAGTTGCGTATGAAGGTGCACTTGCACAGTTCAAAAACATTGCATCCCACGAGGGGAAGAGGAGCCAAGCCCGCTGTGCGGCCAATCTGGAGACAATTGATCGGAACCACAGAAATTCTGATGATCTGCGATTGGGTTTGAAGGTTGGCGACGAGGGGGCGGGATTGGGAACATAGTTAGTTCTTTCGTGAAAACGACATTCGCTTGTAGTCATGAGATCAAATATTGAAAGAAAAGCGCAGTAAGTTTGCTGCTTCAGCCCATGGGTGAAACATGGCATGCCGGCTCTATGTCTTAAGAACACTTTCAGGATGTCACCGTTTGATTCGGGGGTCATCCCAAGTATTACAGCATCCTTTTAATTTTGTTCAGCAATTTGTTTCTTCAAAACATTATCTTGTGCACCGCTGCAGGCAGATTAATTTCTGTCCGCTATATCCAATGTACTGAGCCAGGATGTCTACAATTGGCCACCGTTGAGCGTAGTTCTATCTCAAGCTGGCTTATGTGTCCGCCTCAGTAGTTTGGTCATCTTCCCGGCTAGAATACAATACAAGTTCATCCTCTTGACTTGCTCCTCTGAACATGTCGTTTTTGTGAACCATGGGGAAAATGACAGCACTGGGTACCACAACGGCTGGTTGTATGTCAAGCGGAATTCAAAGAACAGAGTCGCCATGTAGTGAATGTGCAGTGAACTTACAAGGAACTCCACGCAGAAGAGGGACCTCCCAATGGCAATGTCTTATGGTTCGATATCCCATCTCTTGAAAGAGTTGTCTTCCATTTACCTGTTTCAACTCTGATGCGGACTCGCACATGTTCAATTTCCTGGGTTCAGCCCTTCAAAAGTGCGCTGTAAATTCATCAACACTCGAGGCACATTGGTGCCAACCTGCTGCTCATAACCTTTCTATGGGCGATCATCAGTTTCTCCTGCTTCTTCATGTCAGTTGCTGCATTCCCTTTCTGATCTCTTTAGGCTCTGCTTGCATCACAATCGACCACCTTTACATACCCTATCCTTTCTTCTCTTCAGATTCCCCTGCTATGTATGTAGTATTTCGACTCCTGTACCTTTGGATTCCCCTGCTAGTTCCATGCCCCACACTGAACTTAAGGTTGCCCTTACAGCAGCCAAAGTTTTCAAACTGCTGAACTGTTGAACTCGGCCGACTAACATGAAGATGATTCAGAATGGAAGTTGTGACAATGATGTGGTAATGGCTGCATCAGAAAAAACCTCCTTTGGGAATATCCTCTTATTTCCAGGAAAAAAGGTCCAAACCGGCCAGATTAGTTAGGTTGGGATGATTTCCTTTTTTGCAACCTTGACACTAAATTTCCCCAAAACAGGCAAATTCTGCCTAGGTTGGCACCCAATTACCCAAGTTCCTTGCTGTTTTCCATTGGGATTTCCCAGAATTTATTGCAGTATTCAAAATTCGGTTCACGGAATTGGGCAGAAATAATGTGTATTGGAAGGAAATACTGTAGAATTTCATTCAATTCGGCAGTCACGCGTCACGCACCCCCTGTGCCGCGATGAATTTTGGTCTCGGTCACAGGTCACGGCGCCCAGTGCCGAATGTAAAATGCGTGACACTGGGGCCAAATCTCCTTTGGAGGTGCAAAAAAGGCAGAATTTTCATAATTTTTCGTCTTGAATGCCGAATTTTTGGAGGTGTCACGCCAAAATTCGTTGGTTGCCGAAGTGCAGAATCGGTATTTTGGGTCACGGGTCACAACCCATGCCGAATTGAATGAAATTCTACAGTATACAGCAGCATATTCTAGAAAGTTTTCTACAGCATGGCTACACAGTGCGCTTGGGAGACGGGCGAGCACGGGTGCGCTGCACTGCATGTGAGGTGCACCACACTGCTCAAGTTCGCGGACCATCTGTGCCGAATAGATGTTCCAGTCTGTGCCCATCTTCTGCGTGAGTATGTAACACCGCCAACACAATGGTGTCACAATGCTCGCCACTCCTTTGACTCGGCACTGCACATTCTACAATCCATGGCAGCGTACACAGGACACAAGATGGGGGGGAAATAAATGAAGATGAAAGGAGTGAGGGGCATACCTTGTCCAAACTCCTAGCCTCTGCTGAAGCTTATTGTTTCCAGACATAGCATTCATGACTTGAGACTTGGCGCGAGGCTGAATTGACGATTGAATTCGATAAGTAGAGATAGTAGTAAATAAATTACACACCTGTGCTGCTTGCTATGTATGTATGTAGGACGGGGATAGTGAAAAACAGGGCGGAGGTGAAGACACTGCTGGGGCCTGCGGAACGATGAAGCCCCTGCACACTCTGGCCAATTGTCCTGTCACTTAGTGTTCCCGAGGTAGACTTGAGGAATCTGGGGCTGAGGGCCAGAAACAAGCCTCTAGTGAAGGTAAATGAAGTGGGTACCTCTGCTGGATTGAGACGTGCATGGCGGGAAGTGGGGTGAAGAAGGCCGGTGTGTGATCGAGAGAAGTCTAAGGAGTGCAGGTGCAGCTATACCCACTGGTGCATGTGCACCATATGGTGGCAGTGGTGGGATGTGAAGGAAGGAGGTCAGCTTTCTAATAGTTTTAGATATAGATGGTACACACATATGCCGTGTGACAACAACTTTGTGGGACTGTGGGTAGGATGAGCCACAGGACAACCCAAGTGAGGGGAACACACACCTCTTCCTCAGTGTTGGCTGATGTTCGTGTCTTGATTGGAATGGGTTTGAATGCGCTGGGGAGCGGAGACTGCGTTAGCACAGGAAAGCTTAGTTGCGGGAGCTGTTTGGGGCCTGAAGTGGAAATCAGAGCTGAGGAGCTCAGTGGATCCAACCGCGGGATAATCTGTGAACACAACTCAATCTTGCCCACAAGAGTGGTTGACATGGGTTGATGCAAAGTGAAGCTGCCTGAAGGGGAGATGGTGGTGGAAGAAAGAAAGACAAAAAATGACAGTGACAGCCGAATCAATCAACCACCTGGATGTCCACATGATGGTTTCATGGTCTGATCCGACGGTTGGGATGAGCGGCCCACTCAGCTAGGGACTTCATTTTCAAAATCATCATCTGGAGTCATCAAGCAGCTCACATTTATGCTACAATATTTGAAATGCATGCATCTACCATCACCCTGATGTCAGATTTCAGCTTTTCTCGACTCCCCCATACTGTTGCCCCAAACTTTTCGGAATTCCAGGGAATTTTGACCCTTTTCCCCAATTTTCCCCACTTTCACCCAATCCAACCAAGATGGCCAAATTTCTAGACAGGTTCCAAATTTCCCAAGGAGCTTTTTTCCTGATGTGCTGTACCTGTACTGAGTTAAAAGAAGTTCAACCGTTCCAGTTGTAATGACCATTTGTTAAACCATGGATAATAGTCAGGATTATCTGTTATTTTTGCACTATTTTCTCAAACCTCTCCCCGGCCTGTATGTCATTAGGCCAAAGCTAGCCAAAGGTGGTGGGACATAACTTTATGACTTTCACTGGCATTGACTGGGCATCAAAAAAGACAAATTGCGGAGCACGGGTTCCTGCTGGTTCAAAAATAAATCTGTATGTCTTTCAGTGGCGTTAAAAGCCAAGAGTTGCCCAAACCCACTGATTTTTAACCTATTTCCACACCAAACAGCTGAAATCAACTTGGACAAGAAAATAGTGCTGGCCATAAATACGATACGGAAAAATATATTTTGAATATATTCAAATACATATGAATACAATACACTGTGGAATGTCATGAATCACCCTGACTCAGCATCGCAGATATCCTTTTTCGGGTTCTACCACATTCCTTTTGGGAATAACCCGTCCTTGATCGGGTTATTCCCTGGCCCACAACACTCACTCGACCCTCAGGGACATGAACATCCCTTGGACCTTTATTCGGAATCCATGCAGACATGGATTCCTCACCACTTTATCACCCGGGTTCTTATTGCAGTAACCCGGGACTCTATACGACGATGGCATGACACCATACACATGCAACCCGGGTTCTGTGCGCTAGCAACCCGGACTCCTTTGTGCCGATGACCATATCCAATGGGTCATGACTACACTCCTTTATGTTGGTGGATATTCACTCCTGATATCCCTGCCAAGACGACTACACTCCTGAATGGCGACAGGTGTCCCCTGGGTGCCACCTGTTGACTCCTTTATGCTCATGACTCCTTGGTGACCCCTAGATGCTGTGGTGATAACATATAGGGACTAGGAGCATCAGCATTAATGTTCCTTAATGCTGGATACAGTAACTGATCGCGATCGTATTTAATTTATGTAGAAAGGTATATAAACTCGGTAGAATCTCCCCTGTACAGTAGATTCTACCTCGTCTATTCACAGGCCTTACTTTGGCTGGAGTGCTTGGTTCTTGGACTTGAGCCTGGAGTGCTCTTGTCCTCATCTCGTTGTTCTGGTCTTGCCTTCGCTCCCCTTTCGCTCGACAACACCAGAACTCCTACTCTCTGTCTCTTGCCTTGGGATCTCGACCTAGCAGTTGTTGGATCTGGCCCGTTAGGTAGCGGCAAGGAGAGACGCTACCTAACAAGGGGAAGAGATCATCACACTAGTTCCCTGGCAGGGTTGTACAGAGACTGGTTCGCCTGAGTTCCCCTCAGGCACCTCTCAGTCTTGGATCCAGTTGGAACCCCTGTTTGGAGTACCCCTGAGTCGAGTTCCTCCTCTCGGGTTCTTGGGACACAACCCCAAACCCCTATCCAGAACCCGAAGCCCCTATTCGAGACACCCGGAGCGGGTTCCTCTCACTAGGGTCTGGTGCATAGTTGCAGTACTCTCACTGCAATATCTTCGGGTTCTTCTGCATGGGTTGCTCACCACCTATGGATGCTGGCCTGGTGGACCACATCCTCCTCTTGGATCCTCGACGCACGGTCACGCGCTATTCGAGCGGTGACAGATTCTCTCTCAACACCTAGGGATGGCTGCTATTGTGTCTGGTGTGGACGTGGTCCAGCTGACCTAAGGGCCGTTGCTGACATGGAAGGTGCAAATAAAATATGAATATGATATGATACAGCCGAGATGTATTCAAACATATTTGAATAAAGTGCAGTTGCTGTTTTTCCACTCAGATCTGTCAACTCAACAGCCCTTGGAGCTCAAAAGTCATCAACGGTCCTCAAAATCAATGATCGGACCCCCTGGGAATTGTCAGGCCAGCATGGTGTCATGAACCATCTTTTCATTTTACTTCTAGAACCTGAACAACCTGAACAACCCGATCATTGATCAGATCAACTATCTGATCAATCGAACCAGGACACCGTTTTAGGATCCCTAACAGTTTCGATTGGTTTCCCAATCGCCCCCTCTACATTCATATACCCCTTCATTTACTTTGCATTAATCTCGTCCGTTGCTGTTGGACACTGTACCTCAATTTACAACCCCTAGGGACTTTAGTATATAAGCTGTAGTTATTCCCTGTACTTTACACTATTCTAGTCTAAACTCCAGGCTTATTTGTTGGAACTCTTCGTGCTTCAGTCACCCTTGTCATCTCAGAACCCGGAATCTGCTCTGTGCTGACACATGGCACCATATTGGATCTGCTCACCCTTGGATTTGCAGAGATCAAGCCAAGCGGAGACCACTAAAAAGATTATTAAAATCCACTGGTGCGTAGTGTAGTTACTTGTGGCTTTTGATGTGATCAGCACCACCGCACGAATTGGTGGATTTGATGGCGCCGGTGTTGCCGATCTATTCCCATCAAAAGCTAAACAAATGACCATGTACCAGTGGATTTTAATAATCCCCTTGGTTCAAGCTTTTGTGATCCAAAATGAGTTCAACTTTTTGGCTCATCGCATACCAATAGGAAAGAGCGAGAGCCTTGAATAGTTCCACAAGAGTGTATATTCTAGAATAGATTCCCCAAGGTTATGACCCAATTTTTCTCCGAAAGCGAGGTCTTGAATATATTCAGATACATTCAAAATATATTCATATTCACCTACCAGAATATGAATACAGTGAATACGATATGGATATGAATATGATATGCAAAATTGGTATTAATATTGTATATATAGCCACCACTACAAGAAAAGCTAAAAAATTACAGAAGGTAGCATGGAATGAATCCAATATCTGGTGTTGCAAGAAACCCGCAACCATTTCAGTCTGTTCGATAGCATTTGTGATGTCCGAGTAATTTACCCTGGCTTCGCAGTTCATAAATGTGTGTTACAACGGAGTCCTCCATCGCAGGCTCCTGGTTCATCCATCCTACGGCCATCTCGAATCGACTATCTCTGTCTCCATGAGTGATGCACGACGTGATGAAATCCAGCAAGAGGTCATTATTGAATGTGCATTCGCTATGGAGTGTGGATGTTCAGGCAGACTGGAAGACGAATGCCATGCAGCGGCTCCGAAACTCGAACAGTCACTACATTCCGTGGGTCCCTAGATGGGCCTAGACATGTCGAAATCTAGTCCCACTGAGCCGGCTACACAGCGCCTAGACACTCGGCTAAGCTGTCGAGGCGCTGCTAGCCGGCTCGGCGGGACTAGATTCCGGCATGTCTAGGGACCAGCGGAATGCAGTGAGTGTGGTTTTGCTGCTTCAAGGAGAAGAATGAAATCATGAGTCCTAACTCGACTCGAACATAGATGCGAACGGGCCTACATATATTCAGTGCAGCTCGCATAACAGAAACAGCATACAAGGAAGTCCTCACAACGGGCGCACTTTACCATCCTCAAACGAATGTGTCTGAAATGGAATTTGGGTTGTTCATACTTGAGCAATACTTCCCCGCATCTCCCCAGCCCGATCGACAAACCTTCTAATGCATCCGCGCCGAGTCCAATGCGGACAATCTCATCTCCGGTGACTCGGGCGCGACGTAATCTCCACGCGCCATCGCTTTCAGCTCCTCCAGCACACGCCCATCCGCCGACCGCAGCGGTATAACATGCGCACGCGAGCGGCCCGTCCCCTCTTTCACAACAGCCATGTGCAGCTCCACGCGGCCCCCGCTCCGCGTTGCACGCATAGCATATTCCGCCATCCCTCCCGGCACCTCCCCCGTATCCATGGACACAAAACCTTTGCGGTAATCGAACTGTACGAAGAACGGCGCGTCCGGGTCTCCCCGTAAGAACATGGCGTGCATGGCGAGAAGATTTTCGCGGCCGGCAAGGTAGTCCCAGTGCACCAGTGCGCGCAAAAAATTGCGGTCTCGGAAGGTGAGTTGCGGGCATTTCTCTAAAACAAACAAAGAGACGGTGGGATCAATGTAGCATTATATTGAAGGAGGAGAGTGATGGCGTACCGTGTATGCGGTTCAAGGCATTCTTGCAGAGTTTGCGGTGCCCGCTGGCCCAGTCGGCTGCCTGGCATTCCTTTGAGCAGTAGAATGCGTTGCGGCATGCCGTGCAACGAAGTAGTTCATCGTCCTTTCTCATTGCGCTGCACTGCATGCATAGAATCGGTACGGTGAGCAAAAAGAACCAAGTGGAAAACTGAAGCGTACCTCGATGTTATCACAGGCCCGAAGTGCACCGAGCTCGCCGGAATCGTAACGCTCCATCACCGCAAGACGCTCCGTGGCAAGCGTCAAGAAGTTGTCCCATTCACGCGCGTACTCGGAGTTTCTGAAACCAGGGCTGTTGGCGAGGTTTTTCGCTTCGTCAAACACAGGACGCAGGCTGGATAGGACGGAGTGATACACCAGCATTTCCAAGAGGGGTTCGCGGAGAAACCAGTGAAGTGGTGTCTGGAGGATCCGCTCGCGGCGGCCCGCGCAGAGCACAAGGGCGCGAAGCAGCCCGTTATCGAGTGCCTGCTTGAACCAAGGGAAACCCGGGAACGTGGATATGCTGGGATAGAGAATGCCAAAGCACATCGGGATTAGCTGTTCTGTCATCAACATTTCAGGGCCGCAGAGGGCGTGCAGCGCCACAGTAAGACACTCCACTATTCCATTTGTGACGATAGGCTCGCGCAGAGGGCCGTGGAAGAGGTCAGTTTCCTGTAGAAGTGCGAAGACGGCGAGGAGCGCAAAGCCGTCGTGAGGACTGGGTTTGTGCTGCTTGTGAGGCACAGCGCAGCGGATGTGCTTCACCATGAGCGATGCGAACTCTGGAATGCTACCAGCGCCATCGATGAGCTCCTCGAGGTTTGCCGTGTCCTTGGCGTTCACATGCTGGATGGAGAAGTCGCACAGTTTGCGGAACAATTCGTCCGCAGGTTGCAGCTGGTCTACAACGGCGACCCAGCCTTTCCCAATGTACTTTCGGACTCCAGGGGTGTGTTTTATCGTCGAGAGAGTGTTAGCGTCGTTGCTAAGGGAGAAAATTACTGTGATGTGAAGCATGCGGAGGTCGCTGCTGGAGGCTCCAGTTTTGCCCGGGCGCTGTTGGTCGCACTCGTCTAAAAATTGGATCTATTCCCAGGCCGAAGACCAGATTTCACCATACGCGCGAGAGATCAAGTGTTTCTGAAGTTCACATATGCCCTTCAGCGCAAGGATAGCCTTTGTAGTGCGCGATTGCACCACCGAGAAATCGATTTCAAGCTGTACCCGAAGATCCGAAATATCGCTGAGGTTTAGATTGGCGTAGAGGGCAGGGATGAAGAGACGAAGCTGGGATTGAGGTGAATCTGGAATGAGATCGTGAAGTTTAGTGAGATCGTCGAGAGAGCCATTTGCAGCGGAAATCGCCAAGGTCTTGAGCGTAAGATGTCAGGAACTTAAAGTAAAAAGAACAATCGAAAACCTTCAGAGGCTCCGGAAGCTTGGAAGTGTTATCGAGCCGCAGAGAGGCGTGCATCGTGGTGGAGGACAAGCGAGTGGCGGGATCAATTAGAAGGCTAAAAACAAGGACAGTCAAATCAACACTGCCACCCGGAAGTTTACCATCGGTGGCGTCGCGCCTAAAAAGTTAAACCTTGATCATTGAATAAATTCATGGACACCGCTGAACGATGTTTCACTCTCTGAAGATTTTCGGAATACCCCACTTGAGTCTGCATCGACGCCCCACAGTCAATTGGGGTAAACTACGTTCAAAATCAGTTGTCTGAACCGCAGATATTCGCACCCAACGAGGAACGTCGGCCTATGGGTGATGTCTAGGCAAGAGAAGGATAAGGTGTGTGGGAAAAAGGCCTGTATTCGCGACATTTAACACGAGACAACTGGGGCGTAGAAGTAATAGACTAATAGTACAGCAATAATTGTGAAACAAAGAAATAGCAGCTGGAATCATCAAACACAATATTCTTTCCAGTATTTCCCTTCAAGGATCAAGAGTGATGGGGAGTGTTCATAGGGATGATCGCCCTTGCAAAGCGGTCAGTATGGCTGCCAATGACGGGCCGGAGGTCCGAACTGTCACCAAGAACGGCTGGGTGACCGAGACAGGCATTAGTCCAGTGAGCCCGACTCCGGAGAATGCACATGGCCTACGAGTCAGTTGACCGACATACAAATTCCTGAGCTGAAAAGTGTGAGTCACCGTGTGACCAGGGAAGTGTCTCGGGAACGACCAGAAGCTCTGGCATCGGACACGTTGCCACGACAATATACTTGCCCACTCGCTCTCCGTCACGTATCAGAATCAGTCAGATGTTCAAGGAAGAGCGGAGACGCGGAGATAGCGCGGTGAAAGAAGGAGCCCTTTCTTTTGAGTGGATGTTGAACGGATGATCGGAAAAGTCGAAAATAAATGAATGTGCGCCTCTCGAAGCCAATGCTCGATATTGAGGTCAGCTGGCAAAAGGACGCCGGTCTCCGAAATGCGTGTTTAGTTCACTTTCTTTGTCTTTGTCTTTGGCTCAAGAAAGTCCTTGATCCTCCCAAGAGGTTTTATTTTCAATAGGGTTGTTCACAGTAGCCCTTTTTCACACCCTTTTTTTGCCATTTTTGCCATTCTCTTTGTTTTTTGCCTGGTTTTTTCCCCCCTTTTTTAATGAGAAGTACAATAATGGTAGAAAACCGAAAAAAAAAACGGGATCCTATATGCCATTCTGGGGGAAATGAAAAAAAGGGCATGAAAAAGGGCCACTGTGAACACCCTGGGCTGGGTCTCCCCTTTTCCACCCCTTTTTGCTTTTTTTTTTGCCTCTTTTTCTCCATTTCATACAGTCTGAGTGTTCCTGTTGTTCCTCAAAAGTCATATATCATCTCAAATGTTCAGAAAGGACTGGGGTGATTTTTTCTGGATTTCATAGTACACTATCTGCCAAACATGAAAAAGGGCACAAAATGGTCAATCTCTGTGACATATACTCTATATTGATGACGAACAAGAAAGTACAAAATGGGTGCAAAAAGGGTGCAAAAATGGCAACTGTGAACAACCCTAGTGTTTTTAGCTCATGCAATTCTTGTTGTTTAACTTTCCTTTATTGAACCCCCCACAATGGATGGCTTCGAGGGTCATTGCCTGCATGCTCCACAATTTTAAATATTTCTGTCTCATGTTCGGTTGTTGATCTTTAGGTCTTGCTTGCATCGTAATCGACCACCTTTACGTATGAAATAGGATATCCCTTTCCACTCGAGGCTCGCATGCGCAAATTCAACGCCTCGTAAAGTAAGAGAATGCCTGATCGCGGCTTCCGATTCCCTCTACCGCGTTCAATATTCGGCACCTTTCCGATTCTGTTGCCGTCGCATTTAGCGGTGTCAAAGCCGGTGTTGCCCTCCGTATCTGGTTCACAAGATACCCCATTGCCGTACTAATTAAACCCCCATAGCTTTGACATGTTCCCTGTAGATCCTTCCTCGTGCAACGGCCGCAACGGCGGATGCCACTGATGAATCTCCTGTCTGAACTCTTTGCGCCTACCCAAGACCAGACTCGGAAAGGGAGAACATTTAGCTTGATATATAAACCACATCTCCACGTCTCATTACCAGCCCTTGAAATATTATGTAAAACATTAACCAGAGCCACCCCCGAAGCTTTCGTTGAACTCAGTCAAAGCCTCCTGGTCCTTCTCCGCAGCATCATCCTCTCCGGAGTTCTCCTCCAATTCAATCTTGGTTTGGAGGAACGCCTCCTCTCCTTCGTCTGAAGGGTCCACGAATGCCTCGCCAGGGGTGGTGTTGGCGGCGATGTCGGACGCCTGGGCCGCAGCGGCAGCGACAGACGCGGCGGCAGCGGCTGAGCTGATGCTCTTATTGATGGCGATGGCCGCGGTACCGGTGGGGGCGGCAACGGGAGTGTCTGTAATCGTCACGTCTTTACCTGCCGCCTATAAAACGAGGAGTGAGAATGGGGGGTGCAAATGGAAAATCACAACACGCACGATTGCACTCTCCAAGTCGCCCAGGGTAATCGGACGGGAGACGGAAAGGCCGGCAGCGAGGAGAGTGATGAAGATGCTGAATGCCTTGACCATAGTTGTGAAATGTAAGGGGAGAATGAAGTCGTGGATGAAGCGGAAGTGGCAGTGGGCGTCGAGCTCACAAAAGAAAGATTGAATGAAGAGGGGAGTCAACCTGAGGGAGGTAGGTTGGCCGCGAGCACAACTGATGTCGTTCTTAACGCACCTTGTGCAACTCACGGGAAAGTATCAGCGACGCATCAATCACATATTACAGCCCACGCGATGGAAATTGTCGGATTTGCCTTTCTTGGCCCTCAATAGAAGGAGTCCCGAACGAGTATCATGCCTCAGATTCCAGTGCTGGACAACTTGTAGCTACCGTAGGGACGATCCGCGACATTCTGGAATTTTGATCTGCGCATGTGGTCACCACTGGCAGGCGAGCATGATGATCACGGGAAAAGTAGTGTGGCTGGCTGTATTCCGTCAAGAAACGGGAGAATTTGACGACCGATGTGACTCCTCGGATGCATTAGTAGGGGTTGAACATGACTTTCCACACCCAGAGGAACCTCTTCTCGCCAATTTTCCCCCACAGCATTAACTTCCTTCAGCCAGGCTCACTGCCGTCACCGCTGCTAACTGCCGCCCAGCCCAGCGCATAACGATACGCATGACAGCGAGTCCCATCTTAGCTACCATCAGTTGAACGGTCGATCAATGCGCAGGCAGATGTTCAATATGGTGCGTGCCGAATATATGTGCCATATGTATACGAAGATGTTCAAGATGGTGAGTGCCGATTATACGTAACATCGGATCCACTTACTATCTTGAACGCCTGGATGTTTCATCTGCAATACAGTTAGCTCTAAATAAGCTCCAATCAGGCCTTAGTCTTCCACATCTTAGATCTAAAATCAGAGGTCCAATATATATGAGAGCTGTGGATATTCAGCCTGGTGAACCACAACTTCAGTAAAACGGGTCAAGTCAACTACACGGCTATCCCGGGATCCCTTGGAATTTGCTGGGCCGCCGATTCAAAGGTTTCAGATGGCATCAGTTGATACGGTCGGATTGATGCATCAATTCGAGCTATTTCCTACCAGACTCTCCATCGTTTTTTCAAAGGAATTGATGGGAACAATGGATTCCAACGGTTTTTCCTTGGGATTCCCTTGAATACTATATTTGGTTTTGGAGTGAAAAATCCTCTAGAAGTGAAAAATTGCATCGCTTCGACTCAGTTTTTGTCCAATTGTCCTCGGAAGTGGCGCAAATGAAACCGGCAGATGTATAGATGTAGGCTATGAAAAAAAAATGAGAGTAAACGGGTGACTATTGGGCAAGATCCTGCCCCGAGCATCAAATTCCACTGATGCCAGTTGCAAAACTCCATGTTCTCTATTTTGCAGCCAACAGATTTTTATGAGAGCTCGGGGATACAATTAAACGGCCTCTTAGTACATAATTTTTCGAGGTCAAAATCAAGGCGGGACGGCCACAGGAGGTCTACGTCAAAACGAGCGTGACAATTTCGGCAGTCAACCACACGTGTGACATTTTGTGACGCAGGCTTAGAATTCTCTATAAACCCCGTCCCGCCGCGATTTTGACCCCGGAAAATTATTTACAAAGCTTAAATAGGCCGTGTAATCGTATACCAGAGCTCTCATAAAAATCCGTTGCCTGCAAAATAGAGAACTTGGAGTTTTGCAACTGGCATCAGTGGAATTTGATGCTCGGGGCAGAATCTCGCCCAATACTCACCCGTTTACTCTCAATTTTTTTTCATAGCCTACATCCATACATCTGTCGGTTTCATTTGCGCCACTTCCGAAGACAATTGGACAAAAACTGAGTCGAAGCGATGCGATTTTTCACTTCTAGAGGATTTTTCACTGCAAAGCTAAATATAGTAGGCGAATCATCGGAATTCTTTGGAAGTCGCTTGAATTCCAGAGATTCCCGGGATAGCCGTGTACAACTGGATGAAAATTGGCGGAATGCGTGGAATGTAACCTTCGGTTACGTAAAATTTTAGTATGCCGCTTGGTCGGAAGCCATGGGAATGTAGTGGAGCGGATCGGTGTAATTCGATTTCAATGTATTGAACATGGCTGGAAGAATGAGTATCTGAACGCGACCCGGCGGCCGAGACTTGATACCAGTATCAAGATAACATTCAAGACGTGAAGCTTGAGGAGTTCGAGTCCATTGCATGCCAAGATAGTACCAGTCCCGAAGCTTCGTTACAGGGTTTATATACGAGATCATGGAGGCAGTGCTAATAATGATTGCATCAAGCAATCCGCGAAAGGAAACGGAGGTTGAATGAGCGGATGGCGATCGTTCGCAACGGAGAATCTGTGGGAACAATAAATCAGTAAGGAATGTGTGAGAACAAAGAGAACAGAAAATAAATGGATGGAGACGTCAAGAGGAGACGATCACACTCGTTACAAAGAAAGAGCCGTTTGACACACCAACATGCATGGTGTACTGTGCGCGCACGGACCACTTTATACGAGGCGGCCGTTGAGACAGTTACAACACCGGTCACTCGAGACCTCGTCTTTTTTGTTCCACTGGCCAGCCGTATTTATGTCTCTCGTGTGTCAATAAGCGACATGTAATGTATCTTCTGTGTGACTTGTGATTCCACCACTTCTTCGTTCCGAATGCTGTGAAACGCAACTCATCACGAGAAGTTAATTAGTGCTTGCCACCTTTCTTTCTCCTGTCCGACGACACGAGATGTGCTGTTAACGAGGGATTATTTGGAATCAATTCGTCCGGTTTTCGACATTGGTTGACCTTTCGTAAACACTACATTCCGACCCCCCCTAGAAATAGACTGAGGCCAGGGACCTGTCCACAGCTGCACAGAGGGGTCTGTCTAGGTGACTAGAAGCAGTCTGTGTAGGTCAGCCTAGGTCTGGGCAGGTCAGTGCAGCTGTTTGTATCTTAAGGGAGGTCAGTGCGGCCCAGGGTAGGTCAGTCAAGGTGTTGCTGGCCACCTAACCAGAGGTAAACATACCTGATTTGCAGCGGAGAACGACTTGTAGTATTGCCGCTTCGTTGCCGCGGCCGGGTTCGGCTCGGAGAGCCGATAAAGCCAAGCCGAAACTTTGTTGTAAGCCGGCTGAGGCTTGCTGGAACTGAGAGAGATTCTTTGTCTGTGAGGATGCACAGAATGCTCATTACCTGGCATTGGATATAATACAGAGTCAGTGCAGCTCAGGTCAAGGTCAAGCTAGGCGCCGAAACTGAGACAGACGTACCTACACGCACCTACACTGATCTACACTGATCTGCATGATGCCAGTGTAGCCCGCCAGCCATGGGCTACCCAAACCTACGCAGAAGCTGTGTGTAGTCGGCTGCACAGAGCCGGTGTGGTCGGCTAGCCAGACCTTGCCAGACCCAGACTCACCTTGCCGAACCTTGACTAAGTGAGTCTAGCCGACCCCGGAACGTAGTGAAAGGACCTCCCCTATAGAAAGTTTGACAATTGCTTGGAATGGTAATAATGAACAACTGAACCTACAAGTTTCAACAATCTAGAAGCAGTTGAACTCGAGACACCACATCCAACGGGCCACCGGGTCAAGCCTCGACCTTACCAGTTTTACCGAAAGAGTGCGGAGCTTCGCACGGGGGGAACATCAAGAACGATTCTTGGACTGTGATTTTGAGTGGATTTCGAGTTCTATACAAAATCGTCCTCATTCCGCAGTTACCGGTATCACGTTCAAGATTTCAACCCGCAGTGTGTTGAAACGTTATGGGGGGTTTATTTACCACATGAGCGTGAGTGCCTATGAGCATCGATGGAGCATGTGTGTGCTAAGCATGGCGACTAGAGACGCAACAGTGACGCGAAGCGACGCGACACGGAGAACTGCGGCCATTAATTACCTAGGGTCCATGGTTCCGGGAATCCGGACCTTCTTGCAAAAATTGCTTCTCGCAGAACGAAAAATTGGAGTTTTCTCCCCCACTCTGAGACCTAGGCCTATTGGTATAGAATCCATTCCAGTATAGCTACTGCCTAGCACCGATTTATATATACACTAGTCATTCAAGAGCGAGCACTTAGGAAGAGCAAAGAGTGGCGAATTTGGCGGTGGATAAATCAGTTGGGATACGATGTCTTCGTTCAGTGTTTCCAAGTGCCATGTAGCCGGAGGAACTTGGTCGGGGTCAATTGAGACTAAAGCAAAGATCTAGGAATGGGTTGAAGTGAGTGCTGGAAGTGGAGGCGGAGTGTCGAGTGATCTTGGATGAGAGGCGAAGAGAACTGCAGTGTCAGGAATGCATTATTAGGGCTCAAAGATTTCCACTGCCTACGGCACTCCTAAAATACTAATGCTAGTACTAGGACTGGGCGAATACGTACCCATCGTCCGTGTGGCGTTCTCCTAGGCTGTCTATCTCATCCTGGAACATTGGTCCATGTACCGGTTTCCGTTTTATCGAACCTTTTTTTTTTTTTTTCATACGCTCTAAAGGGTACAGCCACCCGTGCATTAAAAATAAAAGTGTACAACCACCCTAACTGTCTGAAATTTGAATCGTACAGCCACGATTCCGCTCGCAGAATCGCGGCCAAGTAGCATCCTGGTGGCTTCCGGATGGGGTATGACTTATTTACACTTTAATTTCTGGCCAAAATGACCAACCTATGGACCGTCTTGAATAATTCAGCGCATCTCGTTTGGTTGTTTGAGTGAATGTATTCAGTATCCTGGGCTACTAGTACATTGTCTCGCGATAATAGAGAGGTTGCGCAATGTCACCCCGAGCGGGGGGTGGCTTCCAATTGAGCTTTATGTTTCAACCCAAGGGTGGGTCTGGTCTGGGTTCCCTAGAGCATCACACCAGCACCCATTTTATGCACTCAAAGTGAGGAAAGCATGTAGACGCCTTTTGATAAGCTTCACCACTCTCACTCAGGGTGACTTTGCACAAGCTCTCTAATGTCTTAAGCACTACATGATGTCCCCACTGCGTCTCCGGTCGGGAACAATAACACTGTGCGCCGCGCTGACTTTGACACAGCGCATCCTGACCGCGAATCCAAGGCCTCGATCTACGGCTATCTAAAAACGCCAAGCCTTCGACAGAAGAGCACCCGCGTCGCACCGTTGATCGCAATGTTGACGTTGTCCCCGCTCCCGCGAGTACTTGCGATGCCGTCGGCGTTGGGTGGCGGCTTTTCAATAGCCCATCGAACAAAGATGGGAGAAGGTGTACATCGCGTTTTGTTCAAATGGGTCCGTGGTTTTGTGCATCGCCGGTTCTTTTCAGAGACTGGTTAAAAGGTTGTTAAACATTTGTTAATTGTTTGCGTCTAGTAGACCTTATTAGCAGAATTTTGTCTTGAACTTTTAAATCCTCTCATTGATCGATCAGATGATTTAGAAAGTCTCGGTTAAAAGCTGCTAATAAGCTCTAGTGTAGGACCAACCGTAAACGTAAAAAAAAAGCGGTTGGAGCCTTGTATTCTGACTGCGGGGCTTTACGACAGCGAGCACAGGACTCGGAGGATTGAAAGCAAGGTGCGAGTGGACCCCCACACGGTCGAAGCCGTTAATGCAGCTGCATCCTCAGCTGACCTGCATTAACTGCATTAGAATGGCACAAGATGGCAAGTATCAGACCACTCGCGGTTGACCCGAGTAGTAGATGGCTGGAGTAGCGGACCTTGGAAGGCTTCAGACGTGATTTCATAAATAGAGTGATAAGACGTAGATGGAAATCACGCCAGTGATCCGGGGGCTATACTCACTTTCTCTATAAAATAGGGGACTACCAGCGAGCCCCGCCAACAAAGATAACAAGGAGCAACAGCCAACTAGCATGAAGCTTTTTGTCCCTACCCTCAGGCTCGCCGCTCTTGCCTTCCTCGCTCTGGCGTTGCCTACCGCTGAAGCCCAAGCATGCAGCCCCCACTGCACCGGAGGAACAGTCTGCTGCTTTGGTGTTTGCACCTTGCCCAGGCTTTGTAACTAGTAGTATGTTATCTTGTGCTTTCGGTTGACATGCATAGCTCAGGCATGTTCGTAGCGCGGGGTTTCCGAGCTCCCGTCCAGAATCGTTGGCAGAACCCCCGAAGCCGTCGAGGAGGCTTGATAAGAAACGGAATCATTTCCGAAGAGACCCATACTCAATAATACGGAAAAGATTTGTTGCAACAGAGAGATGTCCATTCCATTGCAGCTACGAGTGGGTGGAGCCCTAGTAGTGAACAATCTATCGAATTAAACTCCCGAATTCACCAATTGAGGTACCAGGGGATGTCTGGGTGGCCTTTGTAATTCATACCGGTGGCGGGCAGATACTTCTCCCCGGCTCTTACTTTTTAGTGTTGCTGTGAATACTAGGCTGGTTACGACGACGGGAAGAAATCAACTGCAGCAGATGCTTCTCACGCACACACACAATCATATCGTGTTTCGGCAGTTGCTCCTTCCCGCGTACGCTGCGTATTACTAGCGGGAAACTGAACAGAGGAACTGTTCGATTGGTTGAATTAGATTTCCCCGAACTTGAAGGGGGTGCACGTGGGCAAAGCACTGCCTCAGCGCCAAGCCATTTTCTGCCGCCCGCCTTCCGCTAACGCTCATTTCCAAAAGCGTCTCCATCCTGTCGCTCTAGTCTTCCGCGTCGGGCGGCTACGTTCGGCTCTGTCGCTCCTTGTCGCTTCTGCGCCTCTCCGTGTCTGAGCGCTGAGCCCCTGCCGTCCTCTCCTTGTCGTCGCCCATGCCTGCCGGACTACTATTGGTCCCCGTCGCCCCGCACGCGGCAGGTGTGTCGTGCATACACATGCGCTGGGGTGCGGGGGAGCGGAGAGCGAGCCTGTGAACGGCATCCTCCACAGCCTCGCGTCAGGGACGAAAGCGGTCGACCGGATGGAGAGCGAGGACGGGATGAAGGTAGGGTCTACAATCGGTACCTTTCGATGGTCGCTATTGCAGGTACAAATACATTTCACATAAGATCTGTAAGTCATCATGCGACGCATACCAGGGCAGACCGCGTACCCGCGCACGGGTGGATTCGTCGCTCGGAGCACGAGCTCATTCGGAGGCGGACAGTTAGGGGGCTTGGCCGCACCTCCGGCTGCGGCATCCACATCTACCACTCATCGCCAGCCCGTTTCCTTCCGCATCGCCCAGGCTGCGCAAGCTTCTCTTGCTCTGCCTTGATATCTCCCAGGCGTCATTTGTCCGGTGCTCTATCTTCGACTCCACCTCCGCCCTCCGCGCCCCCCGTCCATCACCCAGATCACTGTCTGCGCCGCCTGTGCGCGCGCGGTCGTTGTGCGACCGACGAGCTACAGCGGAGCTGGATAGCCCACCGCCTTGACTCGCGATACCTCCATTTCCGCTCTCCGTCCTCGATGCACCCCGCCGGCTCGCCGTGTCGCCACTGTGGGGTCTCCCCATTCTACCCCCGCTCCCATCCCTTTCGCCCAATCTACGTCTGAGCTGCTGCCTCAATCCGCGCGCGCGATTGGACAGTTCCAATGACATTTACAATGTTCGGCTGCACCATCGATTGCTCCTCCGCGGCTTCATGTTCTCGCCGGCGCCGAGGACGGGCAAGCGGCTGTCCTCGGCATTACTGTGGGGCCACTGCGTTCGCCGTCTGCAGACCCGTCCGACTTCCTTGTGGGCAGCGACGGCTGTACTGTCGGAGGGGTGTCAGAGCGAGCGGTGGGACCGCTACGTGCGCGGTGTAGGGGCATATCGCACACGCGTGGACTTTGCGATGCCGTTCCTCGTCGAGTTTCCTCCATCCTCGAACTTTGAAGCACGGATTATGTCGTTGCCATCGCCGTGTCTGCACCCGCGGATTCCGCTCTCGCAGTATCCTTCACCCGCTCAAAGCTTCTTGATTTTAGAAGGGGAGACACCTCGCGCTTTTGCTCGACCCTTTGTTTCGCTGGGCGGGAGATGCTCCGTCCCTTCGCTCTCCCCTCTCCCCTGCCTGCCTCTTCTCCTCGTCTGGACTCTGGACTTTGGCCGGTGCATATGTACTTAGCCCACAAATTTCCTTTTTGGGTAATCCGCCATATCCATACTATCTGCGTGCAATTCGTCCTCGTTTTGGTAGACCAAATATGTCTGAGATGAAGTATGCTCGCCCAAGCTGCCAGTCTACCGTTCCAGCCTGTCGAAAGATCCCACCTATCTTCCCGCCCACTTCTCTTCGGTGTTATATCAGTCATTTATTTCGGTGACTTCATGGTCCCGCAAGCATCGTCATAAGTCGCTGAATTTGTCCCGGAAGGGAAATTCGCTCGATTGAGTCAAGTTTGTGCTCTAATCTGGGAAGCATTTATTATCAGTGGCGTTGTTGCGCTCACCGCCCCGGTCACCGCCTCACTGAATTAAAATTATCGCCCAGCAAAATCGGCGCGGAGTGGTAACAGCTAACCGCACCAAACCTGACATCCTACCCACACCTCGTCTGAGAATCCAGCTTCCCCCTAGGCGGAGATGTCTCTGCCGCGTCTTTCACGGTCTGACTCGGTAAACCCCGGGTCGACGAGGAACGGCCCTCCCAACACTTCTTCTTCCAGCACACACATCGTTTCCTGCTCTCGCAGAAGCGTGGAATTCTATCGTCTTACACCAGCGTGGGCCGTGATATCCACGGCCTTGGATGCAGGACGGCCCATTTCTGTCCTCGTGGAGGAGGTGGAACGCGTCCCCGGAGTAGCTCCAGCGACAGCCATACGACATCCCCAGCAGAGTAGAGCTCGAATGGGAGATGTCGTGCAATCACAAACCGAACGGCCGTTGTCCCTGCCATCGCTTGCCCGTCCGTCCTGCGTTCCGCGGCGGCATTCACGTTCTGCTTCTGGCGCAGTATCCCAGTCCACGCTAATCCAGCAGGGGAGGGAAAGCTCAACGCTGTCGCGCTCTTCGGAGCCACGCGCGTTTCTACTCCCGAGATCCAAATCCAAATCCAAATCCAAGCCCGGAGCATCGCGGAAGAAATCCTTGAGACCAAACACGCCTTCCGATACCTCGCGACAATCCAATGTTACGGTTATACAATTTCCCTCATCCAGTTCCCTCGGCGCACTGGGCGGTTACAATCCTATTCCGGGATAGACTGGGGGCTCATGGCGTGGCCTTTCGGAACCTAGCTCCGTGGCGGAACCTATTTTTTGGTGCGATTTTTTGTAATTCCGTAGGCTTCTCGATGGCTTCTGCTAATCCGCTGCTTCCGCTCCGCTGTATGTTCAATTTAATCAGTCACTTCTGAAAACATGTATATGCGCAGCCGGGATGGAGAAAAATTGACCCGCAAGAGCCAAACATGGAAAATGGGTGGTGCAGATCTCCAATGGGCAGTAAGGGCTAAAGAACAGAAAACCACCGGGTGGAAGATATCGAGACCTGCCCTGTCCCTATTCATCGCATAAGACTAGTTCTGAGATGCTTCCCTGCAGCCATGCGCATGTTGTCGCTCAAAATATGCATTATATTGCAATTTTAACAAGTCCCACTCCGAGACTGAACAGAACTTGACGAGGAAAAAAATCATTTATGTTCAAGCGTTGTTATTCAAGCTATCCGAACACTCCTCCGTCGCTCCTTTATTCTTTCTCAAATATTCCTTCTCATTCTGAAGCCCACCGATCGAAGTGCCAGTAAATTGGCCTTACATCAATATTTGAGACGATGTTTGGTTCTGCGTGCATCAAATCTGGACGCGTCTGGGCACGTGCGTTGTGTCAACTTTTGACTCATCTCGCTGGGGTGCGGAAAGAAGTCTCCGTGTAATGGGTTCGACCGCCTCGGAAGCTGGATTTGTTCTTCAAGTGGCCCATGCTCTCGTTACACTCGCCGTGTGCTCTTATACTTTGGGTCGTGTGTTGTCTTGTTTCCTATTCAGAAGACCGTCTCTGCTCTTCCGGAAAGGGAACCTACCACAGGAGGTGGCTCATTCCTGTTTCCGCACCTGCTCACTGATTGTCAGTTCCGCCGCATCGCTCTGGGCGTTTTTACCACTCATTAGAGCTGATATATCAGTCCCCCAGGATCTGGTGCATACTAGTGACCGTTAATGCACGAGGTAAGTACTTCTGTCCAATCTGTTTCAGATACAGGTGTTCCATTGACCATTCGATCTGTCAACAGGTGCGCTGGTTAGAAAGCTTCGGCGATCGTAGAGGCCGTGCGTAATACTAGACGAACAGTGGCGGGCAGCTCGGCGCGGCTTCATATCTTGATGTCACCAACTACTAGGGCCGCTCAGTCCCCGCTGATAATCTCACTTGCTCTTCTCCTCCTCGATGGCTTAGGCAACTATGGCCCTGTGCACGCGGGCACCTCGCATGCCACGACCACTGACGGGTCTACCCTGAGCTTCAAATTCTCGGGTGCGTGCGTAGCGCTGCTAGCATTCTGTGTATTCTCAAGAAGCCCGTCCACAGGAACTTCTATCACCGTCTTTGGGACCATCGATATCGCGAACACAACCGGCGTCGTAACACCAACGTGGTCGTGTCTCATTGATGGTGTCGCCATCCCCGAGCAGAATCCGACGTTCAAGTACCCTGAGAACAACTGGAACCTCTGCGCGCAGTCCCAGCTCTCCACGGGTACACACATCCTGACTATTAACGTGCAGACGACGGGGCGTACGTTCTATATCGACTATCTGCTGTACACACCTACGGCTGATGTCGACCTTGATGGTGCTGTCCTCGAGTACAGGAATACGGATGCATCGGTGAGCTTCCAGTCTGGGTGGCAGACGTGGGGCGGGCAGAATGTGACCCAGTCGAATGGGGCGTCCGTTGCGCTCAATTTTCATGGTGTGCAACCCGTCCACGCGAACAGTGTCATAGCTAACTTGGACTTGTATTCGGTACGCAGGCACCGCCGTAACCCTCATAGGCTACATCCCAATCGAGCTCCCAAAGAGCTCGACTGGCGCGAGTTACGCCATCGACAGCGGCCCCTCCACATCCTTCACCCTCGCTGGCCTCGCGCAGGGAGTCACTACGACAGTGTACACAGTCCCGATTCTACAGATCACCGGTCTCTCACCAGCGGTGCACAAACTGGTGGTAACGTACAGCGGCGATAGTAGTCACACACCCCTTCCAGTCGGCGTGTTCTACGTCACCAACGCAGTCGTTGCCACACCCGACCCTCCGCCCCCGCCTCCGTCTTCAACTTCGACTTCGACTTCATTTCACACCTCGACGTTTACCAGCACATTCATGTCGGGCGGCGCTGTGTTCACCACCACCTCCGTGAGCGTCTCGGGCACGCCAATACAGGTTGCTACTGTGAACTTGAACCCGAATGGCGTGGCGTCCACGTCCTCGTTCTCGTCCTCGCCGTCTTCGTCTTCCCTCGGCCCCGACTCCACCACCGGCCTCTCCGTGACGTCGAGAAGGGCACCCATCAGCGCTATAGTCGGCGCCATCATCAGCGGGCTCGTCCTCATTGCGCTACTGGGAGGCGGTATCTTCTGGTGTCGCAAACGCCGCCGACGCGTCAGCGCACCACGCCCGGACCCGAGTGCACTCAACCTATTCCTCATGTCCGAAGGGGAACCGCACACAGACTCAACCCGGAGTGCTTCCGTTTCGGGTGCGCGCACCTTATCCCGATACAGCCAACCATCCACGTCGCAAGCAGGCGATGCGACGCACAGCTTCCATGCCCCTCCATCCCTGATGAGCACACGCCGCACCGCGTCTTCATACGGCTCCCTCTCGCCGCCGTCCAGGTCATTTAGAGATGTAGAGCACGCCCCCCTTGCGCCGCAGCGGCGCCCCGTCGTCTTCCAGCAGACCATTGACAGCGGTGTGCGTATTCCAGCACACGCGACGCAGTCGTTGGTCGAACCTGAGATCGTCGAGCTTCCACCAGGGTATAGTCGCGATTAACTCGCAGCTAGTATTTTACTTCCCACGCTGACTTTCCTGTAATCGTATCCAAAAACGATTCCTCCCACCATGAAACGAAACGTGTCACCCCATCAAGTTGTGAAGAGAAAGACACTGTACTCTTACGATCAATTCGACAGGGGGTGTGACGTGTGACCAAAGAAAACCATTTCGACCTGGGATTGGACCGTGACACCCGGGAAAATTTCGACACTCAGCTAAATCTCTCCCAGTCGGTCATGCACATGGGTCAGCTCTAACGTTTTGAACAGGTGCTGCAAGGTCTAAAGCCGGATATTTTCGGATATTTGATCTGATCGATACCCATGCGGGAAGTAGGCTAATTCCAGGCTAAAATGAGTTGAAATTGAGGTTGGAAAACCGATTCACCATGTCAGATATTTTTTTAGCTCTGTAGGGATGCAGAGAATTTTTTTCAGCGAATGTTTGCACCCTGCAACGATTTTCCGGCCATTTTTGAACCGTGAAATAAATTCGACACCCGGCATCATGACCGGTGACAAGTTCCATATTTCCGACAGGGGGGGTGGGTGACCCGTCACTGACGAAGTTGATCGTAAGATTACAGTATGGTATTGTAGTACGTATTGGAGACCAGTACAGAAAATATATGTAAATGAGCAGAGGAGTGTTTAGGTTGTCAACTGAATCCCTGAAAACTCAGAGAGCACGATCCATGCTGTCTTGTATCATGAACTCCCTGGTACAAGAACGGATAGTATCGACACAGCAACCACGCTCACTGCGAGGTGCCTTGCATTCACCCCAGTGCTCGATGATCCGTTCGATCCGGTGCTGCCGCTTGGTGGGCTGGCTGCAGCCGTGCTGGTCCCGGTCGTCCCACCACTACCCGTGGGGCTGCCGGTGATTGTGACGCTGCTGAGGGTGAACCCGTTTACCGCGCAGTGCTGGACATGACCTGCCCCGAGGTTTATTCTCCCCGCATTCGGTATTAACAGGAGGTCGACGCACCGTCCATGACGTCCTGCGCGACGCTCTGCGTGATGAGGTCGACGCCGACCATACAGTCGAAGCACACTGTCCAAGTGTCGTCAAATGTCGGCGTGCAGAGCGCAGTGGTGCTCCCGGCCGCCGCTTGATCGTCTTGCGCGACGGCTGTGCAGGCAGAGACGCAGCCAGCCGCAGCATTCCTACCCGTTGAGCTGCTGGTGATCGTGACGCTGTTGATGGCGAACCCGAGGAGCGCGCAGGTGTGGATATAATCTGTCCCGGTGTTTATTGAGCCCACCTTCGATGTTAGTGGGGAGAGCGGCACCATCTATGCTGTCCTGTGCGACAGTCTGCGTGATGAGGTCCGCGGCGACCATGCAATCGAAGCACTGCGCGGAGGCGTTGGCTAATGTCGACGAGCAGAGGGCGGAGACGCTCCCGGCGAACAATTGACCGTCTTTCGCGTAGGTTGTGCAGGCAGAGACGCAGCCGGCGTCCGGGGTGGGGGTCTGCCGTACCAGGAGGGCTGCGGGGTTCTCATCTGGGGCCGGCGAGACGGCGAGAGCTGCACGCGCGCCTTCGTAAGTGCTACGATGCAGCCTGGAAGATGTAGACGACGGGCTCACTGACTGACACTCCGACAAGGAGAGGGAGGACAGCGAGCATAGTGGACTTGGAACGAAGAAGTTGGTGAGATAGGCCCAAAGGATGCGATGATGAGATACCCTAACCCCTGGATCGGCCGGCGCTTCAGCCTTAACTCGTGCGTGGCGAGGTGAGTGATAAAAGATCAGTCATTCAAGCTGTCGCTTCCTGACGGATGAGTTTGTGCCCGCACACACAGCGCCACAATTTGCACCTGTTCATTGCCCTGGTACCGACAAGATAAATTCGTACCTAATTACATACAGTAATTATAGACTTGTGTTTAAATACCTGTAGATACTGAATAAATTCCCCGCGCGTTTGCCGAGGGTCTATTGCTGAATATCCAGTGTGCGGCTTTAATTCCAACATCGCTATATAGCATCTAAAAGCGGCTGCGTCACACCTGATGAATTCTTCATGGTTGTTGGAACCGCAGAGAGAAGCTGTGCATTTGTCACCTCAGGGTACACCGCCAAAATTACGTAAAGGGCCTTTAAGGGGGTTATTTTGTAGTACAATAACCCCCCTTTAAGGCCCACATCCGCCAGGCGGACATGTCCGTAAGTATGATGTCATGTCCGTTTCGGGAAGCCTGCGGCTGGCGGACGGCACCCGCCCCGCCCTACACTGGCTATACCCTGCTGCCGTACTGTCCGCCGGCGCTTTGCCTCATGTCTCACTATCATACCCAATACGTGCAGTCCTTTAGGTTTGATTGACCCGAAAATCAGCCCATTGTACACTGCGCCAGACACACCAGCTCACCACCCCGCCCACCCTTGATTGCGCCGCCTACTGCTCCTTCCTTGCGTCTCCAGCTCCCCTTCATGTCTATGCATTCGGTATGATCTTTGCATCCCTGCTAGGGTCAATTTGACTCGAAATTCAGCACATAGAACAACATGGCGGACACATCCGCCGTCAATTATAGGCCTGGTTCTTGATTGAATTTCCACGCTGCGGTGCTCCGGTTGAGTGAATAAACTTCCAACTGATATCTTTGCTTACTTCCACGTTCGATCTGATTGAATTCCGACTCAGTGAGCACAGCGGCGGACACATCCGCCACTTGAGTGTACCCCCACCCTACGCTGTACCTCTCCTTCCCCTCGTGTCCTGAGATCATAGCCAATATTACCAGTCTTTCTAGGTTCTATTTGGCCCAGAACTCAATGCGTAGCACACCGCACCAGGCACACCTACCCATCACCTGCCCACCCTTGATTGGTCCGCCTACCGCTCCTTCCTTCTGTCTCCGGTTGCCCCTCGTGTCTATGGATCTAATGGGTGTTCTTCATTCCTGCCAACCTCAATTCAGTTCGAAATTCAGCGCGTGAAACATTGTGTGGACACACCCGCTTATTGAGTGCGAGGCTGATTATTGCTTGAATTTTCGTGCTCTGGTACTTTGGTTAGCATGGTTAACTTCCAATTAATGTATTGATTACCTCTAGGTGCAATATCATGATTTCTGGTCCGCAGAACATAGTGGCGGATGTGTCTGCCAATCCAATGTAACTCCAATCTTTGCCTCGTCTTTGTTGATTGGGCCAGCACTTGGAGCAGCTGCCTTCTACCCAATACCTGACCGCTGCCTGTGCCCAATCCATCTGGTTTCAACTTGCCGGGTATGGTGGTGGACGTGTCCGCCACTTCAGTATACATTCACAAAATTTCTTGTTGGTAGACACGGAATTTGAGTAATATATTTCTGTTCAACATTCCCCTTCCTCCTTGATCTGTTAAACCTCTCAGACATGACGGTGGTCCAGGATGAATCCGCTGCATGATTAAATCATGTGCTGTTCAGCGGAAATTGGAGGATTGCTTGGCCATCTCGAACATTGTTTTCTGTTTCCATTTGAAATGATTCCTTGAGTTGCTGAACTGACTCTACTGACTTGAGCTTTCTGGAAGTATGTGGCAATGCTTTCGATTTGTAGGGACACAAAAATGCATTTATGCCTGCACAATCCAGGCACAGTTTCTTTGGACACTGGTACCTGAGTATTGTGCACAAAATCTGAGTTGGCCCACTCCGGCTGATGTTCGTTTATGACCAATGTTTCCTCACTTAAATCTGCATGTTCAACCCCAATTCGGTTTCCTTGAGCTCCAAGGACTTCAAAAGTCACCAGTAAGGCGGACCGTCCCAAAGGTTCGACCACCACCACCTAAGCCAGACACTAAAATTCCTATTAAATAGTGGGGGGGGACATTTGCATTCTTTCTGATGTGTGGCGGACACGTCCGCCAGCCCGCCAAATGTGTAATCATGCGCAGGAATTGTTATTTTTCATCAGCCCCGGTCCACAAACCACTTGGTTGATGTTCAAAAGAGCACAAAATGTTGTATTTCCTCTGGGATGCCACGAGTTAGCTGCACATTGGGCCTACATGTTGAAGTTCAATGTTTCCCCCGACAGATCCTAGTTCAAAGCCAAATAAATGATCAATAGGGTCAATATACAGAGAAGGGAGTTGCCAGAACATATATAAGACTAACACAGTCCAGGAGTTTGTACAAAGTGTCAAGCATATATTCTCGGTCATTTGGTCAAGGTTCAACTGCGAACTTTGTTCAATTGTTGGACATTTCTGTGCACCGAATATTATAATCGGCGGAAAATTCTGAGATAAATCAGACGAGGCCAGAGGGTGTTCAGAATTATATCGCACCCCAGACATGTGTTGAAACCATTAGAAATGAGTCCAATACAAAAAAATATAATTAGATGGAGGTTTATACGGTTCCTGATTGGTTGAGCGGATGAGGTAAATTGCTGCCGCCACTTACGTTGAAGGTCGGCGGACACATCTGCCAATAGCACAAACACATCTAATGATTCTGTAATGCATGGACATAGTGCATGTTATGACAACAGGTAATGTTTTGGAGGTAAGAGAGATAGAATCAAAGGGGAAAACATCGAAGTTCAGAAATCCTGGTACGGATGTAGCAAGTACTTCCATGTGTTGAAAATGTGTATGGAGGTAGTGTAACTTTGTGACTCGAGAATTTAGCTGCCCAGCTTCATGCCATTTTGGGCTCTCCAAGTTGGAAAAGTGTGTAACACAACCGTGGGAATGTGTGGCGGACACATCCGCCACCTGCCAATGAACCGGTCTTCGGTTTCTACATGTTTGAGTGTTCCGACTGCCATCCCTGGGTTTACCTTCCTGGTATCCAAGCATTGTGTAATTTTTGCTATACATTCAAGAAGCTGCAACTGGGTAATCAAAATTCGAAGGAGCAGGAACTTTTCGAGGAAAACAAGTCGCTCCAAAGGAAGAACAGATTGAGGAATCAGGCCAGCCTGAGCTGAGAAGGTGAGAGGCAGATGACACAAAGAGAATCTGTAAAACAATTAGAAATCCCATCAGATGGTGGAGGCGGATGTGTCCGCCACTATTGCCAAACTCGGTCAACCTAAAATTTGAAAAGAAGAACAAGTTGAAAAGATAACAAAAGCATCAAAATTTTAAGTTCAGATTGAACAATACAACCTGCAGATCAGGGCTCAGGTAAGTGGCCCATGTGGTTGATGTGTCCGATGTGTCCGCCGCTATCGACCGCCAAGACAAAGCCGGGTGAGTTGAGTGCAAATAGAAGGCAGGTATCAGGTGAGAACCAGCTGCATCAAGTCCAGGATGAAAGCAACAAAGATGACGAAAAGGCCGGGGTTAAAATGGGTGGCAGATGTGTCCGCTGCTATGCTTCACAAGCCGGAATCCGATTATAATGCACCTGGAGGCAAGTAAGATGTCAATTGAAAGATAGTCATTGGGATCGAATCACCAGAGCCATAAAATTCAACAAAAAATCAAGCCTGCAATCAATGCGCGGACACGTCCGCCAAATTGTTCGACACACCGAATTTTGGGTTACATTGAGCCTAGATGGAACGCTAAGATCACAGTGGATGTACAGACGCGAAGGGGAGGAGGAGATGCAAGGAAGGAGCAGTAGGCGGCGCAATCAAGGGTGGGCGGGTGGTGAGCTGGTGTGTCTGGCGCAATGTACAATGGGCTGATTTTCGGGTCAAATCAAACCTAAAGGACTGCACGTATTGGGTATGATAGTGAGACATGAGGCAAAGCGCCGGCGGACAGTACGGCAGCAGGGTATAGCCAGTGTAGGGCGGGGCGGGTGCCGTCCGCCAGCTGCAGGTTTCCCGAAACGGACATGACATTACCGTTCTTTAACGATTTGCTTGCTCGGCGGTGCAATTGCTCCATATATTCATCCTCCTTTTGGATTTCCTCTGCTCTGCCTCTTGGATTAACCCCTTCTAGCCTTAACTTTCTGTGCTTCTTCACCACCGCCTTTCATCTGCGGCAGAACAGCTGACCAGTGCGCAGTCTCTTTTTGACAGTACACAGTTGCTGCCGCCTACGGCGCAGCTCGATTCGATTTTTATCATGCCGGTGGGCCACGTCGTCTTGCCGATTGTGGATATAAAGAGGGTGCTTTGCTTTCGTTCGTCTGGCAATTTTCTGACCATTGTTCATGCCCTCAAATTAGTGACCTCAATTCACTCAACTGTAACATTCTTTTCTGGGAGTCACGGCCTGATCTCGGAACGCCTCTGTTTGCTGCTGCGAAGCTATTGGGTCTCGTCTCGGTGTCTACGCTGGTGCCGCGCAATCTCCATCCTCTCCGGAATCGACGATTTTGTGGTCAAGTTGCAGCACCTGGTTTCTCGGTGGCTCTACATATCAAGCGTCTTTTTAATATCCTCTTCGATGTCTTGCAACTGACTGATGCCTCGGGTCTCTGGCCGTCGTTCTCCTCAATCTTCGGGGTATACAACCGTACCCTGGTGGGAATCGCCTGGCACTTGAATATTAATGGGAGCATCAATGCCAGGTTAGGTGTGAATTTATCGTGTCGACCCATAATCCAACCTTCTCTCAGCGTACGCATGTTTTCTCGATGAGCACGTTATCTTCTATGCTCTTGCGAGCCTACGCTGCTTCCTCCTGACTTCCCAGCCGCATTCACATATTTGTTCTTGAGTTCTGGCGGTTCCGGTGAGTCGCCGCTTTTCTCGATGCTCTAGATTTTTTTTCTTACTTACCTGATGTCTAGCTTTCTGCGGGTGCATACCGGTATTCTCGCACGCAGCTACCCACCAACTTTCCATGCATGTTTCTCACTCGTTTGATTTGGCTGGCGTATTGCCCGACACGTAACTCCAGCAATGGTGACGCTAACATCCGGGTACACACGTTGACGGCATGTGGTGACACACAATAATTTTCTACTCAGTTTACCTTCAGGTGAGCTGCCCGATGCATATTTGTCATGCTGGTGTAGGCTTTTGCTCATCCTTCCTCTTACGCACCGCTGATATTTCTTTTCGCCTGGCGCGTTGTGGACGTCTACAGCATCCAGTTTGATACTTATGCATTTTCGAGTATCTCTCCAGATGCTAACCGACGCGTTCCAGCCTCCTGCACGATGGAACGGCGTGTTTACATCAACACCTTAACTTTCGTCTAATTTTGAAAGTCTCAGGAGCGAGGGTCGTATTGGCGTAGATTTTGCATGAATAAGTTGAATTGTTGACATTCGAACCGGTTTGCAAGTCAACGTCGAGCGGACCTGGACGTCGAACCTTGCCATATCACCCGCAATTTTCACCAATCATACATGAGCTTTTCCAACATGTCTTCTTTGCCGCCGGAGCGAAGCGGAGGCGTGTCTTGTCATACTTACGGACATGTCCGCCTGGCGGATGTGGGCCTTAAAGGGGGGTTATTGTACTACAAAATAACCCCCCTTAAAGGCCCTTTACGTAATTTTACGAGTACTTTATGTAATCGTTCCTTTGATCAATTGACACCGGATTTTTGGCGACCTGAAAGTAAGTCAGTGCGTCTATCCGTGGAACGAAAATAGTGGCTGTGCTCATTAGCTTTTTGAAGTCTTTTTTAAACTCGATCTAACGACTTTAGGGTAGGGTTAGGGTTATGACGCGGTCGGGGCTCTAGGCGCATTTTCTTATCCAGTTTTGACTTGGACGGACACAGCGTCGGTTCGCGGACATTGAATACACTTGTTCAATGTTCCCAGTTGCACAGTTGTCGGTCCTCATTCTTTAAATGAGCATTTACGTTAGCTGTCCGGATACCGGGCCGTTTACTGGATAGGTGCCTCATGGATGGCATGTCGGTATGTTGGCTCTTCGATAGTAACCCAGTGCAACTACTATCGGTATGGACATCTAGCTCGTAATCGCAGAGACGATTCGACTCCAGGTGAGTGAGTATTTAGGGTGAGATTATTACTTAAGCACACCTTCTGCCGCAGCGTCTGTCGTTTTCGTTGGGTCGTTGGCTCTTATTTCCAGCCTACCGCCCTGGGTTCTTTTACTGTATACCACAACATCACCCAAAGACTAGGAGTGTGTTCCTGTAATTTTCCGCGGCCTTTGGGCCCGAATGTAGCCCAATTACCCCGAATGCTGGTTTGCTGATTACTGGCATTTTCCTGGGCCACATCACTGAACAGGGTGAATCCACGGCGTCTTTACCACTTCTAGTCCATGTGGCATACAGTTTAAGGTCAATCAAAGTCAGTTATCTGCTGCAGTTCCTATCCCTCCCAACACATCTGCGATTTCCTGCCTGTATTTGCTACGTTGCTTCTCTCGTTCTGTAACAATTCACTGACGTGTATTTTTAAGACCCTGAACACTATTTACACGACCCTGTAGTGTATGTACCGCATCTTTTTAGACAATGTCCGAAAACACGACCAGATATTGCGATGCCATGTGTATGTGTGCGCATCGAGGACAGGCTTTAATTTATATATCCTCCATTGTTTTTTCGCACTGCGAGTACGCTGGTTACGTTTCCGAGTGCCGTCGCGATGTGCATCCGCCTCTCTCGGTATGTCAATGCCGAAAATCCTTCCCAATGTTTTATCGGTGACCTGTATGGACTCAATTGCAGCGCTGGAGTGAATATAATAATTTTTCACCTCATATTATCATCCCTTCACTTGGCCCCGACAGTTCGTATTCATGGTTCGTCGTGTGCAAGAAGTAGCAAAGGCTATGCATGATTGTTTGCGCATGCTTTGTTCTCGATCGACTTGTCGAGGCTCTCCCGGGTGGGTAATTGATGTTTGTAGGTTGTTCTGCATTGTCCAGGCTTAACGGATGTAGTGCTTTTATTTCCTTCTTTGAGAACTTGGTGCTAGTGTCCCAATTGGGTAATTAACCCTTGACATTGCAAACTTTTTCTGCTTGACAGAACTGTGTTCGACGTATTGATATATTCGCGCTTTTGTAAGAAAAAAAAAAAACACAGCACAGAGTACACCCTGGGCATTACACACGCAGTCACTGAACAGCAGTGTTCGCTGCGTTGGGTTAGTCCGATACATTCAATTGTCGCATACACTTACAACAAATGTTCTCTCCCGATCTCGGTCGATTACATGCATTCTCCACGGAGGCGTATAGCCAACGCCAGGAAGCAATCAGCACAGGTTAATCGGTATATTGTGTATGTACTCACACAGTAATGCGCTTGCCATGTGCCACCACGTGGTTAGCGTCCTCCAAAAGCGATACCAGATACTGAAATATTTGGTCAGCTCCTTCTATAAGCCACGCTTATGTATATGAAGGGCTTACCGCCTCTGCCGCCTCCTGGAGAGCAAGCCCCGCTGTTGATTGGAACCGGATGTCCGCCTGCGACACATTCAATACAGGCGACTCGTTCTTACTCACCATCGTCACCTTGTAGTTCTGTGCAATCTCCCTTACCAAACGTTGGAACGGCACTTTTTTAATGAGCAGTTTGGTGCTCTTTTGATATGGGTGAATCTGGCGGAGAACTGCTTCGCTTGGGTGGAAGCGGTGCAGTTTATTGACCGCGTCTGCCCCATGCATTCTCGCAGTCATGGCGGGAAATTGTTTGCGAGGGGCTTTGCCTGATATCAATTCTAGGGTTCCAAGGTGTTGCGCTACTCTCTTCACAAATAACACTCGCCTCCTGTGGTCTTGCGAGCAGTTTCCTAAGTTCTACATGTAAGTGATACGCTTTCCGTTCGCATTATACCCACTTTGACGCGCACCATCGGCTTTTGATAGGTGACAGATAGAGATATGTCGCAGCAGTTAAAAGGGAGGAGCGATAAGATCGCTATGAATTGCAGTAGCTGCATGTAGACGTCTTATTAGGTTCGTATACAAACTAATGCTCTTGGCCCCGAGGGTGCGCCATCTGTGTCGATGACATCCGCTTGTGATACGGCATTTGTGGGTGCACCAGGATATTTGTGGGTGCTGTGGCGACAAGAGCGGATGCTTGTGGTTGCAGGTGCGAAGAAGCGGACATAATAGAGGCCAGTCGATCCGGTCTGTCGTTGTGATGTCGGCAATCGGCCCGGTGGGCGGACCGTTTAACAGCCGATATTCATTTGGCCAGATATTGAATACCAACACTCTTCTCTTGTATCATATGCGGTAACATACGTGTGGATATGAATTTTATAACACCTTAGCTGAATTTATGGAACTTTTGTATATATTCTGTTAGTTTGCTGAACGAAGGTGCCATTTCAGACGACGTAGGTAGCCGTTCGATATAGTCGTCACAACGAGGGCAGCGATTATATAGTATTTGTGTCTGACTTCCCCTTGAGGGCGCTTCAAATATGTACACGATGACACTCTTCATTGAATCGGACACCCTACCCCTCTATATTTGTTTCGGAGTTTTGCAGGCAGTATGGGATCCCGCCTACCCCCAACTATATTCGTAAACCGCTTCACCATATAGCAGTCCGAATTTATGAGTCTCCTACAACTGCTCCTTTCATACAAATTGGCTTTCTTGGGTACCGTATACAATATGAATACCTTTCTAACAGCCGGTCCACAAACAACTTCTGAATTTAGTTGTACAAATGCGACCGCCTGATTGCGTTATGTGGCTGAGTCTAAGTTATATTGCATCCGCATTACAGGTGACGGATATCATAATTCGCTCAAACCCGGGTAGCGATCGGTCCGGGATTTGACACTTGATCTCCGCTGACAATCAGTCGATCATTTGATGATATTTCTACCTTTACCCTCATGTGTTTTTTGTAGCTTCGTAACCCAACACATATGGAATAAGTGAATCCAACAATCAGTGAACTATTGACCCGGCCTTTCGCGACGTCGAGCGTATCCTGACCACAATGGATGTGGATATCCTTCACATTTACTATCCTATAACTTCGCGTCACATGCGCCAGACGGAGGAAACGTGGGCTAGGAGAAGGGTTTCGGTACTGGAATTATCCACCGAGGGCGAAGACCGCTGGTATTACAATTATCAGTGATCAGAATGATGGGTGTTGACTGAAAGGGTCCAATTTAGTTATGTTCTATATAAACGTACGGCCATTTTGACTTCAGGCCCTGGTCACTCAGATACCGTCCCTGTCTGATTCTGAGTGCCAAACATTGATATCTCACCTCAACATTTCTTCTCACACACTGTGCAATACTATGTTCTGCGCTGATTACGAGTTCACCTATATCCGAAAGGAGAAGATGGCGGTACTAAAGAGCGCTAGATCCCTCGCTATGTTGGCGGCGCCGCCGCGGCCAGTAGAGAGTTCTTGGTGTTCGGGGAGGTCTCCAGTTGGGTGAGTTACAAATGTTATTCCCAGCTGCCTGATATTCACATCATATCAGCATACGGGGGAGGTTGTACTTCAGAAGCCTGACTTCAGCCGCTGTACGGCGTGCGCGCGTGAATTGAATGTGAAATGGGAACAGCAAATGATGGCGTTGGCATCAGCGTTGCGGTGCGTCTCCGATTCTGCAGAGTGGAACGTGTATGGTAGTTGGTTGTAAACATGCAAAAGGGGATACATGGCTTAACATTACTCTAGGCCCGGACACCGTACATCTCACCGCTTCAGTGGACTTAGATGCATGTATGGGCATGATTTGTGCTAACGCCTTGATGACGACATCCAACACAGATGACGGAGATTATATTTTGGAACTGTTTGCAACAGATGTAGAGTCTGTGTCGATATGCTTTTAAACTCATAAGCACACTCACTTAATGTTTGGTATCCAATATATATTTGCATTATTTGATACACCAACTTATTTGTATGGTTTGATCACGGCAACCGGTCCGCTATTCCGGTTCCTGCCCTGCCGACATGCTGTGCGGCAGATGCCAATCATGTTTGCTACGTTTGCCAAAGGCCATCAACTCCGTAGTGGTGAGTGGAGATGCAGAGTAGGACCAGTGCATTGTTGTTAGAGATTTGCACAATGGAGGCGATATTGAGTATCTAACCAACAAAAAAAAAAAAGGGAGTAAAGTACGAGTCCCGCTGTGCGAAGCATCGGCCTCACACCAAGTTGGCGGTGTACCCTGAGGTGCCATTTGTTTCCTGATGTTGATGTACATCACCTCTTGCTTCATCCGACCACCTGGCGCTCGGAATTTTCTCTCTGGCTGCGTTTCCCGATCCAATCTGAGCCCGACGATCTCGTGTACTAAAGAGTGTGTTCCCTACAACCTCTCCTCGAACTCTAGCAGTCCAACATCCAATTTTTCCGATGAGTGGCAACAGCCGCGAAGTATACCTCGTATATTAAGCAGATGCCTCGTATCACGATGCACATGTTTACCCATCTGATTCACCTCAATTCGGTTTGTCTTTCCCAGCCACGTTCCCGGCCCTCGCTCTATTTGTGACCTCAATTGCCTTCTAGCTCCGGCTTTCTCCGTGATGCTTATTCCGAGCACACACGGCGACTACTTTCGTGTGCTCAACACCCGTTAATCTTCTCTCGCCCTTCCCCCGTCCTACCGTCTGTAAGCCTTGAATATATTATTATCACTCGTATATTATCGATTACTCGTATATTATCGATTACTCGTATATTATCGAGGTCCTATGGATCAGTGTGTCCCTGTTTGTTTTCGCACGCCACTGGGCGCTCGCGATTTCCCTGACTTCTCAGATGAGTATCAGTACTTATTTTTGTATGAATTTTTGCCGTCGCACTCAGAGCAGTAACGAGTTCGCAGGTCGGAATACCTCGAATTGCATTCCATGTTCTCCCGCCATATTTGCCCCTACCTTTGCTATTTAAATTATTCAAGTTGAACTAGATTGAACTCGAATTCAATTGACGCAGGCGCCAGCCGCGAGGCTAGATTTAACTTTCGGGGTGCCAGTGCTATGACGTGTTCTCCAATTATGAACAGGCCACATGTCTGTCAATTGCCACGCTCAAGGCCCGCTCAAAAGCGCCACCCCCATTCACACACCACCTCGTTTCTTCCCCCCCATCATCGTCTGACTTCTCTTTCGCCCCTGCCTGGCCATCCTCGTCCAAAGTCCTCCCCAAATCCAGTCAAGACCAACGCCAAGCCGTTACCCAGTCGTGCGACGGTCCCGTCAACGTCGATGCCGCCTGTCTACTTACAGCCATCGTCCTGGTCTGCAAAATCCTTTAAATATTTCCTCTTAACCACCATCAGCCTTCAACGTCGGGATCAGGATATCCCCTTTCTCAACCTCATCACTGGCGGTCGTCTCCAAGTCGCTTCAAGATCTCCAGCTACATCCATTCACGTGCCGCAGGTTGCCCCTTCTCTCTTCCGGCTCACGGACTTCTTTCAGGCTTTCCCACTTCGCTTCCTTTTGTCTCATATCAACCCTCAAGTATTCAAGCTGCGCCTTCAAGGCGTACTCAAATCCTCAAGCTATTGCCATCAAATCGTTCGCAAATTCTCAAGCTCTGCTCTGTGGTTCAGTCGTTTTCAAATCATCCACTTCTCTCCCAACCTTTTGAGTCATCACCACACCTTCAACTTGCTTCCATTTTCTTTTGTGTTCTGGCGATTGACCCAACACCCCAACATCGGCTATTACGTGTACTCATGAGTTCATTTAGCCTGTGTTTCGAATCACCTCATTCCCCTGGCCGCCGCACAAGTCTTCAATTCCTCGCCCGTCCAACACTATTTTTCCACTCCGGTGAATGCTGATCTTGCACATTATAATTTCCCACTGATTTGACCTCTAGTATCCGCTTCATTGCTGACTTACTTGATGCGCCCGCTGATTTCCTCGATTTTCAGATTCGATCTTCGGATTTCCCTCGAGGAAGTTTTACATTAATCATATTCAGGTACATAACCCTATTCGCTTGGTTCATTGCCGACCTCGCTATCCTGAACATATGTCCATCCTCAGCCCAATTCCATTCACAGTATGTGGCCTTCAGTTTTTAGCTTGGGCATCTCGGCTGAGTTGTACTTGCAGTTTGGAGCCGTCTCGCGATCTACGGTCCAGATATCCTGGTAGGCTCCAACTCGCACTTCACCTCCTTCAACTTATCCGTTTTTTCCAATCTAGCGTGTTACCGACTCCATGTGGTTAACTCTACCTATTGTACGCTCTCATCATTCTGTCCCTTGGATTCGAGGCTGACATGGTCAATTTTCCGTCCCGTTCGAACTGGGAGGTCGGAAAATGAGGTGTGGTAATGTTTGTGATTGATCCTGGACAGTCCTCGACTCTGTGAGTTGTGTATTTCCTAATGTTTAACCTGTTGTGTAGATTTTCACCACTACATTAGTCTCCACACGCCACGCTATGTAGTACTCCAATTTGCATTTATGGTCGATCGAAGCGAAGGCGTATCGTATAGATTTTGGTGATAGACTTGATCAATTGACAGAATTCACACTTCGCGACGGTTTGAACTTGCAGACACTTCTCGCCATGAGCATTGCATTTGATAGCTCAAGGGAACTCAAACGATGAAACTGTATCCCGAACGTCAATTCCTTTTCCCTGCCGGAGCGAAGCGAAGGCATGTCTTGTCTGGTCCAAAACGGCAGCAGGGCAATTCCACAAGGCAACCAAGTCTTCCCCACCCGCGCATCACCTAAAGATTCCAAGCTGGGACTCAGTGGCGAGCGGGCGGGATGGCTCCAGTCGTTTCTCGACGTCTCGTTTCGGATTCTGCCGTTTTTCTGGATCTTGGGGCTGCGCCTGGCTTGGATTTTGGACGGCATCGGCGTAGAATGCACGGCGAGGGCCCTACGCATACCTAGTCGCTTCACCGCACCTGCCCGGGCTCACCGTTGCGCAGCCTGGCGCACGTCCCGCTGCTATGCGTGTCCAGCCCGTCCCCAAGGCTCGCCACGCACGCGAGAGCCACATAACCCATAACCCTAATGCCTCACACGCGCACGTCGCCGCGTTATCCCGTGCGTGCCCAGTTCCCAAGCCACTCCCGCGTACTTCCCCTGCGCGCGCGTGCCCCCTCCTCAATGTCCGCTCCCCGTGTCCGCCCGCCCCGCCTGCTCCACGACCGCTCTGTCACGGCGCCACGCACGCCCGTCCCGGGCCGGCGCTGCCCCTCCGTACTCGCCACGTCACCACGGCGCCATTTCCACTCCCCCGCCCACTACACGCTGCCCGGCCCTCCACGCCATGCCCGTCCCGTCCCGCATCCACCTGCGCCGCTTCGCGCACCCGTGTCAGCACGCCTGTCCCGCTCTGCGTCCACCGCGCAGCCGTACCCTCCCTCCACGATTCCGGCGCCGTCCTACCCACCTGTATCCCTTTCGCATACGCCCGTCGCGTCCCGCCCCCACCTTGCCACCGCACCGTCTCCCTGCACCCACTGCCACATAGACATGCGCATACCCCGCTGCATCTCCCTTCCGTATGCATCGTTCTGCCCTGGCGCCGCGCTACGCTGGCCTCCTTCGCACTGCGCCCTCCCTACATCTCGCTCGGTCCCCCCACCTCTACCGCGTCTACGCCGTCCCCCGCACCTGCACGTCCTGCGCGCCTTGACGTCAGCGCCCGTGCCCGCCTCGTCGACAGGTGTCCCCCCCTGCTCGACGCCGATCCTGCCGCCGCCGCCGGCCTCGTTCCGCGCTGCCACTGCGTGTCATCTGCCACGGCTCCCACCGACTATGCTTCGCGCTGCTGTGACTCCCCTCTCCTCCCCCCGGTCCTCTGCGTATCTCCCCATCCATCCCACGCCCGCCCCGAGCCATCGCGGCCCACCACGCCTCTGCTTCATCCCTCGATCTCCACCCGCTCTGTCTCCACCTTCCCCTCCGCCGCTTCCTCGCTTTCCCCCCACCCACATGCCTTACCCACCTATCTCTTTACGCTATGTTGCTGTCCCTGCACTTTCATTCGTCACTCACTTAGTACACAGTAATAGAACTAATTTTTGCCTCCCAATTGGTGTGAACCCTTATGATGACTCTGAGAGAATGCTGCAGGCTCATTTCTTCTTCCACAAACCCACGCTTGATCTCTTTGACCACGAGGCTCTTTGGATTACTTGATTCTGTGGGAGATGTCGTTAATTTTCAGTTCCAGAGCAAGAACCACGTATATTCAATCCATCTCGGCCAGAATCCACCACTCAAATTCCTCCCAGAGCGTCACCTAGTCGAGCTTCGCCTCCCCCTGCGTCACACTGGCACAAGGAGTTGACTCGGGTTTCCAGGCCGTCGCCCCCAATGCGACCGCAGTCCCCGAGTTCAGCTTCACCCTCAATTTTTCTACCCGCTATTCTTCTTCTCGAAGCAGAACCTCGCGATGCCAAATGACAATTCCATGGATTTCATTTAATCCAGTCTCGTCAATGAGTGCCAGAAAGGGATGGTATTCTCCATCAACGCGAACCCGGATTCCGCCAAATCGTTTTCCGTATTCCAGGCCAATGCGGAGGCGTCCATCGCGCCCGCTGCAAAGGTCAACAAAAAGCCGCGGCGGACGCATCCCCGCGATTTCGCCTATGCCGCCAATTAAAGGTAGCCCGCAAATGATTCTGTCGCAGGTTCAAAGAACGTGGATTGCTGAATGACGGATGCCGACGATCTTGTGTATAATCACCATAAATAGAGACACGAAGCCACGGTGGAGTGGTTGGCCTGCTATGGGCAGATTTAGGATACAGTTTTGCTGATGGGCCTTTCACCCTACGAGAATTGATGTTTGTATTGTCCAACTTGGGATCAACGTATGAAATTCAAATATCCAAACCATCTTGCTCCAGGTGAGTTATTCGCTTTTGTTATCGTTACCCGCGATGCTGTCGAAGGTGGAAGTGAGACGGGGAGCAAAACGTATATCTCTTGATTCGTCCTGGCAAAATAAAACGCAAGCCTGAAGGGAAACGACGCAGATGTCATTCATTTTCGTTCGCAAGATCCTACTACTAGTCTGAAGAGCCAGTTTGAACCTACTACAGAAAAAGAATGCCCAGGACGTGGTAAATTTCGGCACGGCAAAAATTGATTGAGATTGCGTACCAACTAGATGTGCACGGGGAGAATGTGCGCACGATCGCGCCCATCAATAGCCCACAATTCGGCCTCGATGACGCGTCGGGGGATGATGGTGGTCAGCGTCGAGACGGCAGTGAAGGAGGGTGAGCCAGTGAAGCGCGGAGACAGGGGTTTGGCTATTTTACTTTCGGTTGGTGCCCTTCATCTCGTAGATCATGGCCGCTTACATGCTATACACAGGTGGATCCACAATTGTGCTGCTATTCGAGACGGACGTCGCGTAGTGGGCCGAGGACTTGTTGGTCAACGGGCGCGCGCCGCTCGAGCCGCTGGTGCGGGTGGGAATTGAGATCAACACGGGGCTGCGGAAACCCAAAGCCAAGCCCTAAATTTAGTTTTCATCTTGCAGCAAAGAAGGAATGCTCACATACTCTACAATTGAGTGTATCAATGTATCTTGGGATCAATTAGCGTATCACAGCCGTCCTCGTCAGCGGTGCTGTTATCGTTTTAGAGTCGCCCAGCCATAATTGCATCCCCCCTTCCGTTTCGGACCAGAACTTCTTTGTCTGCCAGCGGATTTTGTTTGACGGTTCAACTGTAATAACCCCTGACGGAATGGTGAGAACACCGGACACAACAGACCGAGGGTCCGAGGGTCCGAGCTGCCTGAATTCCATTGGACAAGATCCAGGCAAGAGCCACCCGAGATTTTTCAGAAGATGAGTTAACAGAGGTGGAGAGCGGCTTGCCACATGGCCACAGAATAGGGCAGAGAGCGACATGGAAGCGGGGAACGAAAATTTTCAGAAATGGCAGAAGGCAGATGGCACGTCAAACCGTCACGTCGTTCGCCGTCAGTTGCCATGCAAATGACTTCGGGGAACAAAATTTTGGCGGAGGGAATGGATGCTAACATGAAAACTGCTGACGAGAAACTGGCAGCGGCGCCAAATTCCAACCAATGGTATATGCTAAAAGGAGTGTACTGCCAAAAGCTGAAATCAGGGCTCCCTAAGACCCTCCTTTACGGTAGCGGGAATTCCACCATTCTGCCATGCCAGCTGGCAGAATGGCAGACTTCTGTCAACAGCTTTACAGCTTTACAGTGCACTCACTCCGCCCCCTGACCTCGTCGGCACAGGCTTTGCCTACCTCCGTAGGCAGACGTCGGCAGACCTGGAGGTAGACCGACTGGGCCGATTCCCCTTTTTCGCCGTCCCTTCTGTATGACTGCTTGCCTTCCCCCGCGTTGGTTGCAGTGGTGAGTGGCGATCTGCCGGGTTTCTGATGATCGGCATTGATATGCGGCACTGCTCGGTGACACCCACAGCACGGACTGTCAGGTACATACTCCCAATTAATTCAGGGGTCACCGCACCGTCTAGAAACGTCTAGTAGATTCTGCGAGAGCCAAAACCTGTGGGAGAACGGCCACAGAATTGCCACAACAGGCAGCCTAAGGTAGGGTGAATGCGAGAAGTGCCATCGGGATTCGGGGATCAGCGGTGATAAATTGGGAATTATTTACCTAGAGAAAATCGGCTCTGGTAAAAAATCTATTCAGTTGAATCCCGGAGGGATTAAATCTAGCAGAGTAAGGTAATCTGGGGAGGTGGTGAAGCTGGTAGACAGACTTTGCCGACCTCAAATCGACAGCTGTCGACACAGCGTCGGCGAAGGTAGGCAAAAAAATTGCCGTCCTGACATCGGCCGATGTCGATCGAGGTCAACCGTGATGTGCCGACGGGGCCAGGGAATGCAGTGAGTGCTCTCTTTCTTTTTAACCCCCACCGCCACCATTTGAGCCCAACACTTTATTGTCGCTTGAGCGATATGTCCCACAAGCAATCTGCGGTCACTAGCAGCGGAACAAACTCTAAGGTGCGTATTTAGATCCGCGGTTCGGATTCGATGAGGTTAATGTCGTATTTGTCGCGTCTTCGCGTGTATAGGGAAACCTCTGGCGCACTCATGAGTGAGACGTCTTTCTTTGCATCTTTTTTTTGTGTTCTTGTCAGAGTTCTTTGTTGCTGACTTGAAGTTGATGTGCAGAGACGGCAGCTACTCCTACGACAACCTCGACGGCTCAACCTATCGCAATGATGGAAAGGGCTCGTCGACCTACACCAGCCCCTCTGGCCACCAGGTCAACAAGTACGCCACAAGTGTGTCCCCCCCCCCCCTCCCCCCGTCCAAACCCAGCCGACACTGCCACAACATGCCATGGTCTCGCAATCGTCTGACTCTTGTGAGTGTCCCAGCTGGATCATGGGCCATGGCTTGTAAATTGATTCTTTGTTTCTAGCCCATCGTTCATGTTGTTGCATCCAATGAGTAGGGCTCCGACCCGTCTGACGGGGACGGGACCCGTCCGACAAGCGATGAGATATCGTTTCGTGACGGACGGGTACGGGACAGGTAGACCCGTCAACGGGAGCACCCGTCCCCGGCCATCGACGGGTGACGGGTTCCAGCAGACATGTGTCAGTGTTTTTTGAGTGTGTAGCATAAAAGATCTGATGGATCTGCGCCACGAAGCCCACTACTCTCCCATCCGCATATCGTACCGTCGGCCCCTCCTGGTTGAACCCTCGACGGACGGGTGACCCCCGTTGGTCGAATATGACGGCCGTTTTCCGACCCGTCCCATCGACGGGCCGTGCGGCTCGGAGCCCTACCAATGAGCACACCTTGATCTGTTTGTATCCATTGTGCCCGGTCTTACATGATGAAAGCCACCTCGGGTTCGGCAGACTTTTGATAAATTGGTTGTGGCGTTGTCCCGGCGCCAGAAAAAGCCACAAAACGCGTGAAAATGAACCGAAATTTGACAACGCACTCACGTTCATATGTTGATATTAAATGTCAAGGAACCTTCTCTTCCCGGTCCGAGCTTTCTTTCGTTCCTGAACCCACCCAGTGCCACGCTTCTCGCTATTCGTGACTGCCTTGAAATCCGTACTCCGCGTGTGCTCGTACTAGATACTCGTGCAAACATCGAAGCAGAATATCCTCCACGCCGGTGATATTATCTCCTCTTGGTGGTCAGTTACTCCCCCTCTCCGAGTTCCTTCACTGTGCTTCATACTACCTCGGAATGCCCGCGTTGTTCCTACTCAGGAATGGGTCGCGTCGTTGTGCTGTTCATAGCAAAGGGGTGGACATCAGGCTAAATTGTGCGTCTTCATTCCCCCGATAAACACTGGTGCACAAACCCATATCCTCCTCGATCTGATTTTGCAAGACCATACATCTTCCTCTTAGCCCCAAATCCTCCGTCTCACTAGACCCGGTAAAAATCGACACCGGCTCCACTAAGTCAGCAGCTGGTTCTTTTTTTGATACGGCTCAAACTGGCGCGTAGGTTCACGTTCATGGTAAGAATAAAACCTGCTTAGGATTGCTTAAGCTGCCTGCGTTGAGACGTTCCGTGATGCTCAAGCTGGCTAAAGCAGCTTAAACTCCAGCAAATATTTTATATTAATCTGCTTAGGATTGCTTAAGCTGCCGGCATTGAGACAGTGATGCTCACACTGCAGGCAAAGACCGATGCATGTGGAACCCGAGTGCGTTACATGCATGTGTTCCACATGTGGTCTACAGATGGAACAAAGGTCTCAATCATCTTTATGGCACCTTTGTTTCTGAGGCAAATTCAAAGCCAAAAACAAAGGTGCCAAAGAGGTGATTGACACCTTTGTTCTTCACTGATCCCAATCACTGGCCACATGCATGTAACGCACCTGGTTTTCAAGTGCCTCACACCAAATAAAGAAAAATTTCAATGCCCATGGAAACTCAAATAGATTTCCGACAAATCTATTCACATATCAGTGCCACTGAGATTGTGAAACTAAGGCACATAGATTTTCAAAGAGAAATAGTAAGAATCTGCATGAGCATCAGCTGTATTGAAACAAAGGACTCCAGTGGCATTGAAATGCTCTTTGAAAGTCATAAAATCAGCACGCATTTCAGCCGCGCTGAAATCCTGAGGGATTTTTGCCATTGGAGGAAGCCAGCCAATGGCAAAAATGGCTCAGAATTTCAGCGCTGCTGAAATGCGCACTGATTTTAGAAGATTCAAAGACCCTTTCAGTGCAATCAAAATGCTTTGTTTCTTTATAGCTGATTCTGGTATTGAATTTTCCACTTTCTATTTGAGTTTCCATGCAGCTTGGTTTCACAATCTCAGTAGGACTGATTTTCACATAGATTCTTAGGAAATCTATTCGAGTTTCCATGGGCATTGAAATTTTGCTTTGTTTGGTGTGCCTTGGTCTTTGCCCCCAGTGTCAAGCTGGCTAAAGCGGCTTAAGCTCTGGCAAATATTGTATATATGGTGTGTTTTAACCCTCTCAAGCAGCTGAGCTGTCTTCACTGGCTTAAGCGGCTCGAGCGGAAAAAAAACACACCAAACACAAGCCAGCGACTTAAGCAGTAACTTACGGCTTAAGTGGCAGCTGTGATGTCGAAATACTAGATTTTCGGTAGCAAGCTGCATTGCTGAGTTCTCCGGACTCGTACCTGGCCCTCATTTCTTATGCCACTCACTTTCCAGCAGAGTGGTACCAGCCCGAGATCAATACACTGGCCAGGGCGGTCGTGAGCAGTGGCATTTCAGTGGTGGCATCGGCTGGAAATTGGCGGTGGTCGCAAGTGAGCGCTAACAGGGTAAGAAATGACTCGGTAGCAGGTGAGATTATCGAGTGGCAGACCGGTAGTGCGCTGGAAGGGCAGACATGATGGATTCGGACTGATGGAGAAGAGAGAGAGAGTCCCGTCAGTGGCGGTACAATCTGCAATCAGCCAAGCGTTGGTGACACTTGTGTGACACCGGCTCTTTGTCTTAATCCCCATCCTTGTCGCTGTTCCTGTTCCCACCCGTCTCTGTCGTTTGTGTCAAAGCCACAGTCACAATGTTTTCTGTTCTGCTCGAGAGCCTAGGGATGCCACTACGATCCTGGTCTTCTCTACCGCGAAGGCTGCAACCAAAACGGTGAATCACCATTGTGAACCATTGCAGGGGTGGCATTCGTTGTTTACCTCCTACGTGTCTCATTCTTAATTGCCCCGAGGACGCCAGCTCCCCCCTGATGAGTTGGCAGGTTTGTCACCGGTACAGGTGAATGGCAACTGACTTGGACACGAAGCCCAGAACTTCGCATTTATTTGACGCCCTTGAAGTGCAGTGCATACTGAATCAACCCGCTAAAGCCGGTTTGAGTTTGTTTCGGAGGTTTCTTCACTGCTGTGCACTTAACCGCTTCATGTGCAAGCCAGCTTAAGCCACTCAACTGCTTGAGGCAGCTTAAGCCCATCCTTTTTCACGGAATCTTGGAGAGCTACAGCCCGCTCAAGCGGCTCAAGCCCGAAGTCCTAATGATAGTATATATGTATCCTGCATACACCTATACCCAGTTTTTCACACTAGCTTAAGCAGCTTCAGCTAGCTTCAGCATCACGGACCGTTGTCACGCAAATTGCTTAAGCAATCCTAAGCAGGTGACAGGGTGAGACGTTCAAGACTTCAGGTTATGCTCCATCTCCTTATTCTCTGGCTCGTCTTTACCGGCCGCCGTTTCGATATCCCTTCCCAGCTTCGTATCTTGGTGCGGCCGTAATTACATTCACACGTCTGCAATTTATTTTTCTGACGACTGGCTCCAAATGTCGGACAGCAACGTTGTGACACACACCTTGCCTTTGAGTTGTTATTGTAAGCCCCCTTGCCCTGTCACCGCAATTTAATAATCGGTTCAGCCAATCAGTCCTCAAGTTTCAACTTGTACCGTTAAATATTAACATATGAATCCTTCTATATCTGCCTACCCGATGTACCCTCCTTCCGCCTTGTCCATGCCGGTGTATCTCGGGCATCTCCGTGGTCAGTACAGGCCGCAATACTACATCACGTTTTGGCTTCCTCTTCGACGCCTCTTGAAATCCTGAAGTCATCTCGCATTGTTAGAATCCCGTCGTCAACTCAGTCTATCCCCTCATTTCGTTCCTCCTGCTGGGTCCGTCTGAATCAACGCCGAATGGCGCGTCCTTTCTTCTGATAACATATCAATGCCTCGCTCTGACCTTCTATACGTGCTAGTTGGACTTGAACCACCGCTTTCTAATGGCCGCCGGTGCCTAACTCGGCCTTCAGCTCCAGGTTCCCCGCATTTGCAAACCCTGAGCTGACTGAAACCTCACCTTGTCTCAATTGAGTCGCCGCAGGCTCAGGTGCATTTCGACGTCAACTTTTTGTCAGGAAATCACACTGGGTGAGCTGAATCCCGGTTCACCAGCTTTTTATTCCTCACGCGCTGCGCTTCCCATATAGACTCGTAACCAGTCTCTACGTTGAGTAACAAGACATAGCAGTAGTTTGCAATTTATTTTGAGTTAATCGGATGAAAACTGAGCAAGAAAGAAAAATTGCAAACTACTGCTATGTCTGGTTACTCAATGTAGAGACCAGGGGTTACGAGTCTACTTCCCATACATGAACTCAGCTTCGGCACGATCCGTGCCGCGTGCCAATCAATCCCACGAATAATGATCCCAACAATCTTGCCGCAACTCTCCTGCAAACCACGACCATCATCGTCGAGATCGCGTCATCAAACGAATATGCTGCAAGATATATATATTCGGCACCGTGTAAGCTGTCCCCGCCGCCGCCGTATCTCCAAAAATGCGTCTCTTTCCAATCAACGCGCGTTTCGCCCAGCCCGGGACCGCCGCCGCCCCCTCGCGGGCATGCCTGTCCCGCGAGCCCTCTCCGGCTGCCCCTCCCTTCTGCGCGTCCTCGCTACGCATCTTTCCTATACCGCATCTGTCCCGCACATCCTGGACACTGCCTACGCGCCCCTGGATTCAACGCCCACCCGCTACTGCTCTGCTGCGACCGCGTCTGCGCCTGCCTTCGAGAGCCATGGCTTCCATGACCCTAACACTGGCCACTCCGCACGCGCCCTGCCAAGTGCCACGTCACTCCGCTTGCCCGTGCCCGCGCGCGCCCACTCCCCAAACCACCTCCGCGCACTTCCCCCACGCGCACACGCCCCTTCCTCAACGTCCGCTGCCCGTGTCCGCCGCCCGCGCTACGCACGTCCCACACCCGTGCACGGTCCCCGCGCACGCACTTCCTACAGCCACGCATCCACTTCCCACAGCCGCGCACAAGCCCCCGCCTCCGCGTCGCCACCGCCCACAGCCGCCTCCTCGTTGCTAAGCCCTTCCCGTCCTGCGACCACGCTGTACAACCGTTTCCGTTCCGCGTCCCCTCCGCTGTCTCGTGCCGTCCCTTCCTCGCCCCTCGTCACCGCAGTACCATCCCATCTCGCAACCACACCGCCGCCGCACCTACCCGCCGCTGTACCCGCGTAGCCACTCCCTCCCTGCCGCGCTGCGCCTCCTGCGCCTCCTTCGTGTCCGCACTCGCACACTTTCGCCTGTCGCGCCTTATTTACGTCCGATCAGCGCCGCCAAACCGCCCTTGCGCGGGTCCCACCGCAGAACAAACCTCTCCATTCCTGACCTCCAAACTTCCAGTCCGATCCGGCACTCTCCTATGAAGTGCTCTCTCACTCAGGTTCGTCATTCGGTTGTAAGCTACATCCGATTTATACTGCAGGAGCGATTCGATTTACTCGGACGGCAAGCTGCTTCGGTTCTTTGCTTTCATTTATGCGCCGAGGTAAGCCTTGCCTATTATTCGCTCTTGAATGTGTAAATCATGCTTCAAAAAATCCGGACCGACCTTTCTCTTAGATCTTCTGCCGCGCGCGCCACAAGGCTCACCTCGATAAAAGCTTGGAGGTGAGTCGGAGTCACTTGCATTTGATTTCATAACTACTTCCTCGGACTCAATGTTCACGTAGTTCATCTGCTATCCTTTCAACCCCTCAGCACCGTCCTGCGCTTCCTCCAAATCAAAATTCTGCTTTCATCGGGCTCGTTCCATGCCCCATGCCGCGTCTGCGTCATCCGACGCATTTTATCCATACTCCGATACTCACTCGAACCCAGAACACGCCAGCTAGATGGTCGGACTGCTTAAACTCACATCATCTTTGCATTCGTTTACTTGACCTTCGAGCTTTCAGTCTGACCCTCTCCCACGCAGCGCTCTTTCAACTATGATGTTCGTCTTATTCGTTTTGGGGCGGCTACTGTAGTGTGCACATTCGATTTATACTGACTTTTTATGCATAGCATAGGTGCGATTGAATTGTGGCGCAGACGGGTAAGGTCACACCTGTGCATGTCTCTTTCCTTCCTTCATTTTACTTGCCACACCACAATAGATCTTTACTCCGTCCCTCCAACTCTCTAATCCCGGGTCAATGGGTGTTTCAATTCTGAGTATAGGTAAGTAAGAGTTGAATGCGAACTTCTTTTCAGACGGTGCGCCACTCTGCGTTGGAGGTCAGTCCTAATTCTGTTGGCCGCTTTGATACAAGTCTGACACAGATCCTCAAATCTCCTCGTCCCGCATGCAAGTATACACTGCTCTCGTGCCCAGTCCTATCACCGCTGTCCCTCGGTGCCTCCGCGTTCTCATCAGTTCCCTGCATGCATTGTTTAATCGGGTATCCCTCGTTCATTCATTTGAGGTGCGGATTCGTAAGTTCATCCATTCTCATTCTCTCTTTTGTCATCCGCTTTTCTTCCATTTGCATCGTACCATCTATCTCACATCCTCGTGCCGCATCCATAACTTGACTTGTAAGCTTACCCCGTACCCAATTATACTATTTTCTCCACACTGGTGTGAACCGGCCACTCCCCTTCTAAGAACATGCATTTCTCTTGGAAGGCACAAGGCACATACTGTCTTGAAATCAGCTTGCAGCTGGGCTCAGACTCTTTGTTTGATGTTCCCTTAGCGACTCCGCATTCAACTATAGGTCTCTCTTTTCATGAGTGCTTAGTTCTAACTATCTGGTTCTTCAACCGAGCGGTTGGTTGTGTTATGTAATCATCCCCGACCGTGGGTTTGGCGGGGGCGTTGTGCTGCTGTCGGCGCGGCTTTTCGGCGCCGATTTCCCCCTTCACCGGACAACCCTGTGTTTGTATTGGTTTTAGCTGTTTTGTGACTTGAAACCGGGGGTTTGTGATATTCCAGCTGGCGCGCAGACTTTTGACGTTTGTCGGCGCCGTCGTGCAGCGCCGCTGTCGGCGCCGCATTTCCCCTTCACCCGAAAACCCTGGGTTTGTATTGTTTTTAGCTGTTTTGTGACCCACACCCGAGGGTTTGTGATAGTCCAACTGAACCGGCACCGCTGTCACGGTCGCTCCACCAAATGTTAAGCAGCGGGCGCCACGGGGCCCAACCGTGAGTTTGTTCTCGGTGGGCGTGCCCTTCAGTCGCTGTTGCTCCGCCGACTCAGCTTCCTCTACTTACGGCTCTAGTTCGTTTCAGATTTCCGATTACTGATTCTACACTCATATCTTTGTTTACCCCCGTTCACGAAGGACAAAGAAAAGAAAAGAAAAACTTTATTGTCGAAACAAACCGCAATCTTTGTTGTTTCCCCATATATATGTATCATTGTTTGAGCCCAGATTCCTCTACTCTGGCTTGGTCTCTAAACCAAGTCTCAAGCTGGTCGCTGCAGCCTATTTACCTGCCTCCACTGAAAACCAAAAGTGCCCTCGCCGTCTGCCCCGCGCACACAAACAAGTCGGTCAGCAAGCTTACAGTCTTACAAACTAGAATCATATCTCGAAACACAGTTTCATTTAACTTCGACAATTCTAGTGTACACCACGCTTCGCATATCAAGACTGTTAGAACTACTGAGAGCTGGCTGTGTGACGAATTGCACTAGAGATTTTAAGAGACCGAAACGCTCTCCCAGTTAACTCTACGACCACCAAACAGCATTAGTGCCGCTTCATCCAAAAGAAAATTCTCAAAAAACTTACCCGGCAGGCGCAGTTGCACATCCAGAGCCTCCACGACGGGAGGTTGTGGCGCCATTGGTGCAGGCATCGTGACCACCGCCGGAGATGAAGAGCTTGATTCCTTTGGGGACACCAGAATATTTGATGGACTTGGTCGAGCCGGCGGCCAGAGTGAAGCATTCTCCTGCTGGCACGCTGAAACTCTTGCCCTTAGTGCCAGTGCAGCCCGCCCCGGAAAAGCCGGTGACTGTGGCCGACATCGCCAGAGAGGCAGAGGCGAGGATGGCGGTGGTGATGAAGACAACGTTGAATTGCATTATGGTGAGATCACGAAAATTCTAAATGACAGAAAAAGAATAGAGTGAGTTGAAGATCATATGACAAGATGATGAAGGGGAAGCTTGGGAAAAGGCCCACCTGATTGAATGTAGAAGGGGGATTGGATGAAAACGTCCCAGATGGACAGGTATTTATACGGTTTCTGTCGGACGTTCTTTAACCAATGCCTCTACTACAATTATCAGTTATATTCAAACCCACGTAAGTGATCAAAGTTAAGCCTGCTGGGGATGGCGGTACCGCGCCAGTAAAATCTGCTTCCGCTCTTGCTGCGCTCGAAAGATCGAAGTCAAGCCAACTCGGGATTACGCCACAGCACTTCCTTCAACACCGTTGGATCTATCGGCTAGAACTGAGAAATCCCCAGTCAAAAATACTTCTGACGAAATCAAAATCTTGAGGTGACTTGAGCACTCCACTTACGCTGAGTCATCTTCATACCAAGATTGTCAAAGCTGTATCAAGTAGAGTTAGGCAGTCCGGCCTGACGACACAAATGTGTTGGGAGACAACGAGTTCAACCATCCAACAATTAGTGAGTTCACGGCGGTTTCCAGAGCGGGTCGGAATCAAAAGGTCGTATTGATTGAACGAGGCTGCTTGGCGGTGTTCGTTTTGATCGCGTTTCATACATGCGGCATTCTTCTCGTCCTGTTGTGGCTAGGTGGGACGTTTCCTGGTGCGATTTATTGCTGTTCTTCCCGTGGATTATATTCCAACGTCGATGCATACATTCCGGGACGAAATCAAAGACCCTGCATCCAACCCGCTATCTCAGCCTATCGTCGACTTCAAATTTCTGCGACTCTACCCGGAATCCAGGCCTGTGTGTACGCGTCAACTACCCTCCCAACCGGCGGGACGAAATCAAAGACCTTGCATCCAACCCGCTTGCTCAGCTATCGCCGACTTTCTGAGGCTCTACCCAGAATCCAGCAATTCTTCGCGTGCGTGGACGCACCAGTAATATTATAGTTCTGTGTGGGCTGAAACTGCCGCCGGGAACAGTCTTCCGATCAGGGATCGTGCACGGTAGAAGTTCGTTCGAACGGCGGCCAGAATCAATCGGTTCATCTTTCATTGCACTCCAGTCGGCTGCCTGATCTTTCGAAACCATACATTTAATTCCTGCTTTCTAAGGCGGTGCATTCTTGCCTATCTTCGAATCTGTGAATCTTTCTTGGTTCTTCTCGGTTCGGGTGTTTCACAGATTTGAGATGCTCCCCGACGCTTCAACATGTGCATGGATATATAACAATGGGGATGAACAGCAAGTGGATATAACAACAATACCAGTGGAGACGTCGCGGGGATTGTGAAGGAACTTAATAATTCTGTATTAATCTGTGCAGCAAATGTTTTCGAGCTCAAATGAATCGAAACTCCACTTATGTATAACCGTCCGTGAACTTCGGAAATAGTCCAGACAGTACCCCGAAAATTCGGTCATTCCAGAGGCAGGCATTACAGAAAAAAAATGTGTTGAGTCATCCGAACGAACTTCAATGTTGACGAGTTAATTTCAGGGTACTTCAATGCCCGAGTGTCTACAATGCACGAGGAATTAGCGCGAGCCAAAGACGTAGATCACGAAATAAATGTGATTCGTACTGGGTAAAACGATGCCTGATTGCCTGGAATTGTGTGAAGGGCGCCGAATTGCGTGAATGTGGAGGGCAGGAATGATCATGTCAGCGGTTCAGTTCGTTCGGAGGTGATGAATGAATAAACGCATCAGCGATCTCAGCCGCAACCAACTTTCTTCTGCCACCGCCCAGACTTCTATCCTCTCTCCGCGCAGGCTGCATAACATTTTAATAAAATTAGCGATGCGCAGCCAAGTCCATGCCACCAAGACAAATTGCACGTCCGCCCAAGGAAAATTTGGCGACACGGGTGGCTGCAAGGGTGCCGGCATTCAGCCAGAGAGGAATGGGCGCGGGTGGTCTGTCGGGCAAGATGACGAGGTCTTGTCGACATATCGGTAGCCGACGGCATCGAGGAAGGCTCTTCAAGACACTCGGGGGCACCGACGAGATCATACTAGGTATTCTTTGAGTATTTGTAAGCGCCGATGAACATCACGAACATCACGTTGTGGAAGAACAGCAGTTGCAGACAATGAGAGAGGGTTGGTACCGCGATTGAGAGAGTGAATAAAATTACTTGTGACTGCTAACTTTAACCTTGAAAAGCGGCTCCGCACCCCCTCCCCGAAACTCTCTCGGTGTCAAAGGATAACCTGGTGACCCGGTTTGGACCCGGTGACCACCGTATGAACTGTGCTTTCCATAACTCTGGAGCCGATTAACCCAGAGCGGACTTTAAAAGCTTCGAACAGGCTTGATTTTATAAAGAGTAGGAAGCGCGCTGCGCCCCAGCACTTCGATTGAATCTAAGCATCAACCTCTTTATAAAATCACGCGTGCGAATCCAGAGACAAAATTTCCTTATTGAGAGATCTGAAAGCTCGGCGGCTCCACAGCTGCGCGATCTGTCAAACAGTGTGAAGAGCGTTACCGAGATCCAAAGGTTTGGGGCTGATGGTCCGAAAGCGGACTTTAAAAGCTTCAGATGGGCTTAATTTTATAAAGAGGAGAGACTTCAATTCGCTCTGCGGACTGCGCAAGAATAACGGCAGGATTCTTACAGCCAATCCGCAGTGTTGAATATCAAATCAACGCCTTACTGCTCGTTTCGAATCCGCGTATGGGTTACAAAAATGACGAGACTATAATAAAACTCACACACTTCACGGCGACCAACTGGTTTACACTCTTCTGCCCCAGGTTTAAAAGCAGCAGCGATGGTCCTGGACATATCATTGGACCTCCCTATCCAACACCGCTTTCACCCATCTCCTCCTTTGAACCATGCAGTTGAAATTCTCCTCTTTCGTCATTATCTCTGTTTCATTTTTGGCGTCTGCCTCGGCACAATCCCCAAACGCTGAGCCCAAAGGCCACGAATTCAGAGCACCCGGGCCAGGCGATGTGCGCGGCCCCTGCCCAGGCCTGAATACGTGCGCAGTTTTTATTTGAAACCGGCACCAATGTCGCTGATAACCCACAAGCCTTGCGAATCACGGGTATCTTCCGCGCAACGGGAAGCAATTCACCGTTAAAACTCTCTTGGACGCTGGCTTGGGTCTGTGTGATTTTTAATTTACAACGGAGGGAACTGACACCGCGCATAGCGGGATTCAACGTCGACCCTCCGCCCATTACCGTGGCAGCGAAGTTCGGGACTATGACCACGGATTCGCCGACGTGGGACAGGATCGATCTCGATGCCTTGTCGGCGCACAACATCATCGAGCACGATGCCTCGATTTCACGGAACGATTTCGGCGATGGCACTGGCGACAACACCGTTCGTTCTCCTTGTCCGATTCCTCCCCACCCTCCCCCATTCCATCGGGAATATCTGCGATCAACGAGGGCACCGGTGTATTCGGCACTTCAACGAGACCACATTCGCCACGCTCGCGAACTCAAACCCGGGCAAGGACTACTATGACCCCGTCTCAGCCGGCGAGGTGCAGCGTGCCCGCCTGGCGCACTCGCTTGCGACGAACCCCTTCACGGTGAACACCCAGAAGGGGTTCCTCCTCCGCAGCCGCGAGTCCGCTCTGTACCTCAGCATTTTTGGGGACCCGGCCACTGGGATTGCATCCAAGGAGTATGTTTTCAAGTTGCCTCCGCTGTCTTGCGATCCATTGCTTATTGGGGGAGCTTGCGACCCCGATCTATCAAGGTGGTCCGATTTGCGTGTCACGTGGAAAAACGGGGTCTTTGGCTTTGTTTACTAAGTCACGAGTTGATTCGCACGACAGCGCTGCCACGCAGCGCCGGTTCGTTTCGGCCGAAATCTATTCAGAGATTGATATCAATATCCATCTCCGAACAATCAATCCCTGATAACTTAGAACAAATCCTCGAGGCAAGCACATAGAGCCAGAGCCCATTTCTCCTTACTTCTCCCTACCATCCTCACGGTAAGCTTCAAGTACTTCTCCCTCTTTTCACTTGTATTTTATATTTTATTCCTCCAAACTCGTGATTGGCCCCTATCTGCGCTTTCTGATCTCATCTCGGACACTGTGCGTGGTTTCTTTAGCCTTGAACTCCCTTTTCTCACTTTTGTAGCTCTGTTGGAATGCATGTCTATGTCTCCCTTGCCCTTCTGATTCATATTCACAAATTGACTTTGAAATAGGGACCAAACTCCGCCTAATACAGCATGCCTGGAAAGCCTGTTGTTAGATGTCTGGCTAACACCGGGGGCAAAAACTGAGGCATATGAAAACCATATGCGTTAAACACATATGGTTCGCATATTGCTAGATCGCGGGACAAAGGTATCTGGGACCTTTGTTGCACCTTTGTTTTTTGGGGCAACACAAAGAAAAAACAAAGGTGTAACAAAGGTGGCAGACACCTTTGTCCCACGATCCGGCAATATGCGAACCATATGCGTTTAACGCATATGGTTTTCATATGCCTCAGTTTTTGCCCCCGGTGTAAACACCACAGTCCTGAGGCAAAAAAAGGCTCAGATGAGGATGCAGAAGGCTTGCAGAAGGAGATTCTCCTGATTGAAAGGGCAAAAATCATGATTCCTTGCAATGTGTGGACTTCAAACTACTTCTCCAATTCATTCACATTGATTTCCTGGGCTTGGTAAATGGCTGTCAGGGAATTGTAAAGAAGATTTGTTACCTCCTTGAATTTGATGTGTGCATCAATCTTCCATCAGTTGTGTTTGTTCAGTGTTAGCAGATGGGATTTTGGATGCACAGGGATACACACAGCGAGGCGCAGGTGGGGATCGGAACAGCCCAGGATGGGGCTGCTGTATAGTTGACAGGTGGTGGGGTCCGTGGGGAAGACTTTTCTTCGCCCATTTGACATTCATGTACTCGACTGTACCATAGGGGCGGCAAACAACTTGTGGGCTTGAATTCTGTCTGGTGGCATCTGGGCTGGATGGCAAGCTTTAACATTCAGTGCAACAGATATTCAGGTATTCATTGACTCTCTTATTGTTCAGGGTGATTGCTTAAATGAATTAAACAGGTCCGCACACACCAGGCCTTTCGTTTGGTGCAATTTCTCGAGTCAAAGCACTGTGGTATAGCTTTCCAGAAATCCTTTGGGTGGGCCTGGCTACAAAGACTTGTTACCGGAAAATGCTGGAATGCGGAAAAAAAAATTCTGTATTAGCAAGCTCCCCCTTACGTATCCGGGCACCAGAATACAAAACATATTTTATTTTCTTCATTTCAGGTTCGTGAACATCTTCTTCCGGGAGGAGCGCCTGCCCTATGCTGAGGGGTTCAAGCTGCCGAAGATGCTGATAACGGAGGAATCGCTGGAGGCACTGGAGGACACCATCCACAAAGTATCCCAGTGGAACCAGACACAGAAATGCGGTCCTCTGATTCTTGGGGACGGCATTGCTTTTAACACCGATACATTTGCTTACAATTACAGAACAATTAATTCCATTAATATTCACGACAACCAGTTCTGCTCTCACTTCTGTTCTCACGACTCTTAAACTTCGGGCTTCGCCAAATCCCGGCTCTCTTCCCAGGCGGGAACGTTTGGTACATGTCCGCTCCACGCGGCATATTTTGCCCGCCTTTATCAGCTGGATCCCTCGACTTTGAAGAAATCCATGGCGCAAACCTTGACGGTCTGTTCTATACCTTCCTCCGTGAAATGGCCAACAATTCGTCTGGAATTAGTATCAACCCCTATTTGGAGTACAGACAAGCGGTCGACGGCGCTTTGCACCGTCTCCCACTTGCTTGCTTTTTTCAACATCAAATGTTTGGTCAATTAATATATTTTCAATATAAGCTAGTTGAGCAAAAACTCCTCCCAAACAATGTCCGTAGTTAATGTAGAAAAATTGTCACAATATTTCAGGATCAGAGCGGGATGGAGAGAGCAGAGAGGAGAGACTCATTCAAAAACCTCGCAGTTGGAACTTAGTCATGGACGGCAGTTCCCGCAGTGAAAGCAGGGTCCGCAGTAAACACACTTCGAAATGGAGGGTTTTGGTAGGTGACGTGTTCACTCGCCAAGTTAGCCGTGGACCGCTCGGCAGTTCCCACAGTGAAAGCGGAGTCTGCAGTAGCTACACTTTGAAATGCAGGGTTTTGGTAGAAGCTGTGGGCCTTTTTGGGGGAGATATGCTGTTCAGGCGGCTTTTGGTGAATGACGCATTTTCGGTGAGAAGCTGTGGGCATTTTCGGGGGAGATAGGCTGCTCAAGCGGCAGCGATGTTTCAAACAAACTTTTTCCAGCGAATAATTATTTTGCATTGACCGCCGCGGCCAATACATACTGTACAGCCAGAGATCACCTTTTTTGTGATTATGACATTGAGCGGAGATGGCTGAGAAAACCAAACAGCTGGGACTGATCAACCGAAAGCGGAGTTCAAAAGGCTTCGGACAGACGGACACACGCTATTTTATAAAGAGGGTGATGGGGGTAAACATTGCATCACTGGGGCGGCCATGAATTTTCCGGTCCCTCCGTTGAGAAACATAAATAGACTGATATGGGAAGCACTGATTAACCGTTCTTTAACGATTACCTTCGCGATCCTTTGTATGTCTTTGCTCTCATCCCCATCTATTCTATCCCCTTTCCTCCTGCTCTCTCGTCTCCCTCCATCCTCAACGTCCAGCGGCTTCTGCGCAGTTCAATTCCACACTCAGATACCCCATGCGGCTGAACAGCTGACCTGCGCGCAGTCAACCGTTCTTTAAGCAAATGGTCTCTCGGCGGTGCAATTGCCCCTGGCAGGTCCAACTCCATTGGTTTTTCCTCTCGTCCCGTCCTGCGGGTGCTGCGCTTATGCCCCATTGGTGTACCCAGCCTGTCCCTGCGGTATTCAATCGCAATGGCTCAGCTGACTATGGACCGCCAGCGGACTGCAGCCTCACGCAGCAAATTTCTCACTGCGCCACTGTTACATCTGTGTAAAACTCTCCCTGCACCACCTATTTTGTCACCGTGGCCGTATCACCGGAGCATGTATAAATTTCCGGGCAACTTACAAACTCGTCAGTCAGTCCATATGATCTTGTTCGTCAGTGCCGTTGTTAATATTCGTCAGTGCCGTCGATCCTCGTCATTCTGTGGAGATGTTGGTGGAAATCTGCTCAGTTTGCGATGTCACTGGCCTTCGCGTACAGACTGCGTACCGTGTACTTAACGGTCACGTGGGATTCCCGTTCCGCGCGTCGCGTCAAGAATCTATATGAAGTTTGATTAATCAATTCACATCTCAACGCATAATCAGGTTTATTCACTGCCTGATTAATCACTCAGCAGCACTTTGTATGTGGTAACGAAGGGAGGGTGTTAAACAGCTGTTCTGTTAATCCATTCACCTCACCGTACCTATATACGTCATTTCTGTCCCTGCAGAACGGAGGATTCTGGTTGAAAGTGTGCTATGTTAAACAGGTGTTTCATTAAACAGTTCACCCCACTGTTCCCATATTGCTCCAGGAAGCATGACAGGAAAGATGTCCAGTTTGATTAAACGAGACCTGCTTTGTCAGTCAGTTCGGCCCTAAGTTTGAACTCAATAAATTGCCTGTCTCTAGAGATCAACAAACTTGTGTTCTGTTGAACAGCATCACTCACTGAGAATCTGGAACGCCACGCGGTTGACGACACCATAAAATGTGGGTTGATTTGGAATTGCGGAGTGTCAGCCAAAACATGCGCACCTCAAAATTCAACTATAGCGCTTGTGCACTTGGCTCGGATGGAGCAGGAAACTGTGTGTTGAGAAAATGAATCCTAGACAAACACAACAGGTAAGCAGAGGCGAAGGTGTTGAATAAAATATGAGTGCACATCAACTTCCGTGTCTGCGCACTCACTCATTTCAGGCCTTGTATTATTCTGGTTGTATGGCCACCTTTGGAGTCGCAAATAAAATCCTTACTGACATGTATGGCATCTCACCGGAATGGCTTAAATTGATCTGGTTTTGCGTGGCCGAGTGCTAGTCTAAGCTGGATTTTTACAAGAGCTCGAGGCATTGGAAGATTTGGGAATCACTCGAAAGCAACCACGCACCCCGTAGTATGTATATGGAGAAATTAGATCTTGCGAGTGTTTCCTGTTTTAGGTAGGGAAATGTCCATGCAGACCCTGAATGAATCATCGTTTTCGCTGTTCACAAGTCGCCACGGTGTGAAATGAGATGGTTTTGAAAAAAAAAAAACTCACAATATGAAAACAGAACAGGATGACGACACGACAGTTTAGGATTATCAAACCTTGCTTGGTGAGGGAGGAAACGGCGAATTTGTGGCTTGTCGACAGTGTCTCTTCGACTAACTGAGGTACGGTGGATGAATGGAAAGAAAACGAGGAAAGCTGATGTCACCTACAAACTACCGAGGTACGAGGTTTGATTGTTTGTAGTGTCTGTCTACGAGAGACTAGATGTCACCGATCCGGTTTCAGCAATATGATACAGTAGGAACGAGGGATTCAGAGAGACTGCGATGAAGGAATACTAGTTGGGAGAAATTAAGGGATTGGCTGGATATGCATTGCGACCTTTTCGAGAACGGGTTAAGTTGGCAGCAGTGGAAAATACGGCACAGCCAGAGATGAGTAGTCCCTGAAATCTTCCACCATGGCAGTGGAAGCAGAATATTCCGATGTGGCTGTAGAGAGAAACTATGATGGCCTTCTTTGGACAAAAGTCCCGTTGACACACGTGACGACGCGTGGTAACCCGTTGGGCACGTTTCCACGCGTTGAAGTAACGTTGAGGTGCGTGGAGATGCATTGTCAACGCATTTGACATTCGTTGGCCACTGCGTGACCAGTTGTGGTATGCTGGTACAGGTTTTTATTACAGAAAACCGGCCATCACTCTCCACACGTGGCCACGACAGCCGACACATTTAGATTTCTTCTCGTCCAACGTCCCAATTTGGGGATTCGTTTATTGGTCCCAATTCATCCCCTATCGGTAACTACATAGTTTATCATCTGTGATGAATGTGTCGTTGGTGTCAGTGTTTATGGAGGAGTGAGAGCTGCAAACCCTACCTGAGCTCATTTGCACTCGTGCTTGAAACCCAGGGTGGTCTGGACAGTCAACTAACGGGACAATTGCGAGGTCTGCGCTGAGGGGAGAGCGGGTGGGACGCTGAGATCTCGATCGGCGAGGCGGGGCTTCGCTCATGAGGAGAGCAGAAGACAGGGGAGCACCAATTGGGTACGGTCGGCGGCATGGTCGCGGTTGGTTTTGACTTTTGACATTTGCCTTTTGATGTCCGATGTCAGATTTCGGCACTTCGGCTAGTTCAACCTCGTCTATGAGCGAGCATTGGGTCGCCTGAAGTGTTGGAAAGCATTGATTTTTGCTCCTTGTTTGTCGGTGTAACGGGGATGTTCAAGCGTCCCGGAATACTTCCGAAATTCGATATTTCCTCGCTCGAGCTCCAAAGCCATGTGACAGAGGATATTAGACATGTATCTGCACTCAACCTATCCCTTTCCTCCTCCGAAAGGGCTCCACAGATCTCGATACCAGCGGCTTGAGGTGGAACAAAAGGTTCTTTAGATTCGGCTCCCTATGTTGATCTGAGAACACCCTCGCGTGCCACGATAAAGTGGGTTACTTCAAAATCTGTTAAACAGCGTCAATATGGTCTTTATTGTGCAAGATAAAATTCACCCGAAATATCATTTCCCTCTTCCTCGCACTCCTCCTTAAATTTTTCGAGGAAGAATTTACGACTGAATGTTTTTCCTTCTTTCCGGGCAACCTTATGGGTCAACATCCTTCCGATATGTGACGACCTGGCCGTGCGAGTGGACTCAAACAACGTGGGGCTCTTGACGCCATTGGTGTTTTTCAAGAGATCCACCAGAAGCTAGGCGAAAGAGCTCTTCGTATGAGACCCGGCATCGGAATTGACACATACGGGGCGCACGACCATGTAGGAAAGGTACTCGACCTTGTTGTTGTTCCGACATGTCTTCCTGGTTATGGTTTCTGCATACCAGGGTGTGTTTGTTTTATATTTTGTTCTTTTGGTCAATGACTTATCAACTCATAGCAATTTCGGTTCAAGTTACCTTTGATGGAGGCAGTGAACTGGGGTGGCTTTCCGCTTTTCAAACAACACCGAGGTAAGTTTCTGCACATGTTCCGGGATTCCTCTCTCTCACTCGGAAAACCACCAATATACTCATGCTATGTCCAGAGAAATGTTTGCTCCAGACCTTTCCACTTGGAAGCCTGTTGTTGCGGTTAAGAGCTCGAGCAACATCTCAATCGAGTCTACTTGGTCTTATAACCGCCAATTCAATGGCCGCTCCTTGCGCGACATTTTGGGAGGGCCGTATCCATCTTATTCCCGGAGATGTTGTTCACAGGTATTTTGTTGCTTTTGCCCGTCATGCCGTGGAGATTATCTAACCGAAAAAATATAGGAATCTATTTCGTTGGCTTTGGCCCAATATTGTTCTGATAGAGCTCGTTGAATTTTTTGACTATTTCAACAACAAGAGGACTCGGAAGCAGCACAAGCGGAAACTTCCCTCTGGTGTCGCTCCAAATGTGGTATTTGACATGCCAGGTGGTTACGGCCTCCAGAATCTCGCAATCCCCGTTACACCAGCTGAAGACTTGGGTTCTCCGAAGATGGAAACACTCACAGGGTGGGCAATTTTCAATGCATGGCACCATTGATTCGTCCTCACGTCTTCTGGATTTGTCAAAGAGATTTGAGAGCAGACGAGTTGAGCAGCTAAAGAAGTGAACCGCGTGGCTAAAGGATTGAAAATGTCCAACAGACACACAATCTGGAAAGAGATGAACTTTCAGGTAAAAGTCAAGGGCAACAAGTTGCATTCCCAATTGGACAAAATTTCGGGCTTCTCGGGGTGAGAGAAGAATGACATAAACCGCCAATTTGGTCGGTATTATATGATATTGGCATCACAAACCCACTTGGAGCTGCTTTGGTGGCATGCGGTGCTCGTCCATAGACAAGGTTGATCTAGCCGAAGTGCCGAAATCTGACATCGGACATCAAAAGGCAAATGTCAAAAGTCAAAAGCAACCGCGACCATGCCGCCGACCGTAAATTGGGGCCAAGAAATTGGGACCAAAAAAGGTTCCTGATATTTGCCCCACAAAAGCTCCTGAGTGGAAACGAGTTACAACGCGTGTCGACGCGTTGGCACAAATAAAATTTCAACGGGTTGTCACGAGTGGACACGCGTTGAAAACGCGTGCAAACAATAGCCACCCACCGTACTCTGTGAATTCAAAAATTCCAACGCGTTGGTCCATCCGTTGAAAACGAAGTTGTAACGCGGCGAAACGACGTTCAACGCGTGACCACGACATTCAACGCGTGGCAACTCGTTCCCACGCGTTACAACGCACGCCCACTCACTTCAACTGGACTTTTGTCCAGTCAAGCCTGGCATAAGAAACACCAAAAAGTCATTCAGGGTCGGCAACATGACATTTAGCTTTATTGTTCAGGGTTAAAAAATCTGAAACCTGGCACCAGCGTCACATTTGACAGTATCGGATGCAATAGGTAATTCCTTTGGCAAACATGTGCCATGATGCAGGGTCCGAGGATCGAGAGCGGCCGTGGGTGACCTACCCTCAATAAAACCCAGAAGCTGCAATGTCATACTTCTGCGAGGTATTATAAGGTTCTTCAGGTCCCTCTGCAGTTCGTCGGATTTCAACCAGATTTGATGTGTGTTTGCCTTCGATCAAAACGAGATCAAAAGTTCATGTAAGTGCCCAAGTGCAACTGAATCCATAGCTTTTGCTCACCCATGTCAGTTATGATCGCTGAACACTCGGTTTCCAATTCATAGACTGTGATAGACATCCCGATATATTCTAAAATCATGCATTAGGTGTCATGGTATCAGACTCAGGTTTCTGATCAGATCTTAGTACTGCTTGCACAGTCAGTTCGATGAAATGGACTGATGAACTATAATTGAAACCGCAACGAGGCAGAAATTTAGGGGCAACAGATTATCAATCAACCACCTTGGTAACTGTCCTTTGTGGGACCCGACAATCTTACTTCTTGCTCTCTGTCCCTCTTGCTCCCTCTTTCTCCCCCATCTCGGAACGAACACATTACAATGCTCCAGCGGAATCGACATCCACCTCATGAAGATGAATTTCAATCCAACCAAAGCAACGGTTCACATATGCCTCCTTCTCCCTTTGCCTTCACCGCGAACATCGTACCGATGGGAAATGGTACGCAAGCTACTCGGATATGAGCTACGGCTGGACTGACGAATCGTTCGGGACCTGTCTAAATTTCTCATCTATTGAATATGATCTGTACTCCAGCGTGGTACGCACCAGGGAAAGGGATGACCCAGGGTCGAACAAGCATGCTAACCACGCCGAGCCAACAGGCTGAGAGATTGGCGCTGAACTCAACGACGCAGAGCGAGGTATGGTGCGGCCTAGAAATTACTCCAACCAGGGTCTGCAGAGCATAATAGTACGATCAAGTGAGGCCGAGATTGCATAACGTAGGCTCAACTAAAGGTCATATTTCCATTGTTCACAGTACCTGAACCCACGGATAGCAGCGAGAGCCTCGAGCGGCGGTTGCGAGTTCCCTATCTGGTCAAATCATAAACTGTGTGTTTCAAACCCTCATCCCCGAAATCTCACATTCGTCCCAAGAAGTCCGATGGGATTCTGACAAGGTGAGCGCGCCGATTCATTCTTCCTGGCGGCTGAATAGTTCTTGACACCGCGATTTTGGATGTTTTAACCATGGGAACACTATTCTGTTGCATCAATCCACCCAAACCCCCTTCTGTGACAGATGGCAACCAACCAGTGAGGTAGTCTCCACTTGACGATTCTTGGGGTGATTCACAAGCCTCCTTGACTTCCAATTCATTAGACTCGGCTCGAGTTGTTCTGTTAATTTGCGGTTTAAGCCTTGCTCTAGAACTACGTCAAGCTCCTTCCACCGGCCTTCTCTATTTCCGGGCTATCAGTAATTCGGTTTGATTTTAACCTGTTCTGGTAATCAGCGGTTTAATTTCTCTGTCTGATTACAGGCCATTAAACACGGTTCGATTCAACTCGATTTGATCTCAACCTGTTCTGTTAATCTACGGTTTAATCATTGCTTCAGAACGCTTGATGAACACATCGGGTCTCTCTTGGTGTCAATCCGAACTTGAACGGTGTTTTACTGGTTGACTGTTTAAACACTCAATGTCAAGATACTTGTAGCATAACAGTCCCGAAATTCTTGGTATTTTTGTGTTTAAACAAGTAGTGGATAAACAGGATTATGCATTGAGACGCGAATTGATTAATCAAACTTCATATGGTTACTGAGTGTGGTGGCAACTGGCCGGAATTTGCTACGAGAAAGTACGCGTACCTGCGGCCGGGACTACGGAATGGTCAGCTGAACATCGTTTGAACGATCAATTCAGCCATTTTCGGCCTGGAAGCTCTTGGAAGAGCTCGCCAGAAAAGGGTGTAGGTGGATTTCCGCTGTGGTTGAGATGAAGTGCACAGTCTTATGACTGTACTGCGGCAAAGTTTGCGCAGTGCACAGTTTTGGTAATGGGATCAGCTGCGAAAGTAAATGGGGAAGCCAAGGAAGATTTTGAAGATGAGAGGAGAGGAAGAACGGTTAATCAGATCATGTCAAGCCACATCTTCAATGGCCGCAACTACAGGCTCTTCCCTGCCACACATCCCGATTAACCTGATGCTCATGAGGTGGCTGACCCCATGGTGGCTATCTCCGTGACTGCGGTGAGGTTCTATTCAATAGATTCCATTTCGGACATTCCTGAAAAATCCTAGGTGTACGCCCCCCCCCCAAGCTCCGTATGACAGGTGAACACCAGCCAATGGCGTTCACCGAGGATGCTTTTGAGGACATCTATTGTATCCACATCAAGACTCTGGAGGATACCCGCAAAACACGAAAAAGCGCTGCACAGAGTGCTGCACGCGCTCTTCACAGACATGACGTGAGTTTTTATTTCTAATTCTCCTGCTATCCGCTGATAGATGTTACTAGGATCACCACCAGGGCCGTCCAGACGGCGTCCAGAAGGTATGTGCCTGACTCCTAATTTCGCACTTGTACTCAATTTGAACCATGCTCCTTTGCACCATTGTACCTGCATATAGTTTCATATCGGCCTTATAGTTCTAGTACATATATTCTCTTATGACACTGGTTGGGAGATTCAAGATTTTCAGCACAATTTATGGTGAAAAATGCTGTTTGTTTTTCAGACATTTTTCACTGAAAAAAGTGGTGAAAAATTCAAATCTTTTTCACCTCTTTTGAGCTTCCTTTTGAATTTTTCACCTCAAACTCACAAAATGGTGAAAATGTTTTGAGTTTTTCACTACCTTTTTCAGTGAAAAATGTCAGAAAAACAAACAACATTTTTCACTATAAATTGTGCTGAAAATCTTGAATCTCCCAACCAGTGTGAGCCTGATACTGTAGCCCACATTTTAAATACACTCCACTGTTGCCCATTGCTGCCATATGTCAGGATTTGAAAGAAATACAATCCATTGTTACCTACTGCCGCCATATGTCAGGATTTGAAAGAAATGTCTACCTAGTACCTCCACTCGATTTGGTCCAAAGCAGCGGAAATCACATCGAAAGTTGTGCTAAGTTCGTCTAAAATTGGTGGTAATTTATTTCCCATGTTACTAGAACACATATGGATGAAACCGTATATATCCGGCTGAATTACGAGAGTCTTTGGGCTAATACGTCAGTATTGCTAATGGAGGGTTTTCCTGATAAATGCATGGCTTGGCAGCACTTATCCTCCAACCAGTTGCCAACAGCCTTGTCTTTGCAGAAACCATTGCCCGTGAATGACATGTCACCATTGCACGTTCATTGCGTGATCGATTTTGACAGTCCTTTGCATATCTCTTTTGCAGTTCTGGGGTATTTGCCCCAGCAGAATTCTGGTGATTAATTTTGTACGGCCATAATCACCATAAATTACTGTAAAATTGTACCGCACTGTACCGTAAGATCCTCCTATCCCTGCTTCACGGTTATGGTAACAGCTCGATAGCTTACCGTAACACCCATAAAGTTTACGGCTGTGACCATACACGATTACGGTGGGATGGTGAAGGCAAACAAGGCCTACACTTAATTCAGCTTACTTTTTTATGTCTACTTACACTTTCACTTACTGCCACTTGAAGTTACCTAAAGTTACTTACAGTTACTTAAAGTTACTTACAGTTACTTACGCCCAAGTTAGATCAGACAAAGTAACTTGCCATCAAATGGCATCAGTTACCGCCAAGTTCACTCGATCGCTTCCAAGTTACTTTCAAACTTAGGCATAAGACATGCAAACACAACTAGAAGGTTCATTTGGAGCATCTAAGGCATTTTATCCCAAGGTAAGTTCAAGAGTTCTTCCTGGATATCATGACGAGAATTATGCACTGCAAGTCTGGTAGGGATATTTCCGACAGTGTTGAAGGTGTGGGGGGGGGTCCAGGATATGTTCTTGAGGGAAGAAAAAGCCCCACTAGGTATTAAACATTTCCAGAGCTATGTAGAAAGTTGTCAGCTTGTGGCAGAAGGGAAGCAAAAACTTGAATGTGGTCATGTGTATGGATGTGAAGCGAGTAGTGTCATTGACCCATTCATTCGCTTGACGCACAAAGTAAAGCCTCGCTTAACATAGGGGTTGGTTTTCCATGTTACTAGCCTAGCCACATGGACTCTTGGTGGAATCATTGTTGAGGGAATAATGGAATGTTATTCACATGGTTAGTGGTAAATCCCACACGCAGAGATGCGAATATCACGCTGGGAGTCATTAACTTACTCTTACGTCCTGTTACTTTTTCTAGCTTGAAGTTATTTAAGTTAACTTGCAAGTTACTTTTGCTTACTTTACTTTACTTTCCTCCCATAAGTAAAGTAAAGTTAATTTTGACAGGTCAAGTTAGTTTTGCCAAGTAACTTTGGTAACCATCTGCGATTGACGTGCTGTGAGTAAAGAATACCACGAATACCAGATATCGCGAATATTCGCAAATAACAAATACTCATATTCGCGAATGGCTGTGGCTGTGCTATTCGCGTGAATGCGAATATCAGTTTTCAGGCAAGTTGATATTTGCGAATATTTGCAGCTGTAATACACAGCCAAAGTTTCAATCAAGCATGGTAAATTTGGGTCTGTTTAACACATCCCCTCTCTGGAACCAGAACATAATTCATTTACACCAACTAGATCTGTAATTCATATGCAAACCAACCACTTTAGAGGCATTTTTACTTTAACAACTGCTTGACAGGTTGAACATGGCAAGTGTGATAGTCAATCAAATGGTTGAACATGCAAGACAAGGGCTTGTATGAGTCTTCAACAATGTTTAAACTCACAAGATAACAAAAAAGTGTCCCCAGCAACTCATTGGTGGCCACAAAACCCCCAAATTCTCAATGTATTCACTGAATATTCATATTCGTGAATATTCGCGAATATTGCTGACTAAGCAACGAATATTCGGCATCAATATTCGTACGAATGCGAATATCAATTTCTAGGTTTCGGTGAATATACATATTCACAAATATATATTTGTGGTATTCTCTAGCTGTGAGACTGGCCCCATTGATTCTGCCCACGGAGGGCAACATGCATAGGCATAGATCTAGATCAAGAGATTGCTTTCCCCTGTGTGTACAGGCAAGTGCCATGAACCCACATGGCATTTGCCATGGCATTGCACAATCAATCAAAAGTCGTGGATGTGGCTGAGGGCTTGTTATTGATTGCGAGTTTGCTTCATTGATTCTGAGCTACTAGTCTCTCTTGTGTCTCTCTAAATTTTGTGCCATGCAGTCAAATTCACGGAAAGTAACAGTGGAGGGAAATGTAATAACTAAATGTAATCAATAGAATCCAACGCACAGAAGGTGTTTTGTCTGAAAAAAAAGTAGCCCTACCTCCCTTTTGATTTGTGTGCACCTCGAGACTGCAGTGCAGTGCAATGTGAGGAAGGGACAAGGTGGATGTGCACCAACGATGCACAGCGCATTGGACATGGCCCCGGGTGAGAGCAGGTATTGTGCAGATGTGTACACCTGCCAAGTACCTTGCTGCACCACGTGGACCACACAATGTGTACGAGTCACGCACTAATCACCTATTCTAGCCTATTCTCATGCACAGAATGGGTAACTGTTGTGTCCACCCACGTGGGTAGCTCGCATAGGGTTGCAGGGTAGCCTGGGATCTGCACACAGGTAGTGGAAGCCCCACACTGCAGATTTGGCAGAGTCGTGCCCGAGATGCAGGCGGCAGGTGGAACAAATCCAGGAGGGTGCCTGAAGAAAACATGAACATATGGGGGAGGCAGTCACTATAACACAGTAGACACACCAGGAATGCTTAGTTTATCCCTCTGGTTGCCTCTATCTAGCTCAGCTTTTATCTGGCCATTACTTCAGTGGTTTGTAGGATTTCCTGAGGGTTTAGCCTGTGGTGGGATTGCAGTAGAGGTAGCAGCGGTGCCTCAGAATCACAGAGATCGAATTTGAAGTAGCGGACAAGCCATAGTGTCAGCGCAACATCCAGTTGACTAAAAGGTTCATAAAGCAGAGAGGGAGTCCATGGAGAGGTGATAATTGAGGTCTTCCCCAGCAATTGGACAGATGTGTTGCAGGCAGCATTTTATCGACATTTTGTGTAGTGATGGTCTCGGAGAAGAGTGAATGTCACTTGTCTAACAGCATCTCCATTTAACACTCTGGAGGATTTGAAGAAATTTAGAGACAGAAAGATCACAATTGACAAACAAAACTCACAATCTATGACAAAGTAAGAGAACAAAGTGCTCAGCAACATCCGTGATTTTTGATTGATTGTGCAATGCCATGGCAAGTGTCGATCCTATGCGGATCAAATGCCATGAACGCACAGTCATGGCACTTGCCCGCAGTGAGAAAAAATGTGACTACAAAGTCAAGAAAACCGTGACTTTTCATGGGTTTTGACAAATCAAGACAAAAATCAGCATTAAAGTCACCAAAACCCTGAAACTCAGGCTCACTCCCGAAAATCACGTGTGATTGCATTGAATCACGTGTTTTTGAATTTAAGCTCGAGTTTCAGCAAAATCCTGCAATCACGTGGTAGAGGCCAGTCACGCGTTTGCGAGAATGAGGACCTAAAAACTCTGCAATCCGCCGACTATCACTTGATAGGTATAATTACAACGAGCACACTCTTTGTGCATACTATAGTATTTCGTTCAATTTGTAAGGCCTTTTTTGGCTTTTTCGGTGTGACAACCGGACCCTTTCGTAGCCGAGCCCGTTTAGGCAATTTGCTCCGCCGGTAGTGCTCGGCTAGCTCGGTTAAAGCCAAAATGGCTCTGTGACAGAGTGTTCGTAGATTCTTGGCTGTGTGATGTGTGACTATACAAATTGAACGAAATACTACTGTTCCATTTTGTTCAATTCGTACGGCACTTTGGCGTGTGACATCAATTACGAAATGATCTTTTCGTATGCGGGCTTGTGACCAGTGTGACTTACGAAAATTTTCATATAAAACTGCCCCACAGGGCCGCCTGGAGCAAATTTTTGTTAAATTGGTGAGAACCTTTCAGATTTAGCCCTTGTGACCCTATGACCTACGAAATATTTCGTAGATTTTTGTGCTTGTGACCTGTGACCATACGAATTGAAGGAAATCGAACAGTACAGTACTCGTAGGTTGGCTGCCTGCTCACTTTTTCTGTCTATACCATCGTCATGCTGAAGCATCTGTTATCCGGCATCTCTTCTGTATCTAATTAGCTTGAATATACTTGAATCCATCCCCGTGTCTGTATGGGAATGAAAAATCCATCAATCAAAGCCGGAAATGGCACAGGGTCCACAGCAATTCACTGGTAATCTACGGTAGTCTGCAATAATTTTTATGGGTATCCTCTCGAAAACTGGTAATCAGGTAATTTCTGTGAGTTGGGGAAATCCGCAGCAATTTCCAGGGAAAACAAGCGAATTACCGAGGGAGGGTTTCCCTGATGCGAGCGAGTACAGGCTTCTAGATCAGCGCCAACATCAGGATTGCTACGAAAGGGGTATCTAGGTAGATGATAGTGCGAGAGGAATGAGAAGGAGAAAGGGAAATAAAGAAGCAGTAGAGTGCTGCAAGTGCACCTGCCCGTGTTTCAAGTTTAATAATTTCGCTGTGTTGTTTGGGGGCAAAAATTAGACCAGAATATATTTGAATAGGGAGCGATGGCTTGCAATGTGTCTAAGCACGGCCAGAGCAGCACATAGAGACACACGTGAGCAGATAAGATGAGATATGCCTTTTAAGGCAATGTCAGAGTGGGGGAGGTGTGGGCCAATTACTAATTGCTCACGCGGCTCGTTCCGATCTCCGATCCCTTCCGTTATCTATCTCCATATATCTTTTCTCATTTCCAGCTTCAAGTTGGTGCCCCATGCCAGGGCCAGTTGGCAATTGCAAGTCTCAGGGAACAAGTAGCTAAGCTCGCCGCTCAGAAATACCAACTACCCTCATTTTTACACCCGACATCTTCCAATCCCTAGCCAAGGCGCAGGCCTCTAAACCATTGCGCAATTTGTGCTATGTCGAACAGTCAAATGTGTGTGATTGAAGAAGAAGGCAACCATTCACCCCATAGTCCCTTAAGACGGAACTCCAGTTTCTCGTCTACCAAAAGTCGCCCTGAATGCATGTCTACACAAATTACAGGACCACATCACTGAAATATCTGGCCGTCTACCGCCGGACACAAACATTTTACCCATTGCAAGATCCCTTGCGCTCGCCTGAAACTCGGGCCTCAGGCTTTCTCACCACTGTGCTCTGCTCTGAGCCACCCATGCCCGCAAGGCCGTCTTGCTAGGCTATTCCTCACCGACGAGAACGGCATGCTGCATTCGACGCTTCAAATGTACATGGCACCAACCAAGTACTTCTTCATCCGCTGCGACACCCTTACACCATCCTAGATTCATGGTTACCCCTCATGCTCGCATTATACCCATCTCTGCTGCCCAGTTTTAAACACCCAATAGACACTCACTTCATCCTCCTTCAAGTTCTACTGCCCAAGCCCAGCCCCACTTCTGCACACGTACAAGCACTAGCTCGGATTCTCTGCGTGCCCGGGCAAGAGGTCCACATCCAAGCATTACCTCTGTATATGAATATTCCTCCCTCGCTCCGCAGTTGGCTGGTCACCCTGTCCATTCTCGTTTTTGCCGTCTGGTCTGTGCACTACACATGGCTCGGATTTAATGAATTACACTGTACTAAACGAAGACATTACATTCCCTAGTGTACACAACGTGTACCATAGTCGCTTTCAGTGACTCCAGCAATTTATTTTTATTTTTATTACAGTGTTTGGGATAATGATACTCAGTCTGCAGAAGCATTCCAAGGTCCGCTTGGGGTACTGGATGTGAGGCCAGTCTTTGCCAGCTACATTTGTCCAGGGAGGAAATGCCGTTACGCACATTATTATAACCAGTGTGAGACTCCGGCCTGTAAAAAAATCAACCTATCCCGTTTCTATCAACAATGGGCTGCATACCCACTAAAACCCCCTCACCAGTCCAGTTATCTGGCCATGAGTCCTCATCCATCAACAGGCCACTCCATGTGTTCAGCACTAGTTGCAATTTAAGTGCTAGTGGTCCTAATCTAAGTTTGTCAGTCAAAATGCGGTCGCGCTGTAAAACACTATTGACCGCTTTCAACCACTGGTTGTGAATATCTGAATTCGTAATGATCCTGTCTGGGTTTGTGATTACTCGGTCATCCAAATCAAGTGCCATCCCACCGAGACCAGAATAGCGAAGAGTCTTCCTTCGTGTTGGGCAACCTTGCCCTGTAAAGATTTAAATTTCACAAGATTGCAACCCAGGATCAAACACCAATTTAGCTTGGGCCATAGCTGCTCGGTCAGAGTCCATGTTAATGTTTGACCCGAAGCATCATATTCCAACGTGATGTGCTCCAAACTCTCTGGGACATTGCATACAGGGTATGTCCCTCTTATCTCCAATGTGTCAACATGCAACCAGAAATCACTCACTCCAAATGTGTATACCATACACCTCCAGAAAAATTCTCGCAAAAGTCGTTGCAAAGTAACCAAACGGGTTGACCTCCAAATCATCTTGTTGGATGGTGTATAACTTGAGATTTCCTCCACAGAGCAGTGAATGCGGTCTAAATTGACAAACCTGGACTTGCGGAACGGCTGTGGCTGTAGACTCCGGATAACTTTGGTAAAGATTCGTTGGGAGCCTTGTGGTGATATAAGTATACCGGGACACTCAAACATGACATTGATCTCAGTGTCAATTTGGACTGCCTGGATCTCAAGCACAATAATTGATATTTCTGATATTTGTTCTCATTCAGACACACCTGGGGGCAAAGGCTGTTCCGACGTGGTCAGTGCTTTCTAGTTTGCGAAATGGGGTTGAAATGCGGTATCAGAACTGGCTTCCATTGATAGGGCGTGTACCAAAACATGCATGAAAACACCAGTTTTTATTTCATTTTGAACCTATTAGCAGGCAGAAGTGAGGCATTAGATTATGAGCATACACCCTCCCTGGGGTGGTAGGCTACACTATTGATGGCCAAAAGTCAGTGTCACAAACCAAATATGAAGGATTGAGTAGACTTGACAAGGCAGCCCAAAGGCTGTTACGTCCTGACTATGATGTTCTACACTGAGCTATAGATGGTGGCGATAAACCATTGTCTTATGCGCTGGAGGTGAAACATCAGGGAACTACTCAGGATTATTGACTTGCCGCTTCAACGGCCTCTGAATAGTCTGATGACTATTAAAACAAGATATACGAAGTCAGGATGGGTACAACCACATTAGGGCCAGCAGAGATATAGTGCCGCGCCATTTTGTGTATAAGTCCAACTGATTAGATTGGGATGAAGACATGTTAATGAGTTAACCATCACTGTGGTTACTTGGGCAGATCTGACCATTAGAAAGATGCAGGCCTCGCATCAAGGATTTACTGATATGATTGATGAGGATTGACGCTGTAGAATAGCGCTGCGCTATATTTCACTGGTCACTATACTGGTCTGCCAGTATAGCGCCGTGCTATCTTGTCAATCCACTTGATATGTACTATGAGTTCCACTGAGCTTGTGAAGCACGGGACTGATACAGAAGTTGAATAGGAATTGACTAAGACTGACTTGACCAGTCAGCAATGACTAAAAGACCCATGGTTTAGAATGCCTTCTACACCATTGGTCATTCACTACTTGGGCTCCCACCTTTTATTGTTCCTATTCATTCCGTCTATCTCCTTTACTTCTCTCTGAAATGTATAAAAGCCAGCTGTGTACTCTGTATTAGCCAGTAAACTATCCCCCCAGATATATGGGCAATATAGTAGACTCTAGATTTGTTTGGAAAGATATCAGAGATTTTAAGACGCACAGATAAAGATTGTAAGACACGGGACATTGACGGGACAATACCATTGCCCAGATATAAGTGTTACACATTTAACCTTGGTGAAGAGACCCGCTAGACTTAGGTCTCACGCAATTCAATTGTGAAGAGCCAGTTTAGAACGTAAACTCACACCTCGAACTAGAGTGGCCGCCAGCAGTGTAAGCGTGAGCACACTAGCCCCGCCCTCACCATCTGCGTAACTGAACCTGCTTGTTGATTTCCTCCATTCTCGCAAGAGAGTTAGTAGTCAAGTGTCCGTCCACCGAAAGTCTGCCTACCTATTCTGCTTCTTGGCTAGCTGCCAGTTAGTGCTAGGGTCTGACACTCACAAGGAAACTGAAGATTTCGGACAAGTCAAGGGTTTACTTGAGTCTTGATATACTGTTGGCGTGAAGTCCCTGCTACCCCTGCATAACCGTGCTCAGACTGCATAGTTTGCTATTGAAACAAAGCTTTATTCCTCCATTGCACACCCTCTTGATGGGTGATATGTACCCTACCTCCCCGAACACACACACACACAAGCATTAGGATTGGATTAGTGTTTTGTTTTGTTTTTGGTTGGATTGTGATTAGTGACTAGCTCGCTTCACTCTCTAGTTGATTTCATTAGATTTGATGGCCGCACCCTAGTGCACCGTTTCACCGTGCCGTAACGATCTTCGCATCTCTAACAACACCTAAAAGCCATTCATCCACCGATATCATTCTTTATTATGACCTATGACCTCTCGCGTTGGACTCGGAAACGACTCGCATCGGGCTGCCACCCGTTGCCGTCGCAACGGTTCCACGGCACCTGTCGAAACGAATGCCGTGCCCGTCCCACCTGCCTCAACAGCCTGCCAATCAACGACCGTAACGGGTAGCAGCCCACTTGTGCATCCAACTTTTGGCTGCAAGGTTAGTTTGTCTCCATGGCGTCTTCCAATGACTCATACCAACCTCTTACCATCTCCATAGTCGGCGCGGGCATTGGCGGTCTGACGGCGGCGATCGCACTCAGAAGAAACAGGCACAATGTGCAGGTTTGTCTGTTCGCTCCCATAGTTGTTATTCTCCACCAACGAGGCTTCACAGATATTCGAAGCCGCAGAAATTAAAACAGAAATTGATGGTTCATGCCAACTCCTTGAGAGTTCTGGACCATCTCGGAGGGGCGAAGGAGAATTTGAAGGGTGTTCCTTGGCAAGGGGTATGATGCCTATTATCTTTGTGAATTAAACTGTGACTTCGTTTCAGAGTGTCGTCTTTCCCTCTGACGGCAGCGAAGAGGGAATGACCAGCTCATGGTTGATTCCTAGGATAAAAGACAATGTATACAGTACTATGGCGTCGAAGAATGGCTCATCCAAGCTGCCTAGGGGTTACTCACACAATAAAATGTTTGGTCTTGAATTGATGGTATAAAGTCTTCCAAGTTTTGACCCATCAAAAGATTTCAGCCCTCTTTGGGAGGCGGCTCGTTTCAAACTCCGCTACGAGCGGAAGGGGATACGAGGCCGCAAAGCGGCCGAGCAACTGAGTTGCTGCAACTCTAGAACAAGTAATCATGATCTGTCCACCACCATCTTTTTTTTTTTTTTTTTTGGAGTGTTTGGGATAATGACACTCAGTGTGGAGAAGTTGTCCAGGAGGAAATGCTGTTATGTGTTACGCACTAATTAAACCAGTGTGGGACTCCGGCCAGAAAAAGTTATCCTATCCCATGTCTATCAGTTATGGGCCGCATACCCACTACAACCCCCTCATGTGTCCAGCCATCTGGCAATTCATTCATGAGTAAACCACTCCATGTATTTAAGACCAGTTGTTTGTTCAATGCAAGTGGTCCTAATTTCACTTGATTTGTTAACAGATGGTCACGCTGCAGTGCACAGTTTATAGCAGCTAGCCATTGATTGTGGATTTCCTTCTCACTTGCAATTATTTCGGGACCACCATCTTTTATTGTTGGGATTTATCAGTCTGAACGCAATAGCCAAATATGCCCTCCACCATTCATATTCATTTTTGAAATCAGTATCAACGTACATAGTGTCGTGCATTCTCTGAATTAACACGTGCAAGTACCTCCATTTTTGCCGTTTACACAATGACATCTAGAAAGAACATTGAAAAACATTGACTCGATTGAATGCACCTCCATGAGCACTCACCCTTCACAGTTGCAAGACTCCCTGCCACAATCTCCTGCAGCGTTGACTGGCACATTGAAAGAAGGTCCACTTTCCATTTTATGCTAGATAATGTGTCAAACTATTGCTGCTGTCATTTGAATGTAATGCTTACCACTGTTATATGTATACCGAGTATCGAAGTTTGAGCGGTGATGGTGGGCTCTGTTCTAACGAGAGTCCTGAGTTAGTACTAACGAAACAGTGGTGTAGTTCCAAAGAACGACAAAGGTGATTCTTACGTGAGAGTGCTTGGAGGGAAGCTAAGCGCTGAATAGAGCAGACCGGTGTATCTGGTGAGTATTTATACCAATGTCTATAGCTGTAGCTATTATAATCCTATTGAGTAGAGCATGATAGAACGTACAGCATGCGAGGTATTCATCAGAATTTCAAGTACTGGACAACAGCTACTGTATAGAATTGTTCATCAGTGCAGCTATAAGGCGCACAGGATCTGGTCATATGTCCACTAGTATTGACCAATGGCAATAAGAGAGCTTGGGAATGAGGGTATGAATCTTATGGTATCAGCTCTTCTACATCTGTTCTAGAAGCAAGTAAGATACATATCTGACGGATAGAAGCACAATTCTAGTTTCAACAAGCGGCTGCTCTGCCGCTTTGCAGCCTCACATGCCCTCCCTGATTTTAACAGCCTCTCTACGTCAAAGCATCATCCGGTGACCGTGTAAACTGTGCTTTCCCTGCGCTTTCTATTACTCTGGAGCTGATTTACCCAGAGCGGAGTTTAAACGCTTCACGCATCCGTTATTTTATAAAGAGTGAGATGAGAACACTGTCCCTAGACTCTTGTTTCTCTTATTACGGTGGAAAAACTGGGGTATGAGAAGATTTGGAAAATTGCTTGCTGTGGGAACTTCAAGGCACTGGATTTGTGGGGCTCGAGACTAATTGAAGGATCGCCGCATTACTGAACAAAGATGTGGGAGGTTAGGGCAGCAAGAGACAAATTAGCGCTGATTGAGGCTCCAAGCGCCGTGAAAGAAATTGGAGCTGAGCGCTTGTTGTGAGACAATCCATAGATTCGGTGAACGATGTGCTCTGAACTAAACCCAAACAACACACTTATCACCCAAATACAACCCAAGTCTTTCCGGAATAAGCGGTGAGGCCTATGGAAATAAGACTAGGATCGGAAATAGGCCGATCAGCGAGCGCAAGAGCCAAGATTCAGACGAGTGGTAGTCCCTTTACAGGTCCTAACAAGGTTGAAGGGAAGGTATGTGTTTCCCTTAGGAAGATGAACCTTCACTACAAGATATCACCAGGCATTGACCTGAGCGATAATTGAGCAGTGGAAATAAGATAGTTTAAAAGCTTCGCAGCTTATGAGACAGCAAGTGTTGAGAGTGGTGGTGGTGGCGGTGGTGGTGTCGTCCAACGACGTGCAGGAGACCTCAGATAGGTCGACAATATAACAATTCCAAACGAGCGAAAGCCCGAAGCTCATTTCCCAAGTGCCGATGACGATAGCTGATGACGATGACGGTAGCTGATTCCAAAACACAATTCGATTCCCAGATGATAGATAGCCTCAATCACGTCCAAGACGTTTCCAATACCCTATTCCTTATTCCAACTTAAGGTTTCCCGATGTTAAAGTCCAACGACAATACACACTGAGCCAACCCCAGAAATAGCCCAATCACAAGCGTTCAGCCTACTAATACACGGGTGATTCTGTACTCTACTCGAGATAATGTCCTGACTACTTATACAAACCCCAAAATCATATGCAAGTCCAAGAACGAAATAGAAATTAGTAAAATAGCCCGAGTTCCCCTTCCTCAGCCGTTTATCCGTCGGAAGGGCTCCCACGAGCGTATTGCCATTGGTTGGTGAACAGGACGATCATGATGTCCGCTCAAGCGGTGTTGGTCAGCCTAGGGGTTTGAAACCCTCAGTCTCTTGGCTGACTGATACTGAGTCGTTCCTCCTATTTCCCGTTGTCCTTGGCCCTCTCCCGCCTTCGCTGACCACCGGGTAATGTTCCCCTGGCCTCCAGCTCCTCGTAGATACCCCTAGTGAGACTTGTCCCAGAAAGGGTTCTTATTTCCCCAACTCCGTCTGCTCAGAATAAGAACAATCCCATCAGATCTCCTTAGCCGACCTTCGCTAGTCCCGGAACTTCACCGGAACATATATCCCCAGGCCTTGATGTCTGTCACATGGAAGGCGCACGGCCTATTGGTGCAGAAATAAGACTATTCCCGCATGCCCTTGTTATCAGTATGTCCAGCTTGTTCCATCGTGTGGGAATAAGACCAGAAATAGTCTCTAAAGAGGTTTGTGGGCTACACATTCCTCTACAGTTTTCGAGGCGAGCACTGTCAGTCTGCAGGGTAGTTCCCTACCCCTTGTACCCGTTACTCTGTGATCACAACCCATCTGGCTATACCGAGACCGTATACCAGTCCTTAGAAATAAGCCTATACTGTAATCCGACTATTCCTGAAACGCGCAAAATGTGCGGTGTTTAGGTATAGACGGATTCCAGACAGTTCATCGGGTCGGAAAGACCATACATAGGGCGTTAAAGGCTTTAAACAGACACTCGTTATTTTATAAGGAGAGAGACAAGACGATTGAATTGAAGCTGGTGCTTGGTTGAGCGCTAAAGTGGGTGACAAGAGCGCGTAGAGAGCTTCGCACCCTCCCACTTCTTATGAATAGAAGCGGTCCCGAAGCCAGCCCTGCTATCACATTTTCCCTTGTTCACGTTGATTAAAGAGCACAGCTCAAGGCAACGCACAAATGCCGCATAACAGCTTTCTCCTCGCACGTCTCCAGTGTCGAAGACTAACTGGTTTAGTACATATTGGCTGTTCAAGCGCCAAGCTTTCGAGCAAGCTTCGAGGGATGTTCTTCTTTGATGGCCGCGGCGAGAGGAGTGATTGCGGCGCGCCAGCAGGGTTTCATCGAACGATTGGCGACATTGAAGGGCAAACATCTACAACTCAACTGCATCGATTTCAATCTGGACGAAGACCATATTTCCGAAGAACATGAGCCCAAAGCAGACTTTAAAAAGGCCTAGGACACGCAATTTCATAAAGAGGGTAATGTAACAAGTACATCACCTGTTGTGTGCAAGTATACTTAGATGCCGGTTTCTTGGTGGATTCAGTCGAGTTCATCATATTGTTTTGTGTAATTTGGGGGCTTGTGAGACTAAGATATACTTCTTGAGCTCCTCCAAAACAGCATTTGGTTTGTCGCCAATCTATCGTGCCTGTAATAAATTACAATAGCCTGATCTTGTGCAATAGAATCTCCTTACTAGACTGGGCTTCTCGGGTAAGATCCGTGCTTGAAATAGCTCCTTGCCAGGGGCTTCATATATAAAAAGTCACTTGATGGCGGTGTGGAAGGGTCGCTCGGCTCCCTCGTCGCCTCTCCCCATCACACGGTTTACACCTGTCATGCAGAAATATCCAACCAGTTGCTAATTATTTTATCTTACTCCTTCCTCACATCTTTTCAATGGTTTACTCTCATACTCACTATTTTCCTCCCTTTATACTCCAGATTCATTACACAGCTGTGCGAGTGTCTTTGACCTCATTTCACTGTCAAGCCGATACAATTCCGACTTCAAGATCAATTACTCGACCATGCAGGAATCATCTGTTATTGAGCTATCTGACTTCTCTCCATATCATTTACTTATATCTCTCTTGCATCACAGACTCTTTATTTATTCTCACTACGTACTGCCAACACGACGTGCCAGACCCGAGTTGTCGGCCTTCTCGGACTACACTGGGGATCGAGCCGACAGTGGCATGGGCACCCACTTGTCAATGCTGTGGGGGCAGCATGCTCTCCCTATTCCGTCTTTGCGTAGCTCCCGGATGGTTAGAGTGACAGAGGATGTGCATTAGCTGAGGATTCCCTCATGGACACTTTATTTAGTTGTTACGATCGGACACTTTATTCCTATCTGTTTGTACAGTTAGGGGACCTCTCCTTGCTTCCTACCACCACAATGCACCCACTATTTTGATTATCTTCGCACCTGTCCACTGTATTCCTGAGCTAAGTTCCCTGTTCCATTCCTCTTATATTCTACTCTACATCTAGTCCGATTCTTGTTCCAGGATCATTGCACATTTGCTCCTCGTCTACTCGATCTCTGCCAGCACGACATAGCCCACTCTGGTCCACCCAGCGACCAACCCATACTTCTACAGCGGCGGGCGCCTATTTGTGCAATAAGCGGAATACAGTGTCGGGAACTTGCGGGATGACGTCCACGGTCTGCGCGATTTTTTTTTCCGTTGCTCCCAAGTCTTTGAGTGTACCAATGGGTAGATCGTCCTCCCAGCTTGGCTCATAATGTCTTTTGCATTGAGAGGGAGGTGTGGGTTCAATTTACCGGTTGCTATGCTGGTTCCAATCACTTTTTTGTCGGATGATAAGAGCCTTGTCCAAGGAAGTTTCGGCATTTTTTTTCACCGCTAGGGGGGGGAGAGGGGGAGAGACGGGGCTCTTGTGACGGCCTGGAGGTTTGACAAAGAGCTTTGTGATGCGTGACCTTGACCAATACTGTACAATTTCATTCAAATTGACAGGGGGTGTGATGCGTGACCCATTTTACCTATTCAACATTTCGGCAGCCGCTGATTTTTTGTGTGACACCTCGAAAATTTCGGCATTTGAACCGGAAATTTTGCCTTTTTTGCTTTTTTTTTTTTTTTTTTTCTTCGGCAATTTGGGGTCTGTGTGACCACTTAGAGGTTCGACAGAGGCCCGAGTGACGTGTGACATCAACCAAAGTTTGTGATCGACAGGGGGGTGCGTGACGCGTGACTGCCGATTTGAACGAAATTGTACAGTATTCGACATCAACAGAGGGGTGCGTGACACGGGACTGTCGATTTGAATGAATTGATCCAGTAAACTGGAGGTTGGTGGTCATACACATGTCCTATCTTATCTCGAGACAGATTCTGTGGTTAATCGTCTAGTATGCTGAATCTTTGGGCTTGAATCAAGTTGAATAGCTGACTTTACAGCTTTTGCGGAACTTAGGGCGCGGCACATTTTTTCTTTTTCAATGTATTTCACGTCGGATGGTTCTCCAGGACAGAAAGTGATTTGGTACATTTTCTTGCTCGCCGAGATGCAGGTTCAAATGTATTCAAACGCAGGACCGAACCTGAACATCGGTTCGGGTCCAAGGTTCAGGGGATGACTGAACCGAATGTGGTGTTCAGGCTCAGTGTTCAGAGCTAAAGGCCCTGAACCTGAACCGATACAGCTTATGCAGAAATCCGAGCGAAGATCGAAATCAACCATGTGAATACTGACCACAAGTAATTATTTCACCTGGAATCTAAGCTCCACAAACATGAAATTGAACCGTGGAGTGTGGAGTAAAGGCGGATGGTGTACTGGTTTCGCCTGGAGAGCACTGACAATTTGAGGTATGGCTTGGGCCAAAGACGGGCGGGAGTCATTTGGCATGTGATCTCAGTGATCTTGGTCTTGAAAATGCACTTGGAAAAAGTTGCTTTGGTCTGTGGCAAGTTGTCCTTTTGCAGACAGAAGTTGTGATCTGTGTTCCAGAGCTGTGTTCAATCTAGTTGCTCTCTCTCTGCATAACTTGTCTTCAAATAAATGCAAGATGTCGCTGAAACGCTGACTATGGGGCATGCGGTGAAATAACCACAAACCAAACCTTTGTAAATGAATACGCGGTTCGATAATGCGACTACAACAACTCAAACTCAATAGTCCTCGTGCAAGCTCGGGGTTCCAATCCAGTATAGATTGTGGCAATTTGAACTTTAGTTCTCTTTGAGAAGCAAGACTTTACAGGTCTACAAGTCGTATAGATAAAACTTGCTCAAATCCGTTCTAGGCGCAATTGCGGATAGACAGACGAGATTTTATGTTCAACGGTTTTGTATGATGTGGGTCTAGGTTTGGAGATAGTACTCCAATGCGTAAAGCAAGTGATTCTTATGAATCCCGATTCCAAATAGTATCCGCGATTGCTAATCCTTGCGAGATTACAACCAATTATCAAGTCTGATCCGTTTCCTTATATTCCATGTGTCCGTTCCGTTTACCCAATATGCCCACGCGTCATTTATAAAGATTCAAATCCAACACAGATAATATTCAAACAGGGAAAACAAACGAAACTTGGTATAGCTTCTGGGTGTCTCCGAATGAATGACTACTCTACCGGTTAAGCGTGATGTCTAGTAACTTCGTGTCCAACAGGTGGGGTGAGATTCACTGGTGTTCCTCCCATAACCATCCACTTAAATATGTTACAGGATTCTAAATATAAACGAGACTGATACAAGCGAGCAATAGGGTTCAGGGTATATGACTAGTGGTATGGCCGCTAGCCGATGAACTCCTGTCAGATATCAAGTGATTAGTAAAACTGAGAGAGATTTATAAGAAACATCAACGAGCCGAGCTTAACGATGAGTCAAGATCTACATTGCTTAGAATGATCGTGATGGGATATTGTTGATATGTCAACTTTTAGCCGACCTCCTTGTCAGCACCCCGTTACCCTCCTTGGTAACCATCCTCTCAAATGGTTCCGCCTTGAACCGCTTAAGTGATTTGTCTGAAAATCGTGATAGCCGCCACTTCCCAGTACCCGAGTATGGTTTCTTAGTCAATTGGTAGATCAACCAAGTCCAGCCTTCTCTTGGCAGTTCTGGAGACGTCAGATGATGCCAACAATGATCCCTCTGGTTCAGAAGGATGTTCCCTCGTAATATGCCCTTAGTCAGGGATGTGTAGTAGCCCCAATCTGTTTCCAGGATGGTAAGGCACTTTCCGCGAATGCTCCATTAGCGACTTCCCACTTCAACCCTTTACCAGGATTGTTGTCCAGCGTCTTTCTAATGGTTCGAGACACATTATATCCCTTTTAGCTAACTGCCCAGGCCAGAAATAGTCCTTGTGAGATGACGTCGTAACATAATGAAGTACATTATGGTATGTTGCAACTCGAGCAGATTTGCATAAATGCCCGGGTGCCCCAATACCAGGTCTGTCATCACCAAAGAAGGTGTGTCTTGCAGAGGTTGTTTGTAAATGAGTTGTATTTGCTGAAGTTTTCGGTTAGGAAGTTGTGGGTAATTAACCTTGCAGTCTGAAAAGGTGTGATCATGGCCATCTTGTGTTGCCCGGAGATGTTAAACAAAATAAGTTGACTTTGGCACGCATGAAGTTGATGCATTCCTTGCCTTAGTTGCGAGGGTAAAACTTGTGATTTGTTCATGGTTGCAAAGATTGAGAAGTTGTAACACACACTACGTTCCGCCGTCGGCTAGACTCAGTCTGCCGAGGTCCGTGTAGCCGATCACACAGCTGTGTGTAGCCGGCCACGCACAGCCTGTGTGATCGGCTGGCCGCATCTTGACTCGGCTACACGGACCTCGGCAAATGAGTCTAGCCGACGGCGGAACGTAGTGACATTCCCGGAGTTGTATCATATTCAAAAGCTGCTCTCTTTTTTTCTGATCTACAAAGTTGTCCTCTCAAAAACTTGTGATTTTCCCACAAGTTGTCAATGATACTTTTGGTACAGTATATCGCCCATACAAGGACATCTCGTGCCCCCACAGCTTTCAACTGCTGTTGAGAACAGTCAAATTTGGTGCATCTTTCCAGATTTCACTGCAGCACAGCACGGTGACCGCGTAGGCTTGCCTTCTGGTAGAAATCCTACACGTTTATTAGTACTTTCTCACCAAAATCCCCCCATTCATCATGTCCCCCTCTGACGCTACTGCTGCTGCTGCGCCCAGGCGATGGGTTGTTCCAGTCTGCTGTGGTACACTGTGTTTGCTTCCTAAATCCTTGCGTGTTACCCTATTTTGGCCTTATCACGCATTATTCGGAGGACCAATCTGCTAGTATTTTCTTGGAAGTTCCGCTCCCAGTTCGTGACGAGCTCTTGCCTCATTTTCTCACCCTTTCTATTAACAGGGTGGTACCGCTTGACCGCGCAGGGGCGGTTTCTGCATGGTCTGCCCCATTCTTGGGTTATTTCTTAATGTCTTTGAATTTTAATCTTCCCCCATGCAATACATTCACTGATTAAATTTTTCCGTGCCTGCCGCCGAAGCAAAGCGCAGGCATATCTTCTGACATTATTTGTCGCTGCGGCTGAGTCAGGGCTCTCTCACCCCTCAAATATCCCATGATTGTAATTGGCCGGCAAGGGGCGGGTCACAAACATAATTGACTTGGCCGGTCAAAGCTTGCTCGTCAACACATTGGGTCTTGATTCTGAGAGAGCGAGCCGAGGTTTGGGACCTGGACTATCAAAAGAAATGTTTTGATGCAGATTATATAACTGATCTTGGACATTCTCAGTCTCCCCCCTTAAATCCCTCTATATTAGCACAAACAATTCTGTTTGTGAATGACAAGCGCGACCGCAAGGAAGGAGACAAGTCAGCGAGACTTAACCGTATAGCCGGCTTTCTCACAGGTCTAATTTGAGTCGGAACGGTGGCACTTGACCGTACTTCCTAAGCATGGAGCGACCTCAGCCAGTCGAGGATAGGATGACAAAGCAATGGCAAGGAAAATGACAAGGTAAGCAAGTTGGTATTATGGTCTGCATTATGGAATGGAGAATAGAAGAAGACGTGGTTGGTGGGCACCTGATAAATTTCTAGGATCTTTTAGAGAATACAAAAATTACGAATACGCATGGGTAGAACTACTACAAAAATTATTATTACGTAAAGATAGGAGTGGCATTTACTGGCCCGAGAAAAAACCTAAATTTGGTGTACAATCTTCTCCGATTGAAGTTCCTCCTCTGACCGCGCCTCCTCTACAGTTGGTGGCCGGCGTTCGCAATCTCCCGCGGATGATTTTTCCTGCTCAGCGCTACTTGTTCCACTGAAGTTTCCCGCAAGCTGCATCGGCGCCCATCCGAACGAAAATGTGGTTGCTGTCTGCCTCTGACACTGCGATAATGGCTCCGCGCGCAGCGAGCGTACTGCACGGAGGAAAGACTAAGACGGAGCTGAGTCCTGATGCGAAATGTGTGGGAAAACGTACGGGATCGATGGCAGCGAGCAGGGCATACAAAAGGGGGCGGATAGAGTAGACGCATGCATCTACGGTGTGGGAACACATTAGTGTTGAAGAGTGTGCAATCGGGTAGGCGTACTAAATATCCGTAGATTAATATGCTGTGGAAACAGGTCAGGACATGAAAAATGAGCGATCAGCTTAAGCGACTCACAAAATCAGTGGGATTTTGGTGCATGCCGGTGTACACACTGAGGATGCACACGGTGATGCTTAGAAAGCAGGACAAAAGAGGGTATAGTGCTAGATGAAAGACATGGAGAAGGAATGGATGATTGTGAAAAGTACTGCAGCCTACCGATGCGCATGATAATCGGACGGAACTGGAGGATTGGATGTTTAGGCAGAGCCGAGGCAAGACTAACGATAGCGGATCCAGAGGTGTCGGCTCGCAGGCGTTCGATCTTTGACTGATCGGGGGATAAGCTTATGTCCAGTTGCAGAGATTGGCGACACCTACCAATTGGAGCAGCATAAAAATCAGGATGTTCACGAAAGAAAAGACCCTCGAGGACCGACATCAAGATCGTCGGAACAGATCGTGTTCCAATGATCCAGCGTTGTTGCACTGTGGGTAAAGGGTCGCGGAGCCAACATTTGCCGGTCGTGGCGTCCCAACTACAGGAAATTTAAATGTAATCACTCTTTAATGAACCCCTACTCACCCGAATTTCCCCGCTACCCATGGTGGTATGTTGCAGGCTCCACAAAGGGTGGCTGCCCCCAAAAGATAGTACTTCTCCATCTTGTTGCCGTTGACACCGAAGATCAGAACGAGTCTAAGTTAACCGCAATTAATATATGGACACGAAAATAAGAGAAGAAGGATGCACTGAAGGTTAAGCGCAATGCAGCAAAATATCCATGCGGAGAACAAAGGTGCCGTCTGGACTTGAGATCAGATTTCCCCGGACAGAGATGAAACGAGCCACGTACCCCATATAAGAATGCGACCAAAGTGCAGCCCGGACTGGTTTCTTCCATGTGTAGGAACATAAGCGAACCGAATACGACGCTGTGAAATAGGTTCTTAGCGGGAACAATTACTTATGAACGTTGATCAAGCTACTTCGCTATCAGAGCATAAACGAGCAAGCGAAAACTGACGCGGTCGAGGTGGGGTCGCGATACGGGGTTCCATTGCAGATACGCAACGGCCGCTAAAAATAAAACTGACAATACGACTCCGGGTATGGAGGTACCAAGGGTCACATCCCTGGAAGAAACCCGGGTTCAGTGACGTTCAAATCGTTGGAGATGCCATGCGTACTTGACCAGCTCTGGAAGATGCTTGCTCCCCAGCATGGACGTAAAGATTGAAAAAAGAAAAGGAGCCTTCGGTTGAGACTCAAAATAGCGAGCCCCGGGTAGTGCGGATACAATCGTCTGCGGACCCTTGCCTCTTCAAGGCACAGGAACAAATCAATTTTCGGGATACGATCACCGCAGTGATTTAGGTAGAAGTATGAAGCTAGAAGCCTGTCATAACTATTAAACCTGAAGACTCAGGAGTCCAAGAACAGGAGTTGAGGAAAGTCCTTCAAGAATGAGACAACCAAGTGCGCAAACAGCTGGATAAACAATAACTCAGTCTTCGCTCACCGGGAATGTAGCGAAAGTCTGATATAGTCACCTAGATCAACAGTAACTGGTACGAATCAGAAAAGAGCCATAAGTAAGCAAGAGACTCGCTCACCTCAGTTTTCGCGTGCGGGGATTGTAGCGAAAGTATGAGGAGAGGGGGCTCGAGTACAACCCAAATATATACGAAATACGAGTGCCGAAATGTAACTATAAGGAGAATACAAGTAGGTGAGTCTAACCAAAAGGAAAAATACGAATATATGAGGATTCCCTGCGTGGAGAAGGTGCCGGGCGGGTTGCGTGCATCGGGGTGTGCCGAAATAGGGTCCCCGTGTGGCGAAGTAAGGTCCCCGTGTGGCCTGGATACCAAGGGTGCTGTCGGCCAACAAGTCCTAAAAAGTGGCTCAGAAAAGAGAGACAGGTTGGATACAGGTTGGGTACATTGCATAGAAATCATGGTCATTTGAACATGATTTGAACTTCCTAAGGATTCCTGAAAGACTTGGAGTCAGAAGACTGAACCAAGTGCAAGCGGGGGAGGGTAACATGCACACCTCTGAGCAGCATAATCTGGGGATTGAGGATGAATTGACTCCCCCTGCCATCATCACCTCATATTACGGGTATGGAGACTGCCTCCATTCGGTGCCCCGTTTCACGCTGACGTCGTGTCAAGGGGCACCGGTGAATGCCGAGACCACCTTGATTCCCAATTTGGACAAGTTGTGGAACACGTTTGTAATGGTTGAAAAAAAGTCACATTTTTTGCGGGTTGTGTACATAATGGTGGAAGGTCGAGAAAGGGATTGGGAACAGCCGGAATCACGCCAAAAACACTATACATTAGCGTAAATCAATCTTGATGTATGCCAGATTGCGGCCTTGAACTTCTGAACACTCATGTTTCTCACCGCGCCGCAGGCACAGCATAGCACATCTACGAGTAGAATGGTGATCAATCGCCCGTCGACTCGCCATTCAAGCAAATGGATGCCTCACGTCCGGGTCACCAAACCAGTTGCGGTAAATTACGTGAATGCACCCGAATGGCTCTTCTTCATTCTCTTTTCAACAATCCCACATCCTGTTTCATTTATCTGCCTCGTGCCGCATTCATTTCGTTGTCGGGTGGTCGTTAAGCAGGAGAATGTATTACTCCAAGTGCGTCAGGATGAACTGCAGGTTACTTTTAGCTGGCCTGAAATCAAAGCAGGTGGAAATTTCGGCACACTCCGAAACTCGGCGCGACTTCGGGAATGTCCGAAACTGAAACTGTGGCAACAATCGAAAGGAACAGGAAAAATCGGTCATTTCAAGGGTTTCAAATGACCGGAAATAGCCTCAGGGTTTAGCTGCCCGGCACCTTCGGTTTTAATTGGTCTTTCGACCGATTTCCGATCACCCTTGGAATGGCGGGGTTGCCGTTCTTCAAGGCTCCGACCGTTTAGTTTTCGTCTACGAAGGCCCGTGAACTAAACGGTAAACGGTTCAAAAACGTTTGCAAACGTTTATAAACATTTAAAAACGAACAAGACATGCCGCCGCTTCGCTCCGGCAACTCGGACGATAATAAAATATATATTATTGAAGTGGTGAGTACATGCAATGCTGCAAGTGAGAATTATGACACAGGCCAGAGTGTACGATAGGAAGAGAAGTAGATACTGTAGATTGATTACCCAAATTATCTTTGGGACATACTCAGGTCCCGGCAGTTGAACTAAACTGCGACTTTATGGGTGGAGTAGATTGTGAGATGGTGAACAGAAGACTGAGTCGTTGAAGAAAAGAAGATTTCACCGAAAAGAGGTCAAAATCGAATGGAAGCGATCGGGCCGGTTTCAGATCACCACCCTCCGATTCTGCAGTATAAGCGAGATCAATGCAAGAATTCAGAAACATGTCCAATTTGCAGCGGAGCTCTGTCGAAATTTTGATCCGCTGTGAACTATTGAATGTGGCAGGGAAGCGGCAAAGCGAATACGGTGGAAGCCAATAGATCTGGGCGCGACCCGAGCCATAGTACACGAATACAGAAACTTGATTGATTCGACTGCAACGAAAGAGGTTCCCAGACTTGAACACAGCGGTGGCACAGATAACGATTTGTTGCAACCGGAATTAACCCATTAATCCACAGCCCACGCAAAATCCGTGATCATGGAAACCATAATGATAAGGGGCCACCAGAAGAGACCCGAGATTAGAAGCACTTCAGGAACGAGGTTGTGATGTGGCCATGAGAGTCCGAAAGCCGGCCAGCAGTAAACAGAGATGTTACAGATTGGACCATCACTGTTCCCAGAGAAGAATGATACAGGGCAGTGAACTGAAGACGCGCACAGTGGGCAGACAATTCACTGTGGTACAAAAATGGGCACCCACTTTATATGTCCTCAACCGGCAGGATTACGTGGTTTGCCGGCCCAGTGATAAGGATCAGATCAATCTGCGCTGTAGCCAGCAGTCACTGCCTCTTATCAAGGGCAACCCCGCCATTCCAAGAGTGATCGGAAATCGGTCGAAAGACCGATTAAAACCGAAGGTGCCGGGCAGCTAAACCCTCAGCAATCTGAGGCTATTTCCGGTCATTTGAAACCCTTGAAATGACCGATTTTTCTTGAAGAACTCGAGTGTCGTCGCATATCAACCATCTGTCAAAAACACGTGGTCCATAGTTTGCCAAACAATCTCGGTGGCGGAAGCGGGCCCGATGGTGGCATGGGCAGCAGTGAGCCCGCGACTTTCAATATAATGGCGGTGCGATGGCCAGAGCAATATGACAGAGTGGGATTAGACGGTATATTTGTTTGATGTCAACCTGACCTCCCTCCGAGCGACCTCTAATGAAACTCATAATTATCCCAAATAAACCTCGACATCAACCATCCTTTTGATATCCGGTCGGTGACCTATTGGTGACAATTTTCCTGGTTTGCGGTGTAGTCAGTATGAGTTGGATTTCATCTTGTACAAAATTTTATTTCCAATCTCCTTGTCCTCTTCACTATCTGCTCTCCGCATACATCTAGGGCCGTGCGCGATATGCATCGGAGTCATCCCTGCAGGTCGGGGTAGTCTATTCTTATAAGTTGTGGATTCATTTGCAGCTCCCACTTGGTTGCAACTATGCAAGGAAATATTGAGTTGCAACATCTGTAACATAATTACATCTGGAGCATCTCCGATTTTCCATATCACGACTCCTCAGTTCGACCTTGAAAAGTTGTTCTGGAAGGGGATCACCGTAGTTGACTCTGACAAGGGAGATAGATGGACTACATCCTGTGTTCTTGTGGTCTGTGAGCCTTTGCTGCATCACCTGTGATGATGGATGGTTGGTGCATTTAACTTGATGCAGCCTACAAACAAGCTTGAACTGAGCTGTGGATAATCTGGGAGCCAGAGTTTTAGAGACACTGGTGCCGCAAATTTAAGAAGTTTAGAGTGTAAACAAGATCTACAACAAAGATGTCGGTATCAAACAGGAGCTTGGTATTGAAGGGGTGGAGATTGGAAGTAGCTGGAGTAGCAGTCCAAATCCGTCTCTACACCAAACTTCCCAATCTTGACCAGTTGATCCCTTAGATCCTTTCGTCTGCTTTTGGGGCAACCTTGAGCTCGGTGTGGGGTGCAGAAACTAGCAGGGGAATCCAAAGTTAAGAAGCAATACTAAATACAGAGCAGAAGTATAATACACACCTAGTGGGGGAATCTGATGAGGAGAGGAGAAATGATGAGGATTCCCACACTAGGCAAAGCTTATAAACTAATAGATACTAGCCAGTAGCACATGTCCAAAGGGATCAACAGTGATCCCGAGCTTGGTCACATGGCACATGCCAGTGTGTGACGGTATACGAACGATGGACGCAGCTGAGAGCCACTGTGACTTACTGTACATACATATATTGATAGACAACTATATTTGTTAGCACAATAGGTAGATGATCCAAGATCATTACTTACCTAATCTTATCTTACCTTGCAACAGCTCTTATGTCGTGAAGCCCGAGATCCACCAAGGCGAACCACCTTCTGCGTTAGACCCCCTGCCTGGCTGAGCAACCGTACAACTGCTCTGCGGCCCACGCGTTACAAGTGTCTATCTCGGTCTACATGACCCGGGAGCATCTATCACAGGAGCGCTCTATAGCGCTCACTGCTTGCATAGCAGCGCCGGACTCGATGTCCATGCGCGCTTCACCTCCAGCGTGGTAAAGCCTCAACGACCCACATCACACAGTGTGAGTGACTGGAGGGAGCGGGGGTGGCCGGAGCCGGAGCCAGAGCTGAGGACAGACAGATGGAGGGTGGTGGCGAGGGCACAGCTAATGTGGAGGACAGATGTGACAAAGCTGAGGCAGCCAAAGTGGGGGTTCCCCTGACATGGCTAAACAAAACAAAACAATATCTTGTACCAGACCATGCTGCAGAGACTAATGGAGTGCCCTGAGCAGTATGTGAGAACATGATTGGGGAAATCATCCCGAAAACACGCAAAAAAGTAATATCCAGAGTTCAATTGAATCCAAGAGTTGGATTTTATTCCCAGCATTGAGGGAATAAGGTTTTGCTGGTTTGTAGCTCAGGATATTAGCTCCAGCTCGAATATAGAAAGAGGATTGATATGCACACCAGCGAGTAAAATATTCCTACTGAGCACACGGCAAACACTGCCGAGTGGCATGTGGATTGAGAAACCAATGAGCTTTTGAAGCGGCGCAGAGAAATTCCGAGACTGTGTATTTTATTCTAGTATACCCGATCAGGCCCTTAGCAAGGTTAGTAAATTTATAATGCCCATGGGCTGAAAATCCAAGTGCCCCGGCCCCCAGGATACTGTGCTATCACAATCAATTCGTCAAGGGGTGTGACACATGACTTCAAATACCGTTTCGTCAATTTGTCAAGGGGTCCCAGGCTGCGTGATCTCCCCGAAAGTTTCGTAGAGCTCGTAGGGCCTCCAGGAATATAAAACACACAATTCCAATGTCTTGGACGTGAAAAACAGAAGAAAAAACCACTTACACAATTCCCAAGGCCCTGGAAGCAAGAAATAGTCGATTGTAGCGCCGGAGTGCGTTCTTCTGCCCCGTTTCCACATACAGCCACTTAGAATTGGGTCACGAAGAGCCCAGGGTTCGAAAGTGGTAATAAAATAATGGATTAGTGCCTGCGGCAGCGAAAAAAATCTGATTTTCCCTATTTCAATCAGAATTTTAAACCGACCGTGACGGAAAACATATTCGTCAAAGGTCTCCTTGACGGGCTATGAAGTTCCAAAATTGGTCGCGTCAAGTATCCCGGTGACGGGTGGCTGACGAATCGATTATAATACTACAGCATCTTTGCATCCCTACATCGCGCTCCAGGGCAACGACTGGGGCACCATGAATGTCTAGCAGGCCCAATCAGGAGAAATTCTCTTCCGGGAATGAAGAGACAGCCGCCTCCTCATCTAACGAGTTTACGTTCTCCTAGTTCACAAGTTGAATGCAGAATAGTACCGCCTTCCCATCTAACCAGTTGAGGTCCACCTGCCTAACAGCAGACAGCTACCTCCGACCTCGCATAAGGAAAGCTGGCCACAGGAGCCTAAATTAAAATACAGTTCTTCGACATCCATGCCATAGGTACGACTATGCCGCCATGAATGCCTAGTGAGTCTGAAGAGAAATTCTGTGCCAGAATGCAAAGACGATCGCCCCCACATATGTATCTAACTCGTTCTGGTCTACTTATGTAAAGACAGATACTCCGCCCATCTAACCAGTTCAGGTCCACTTGCTTAACTGCAGGCAACTACCTCCGATCGCGCCGAGCTCGCATCTAACTAGTTCTGATCTATTTATGTAAGACAGATACTCCGCCCATCTAACCAGTTCAGTTCAAGTCCACTTGCTTAACTGCAGGAAACTACCTCCGATCGCCCCGGGATCGCCCACGGTTAAAAGCTTTAGCTTGCATCAAAATGCACTTTCTCGCCATCCCCGCCGTCCTCATCTCCGTTGTCGCCGGCGCCGTCGCCCTGGCTGTAGCACCCTCCGAGATCAACTCGCGCCAATCCACCCTTTGCCCGAAACCTTTGCAAAGCATTCCCCAGTGCTGCGCGTTCAGCAGAGAAATTGCCCCAGGAGTCGTCGAAATCCATTGCAAGAACCCACCCACTGTCCCGACTAGCGTCGCCAACTTCTATGCGGTCTGCGCGAAGACGGGAATCCAGGCCGTGTGCTGTGCCGCAGTTTTGTTTAAAGGAGACGATCTTGACTGCTCACTTCCGTAATGGAAGGTCGACCCAACGAGTGGTCTCGTCCCAACGGTTCGTCACCCACCCCAGGCTCCCAATATGGCTGATCAATCTCTTGTAGGGCTAAAATAATAGCGCTCAACCCAAGCTCAACCCCTCCTTGCAGTAACGCTTATGTTCTCCCCACAACTCCTCTTTTCGTGACAGGTTTTCTCAACTTCAGTACCGTACATATGTTGTTTGAGGGTGGGACATTGTAGGACACAATTTTGTCGATGTTTTGTACATATACACACCTCCTTGAAATGCAAGCTAAATATATTTCCGACTGGCACGAGAATCCAAGGGCCTCAGGGAACCTGTGCGAAGGACAACTAGAGTCCAACAGTATACTTACAAGGTTTGAAGAACAGCACTTCAATAATAGACGTACACCAGCCACGTACTAACCGGCAATTGACAAATGGCTTGTGATCTTTTCAGGCTTGCGAGCTTGTTGACAACTTAATCCTTGATCCGCTCCTTTACTCTTCTGTTGTTCCTTTCCAAGGGGGAATCGGGATTAAAATTCCATACCCGGGGATGGGAGGGGGTGGGGTCCAGGGTGGGCTAGGTTCAAAATTGCTAATAAGGTGTTGGAGAAGGCACTAGAAAGTGGTAAAGGTCACTAACCAATGTCCAAGACCTCTCAGGCCAATATAACTCTCAGAACCCTGGCACCAGTCACCCAAGCCGAGTGTGGGGGGTTCAGAGAGTCGATATCTTTTAGCTGTAACATTGCACAAAGGTATACAAGATCTCCCGCCGCTTCGCTCCGGCAATAAGAAGCATGGCAACAAAAGATTAAGAAAATAATCTATTGTCAACATACAATAGGGGCAGTCAGAGTCGATGGTTTCCCACGATTCTGAGGGAAGTTGAATCTGAGAAGTGATTCTGAAAGCGGTTCTGCATCTTAATCGCGGGAGAAACCATCAAAACCAGAAACACGTTTACACTAAGTGGACAAAATGATTGACCGATCGGTTTTTTGATCAGAATTGAGCTCGCATGTCAATGTTCCCTGGGGTCTGTTGGAATAAAATGAAGCCTTAGGAATATGAAATAACCCACTGAACACTCAGGCTGCAATCTCGGAGTCCGCTGCCCTCAAACGAGGAAACACACGTCACCCTAGCCTCTGTCGGACCTCCAAGCTGTCATGCAGGCTTCAAAGCAGCCTGAAAACCGCAAAAAAGACAAAACTTTTCGCGAGAATGTCGAAAGTTTGGGGGTGTCACGCCAAAATTTGGCTGCTGTCAAAATGTCGAACTGGTAAATTGGGTCACGAAAAACCCCAGTAGTAGGGGAATGCAATTGAACTCCCTCCCATAAGGGATGTTGTTGGGTTGCATACCAGTAGTGTCCTACTGGCTTTTGGCCATTAATGGTGTAGCCTATCACTCCAAGGAAAGTGTACATTCTCAATCTAATACCTCACCCATTCTTATTAGATAGTCCAAAATTGAATAAAAACATGGTGTTTTTATGTGTGCTCCAGTGTGCACCCTATCACCGTTTTTGAAGCCTGAGCTCAGAAGAAAACAATTGTTGCCTCAACACCACCAACTCGATTCTCACTAATAGACCCGCGGAGATTGCCGAAAAATAAACTTACTCCCGTTTTGGCTGCTGGCAGAGATTCATTTTGTTTTCAAGCACTCACCTATTTATTCTCACCACCATCTCCGGGTGATGACTGCCTTGTACCTTTGCACCTCCCTTGTTTAAACACCTACAACCTAGACATTAGGTATGTTTCGGCGGTGTTCAAACATGTCTACGGTGCCCAGAAAACCTTGACCACTAACCAACTGCTCTGATGCCAAGAATAGGTATCTATCATGTACGGTGTGGTTTAAACTCTGCTCAAACGGTTTTTGAACTTCTTAGTCAATTTGATAGATCGACCAAGTTCAACCTTCTCTTGGCAGTCCTGAAGATACCCGATAATGTCAAATGGTAAGCCCTCTTGTTCAGAAGGATAATCCCTTGTAATATGCCTTTAGTCAGGGATGTGCAATAGCCTCAATCTGTTTCCATGATGGTTAGGCATTTTCTGTGGTTGCTCCATTAGCGACTTCTCTTGTCAACCCTTTACCAGGATTGTTGTCCAGCACCTTTCTAATGGTTCGAGACACATTATATCCCACTTGGCTAACAGCCCAGGCCAGCATTAGCCCTTGTGAGATGTCGTCGTAATGTAGTATAGCACATTATAGTATGTTGCAACTTGAGTGATTTTGAATAAATGCCCGGGTGCCCCAGTACCAGGTCTGTCACCACTCTACTTCCCATACCCTGCCAGTGATAAGCCGTGAAATGGAACATGGGTGAAATAGCAAGGAATTTGCCGATCTCTACCTTAATCACGTAGTGTGCTGCTCCAAAGGATCAGCTTAAGTCCTATATGGCTAATCAGGGCTTGATCCTGCATGAGGACCTTAATCAAGTCTGCCTTGGATGTATTGACTGGAAAGTTCATACTGGTTGACATCTATGATTAAGGGTTTAATTGCCAAGATTAAGCATTGTTGCTTAATCAAGGCATCACAGGGCCCACAAACAACATGGGCAATATTAATCATCCTCTCTGATGATCTGGGGCACCACTGTGGGGTCTTGTTTAGAGGTTTTTGAGTACTTTGTTGTGCTTGATTTACAAACGGAGCCTTGTGTGATGGATCAGGTGACTCAGGTTTAACTGTAGCCAGTTACCCTGGCTGTGGTTGGACATCGCTTATCAACTATCTGATCATAGTTGCCGTCCTGATTTGATTACTTGGACCAGGTCAGGACGATAACTCGCATATCCACAACCACTTGGCGGTTTGGGCTGATTAAGGTACTGGCTCAGAGCCACCACCTGTGTCTACCTAGTCCTGAATGGGGGATACGAGGATAGAAGATGGGACTGTCTACACGATTGAACAGGAAGCAGTCACGCTGGACACACTCAAGCATTAAGGGGTCAACACACAAGGATCGTATATATTTACCTACACATGATTAACTATGGACACCTTACTCATATACCAGTGAGTAGAATAATCATCGTATTGTAAGCATAACTGTATAGTATATAAGGAGGAGGTTTTGGGACAGATAGGCACTGAACTTTATGTCCCTAAGAGCAGTACCCTTTACTGGATACTGCTTGATAAAGGACAGAGATTCGGGACTTGTCACCCAGGACTGACTTTGTTAAGAAGTTTTGTTTTGTCTGCACAAGTGACTCAATATCAATTGTTGACTCAGGATCTTGGGATTGGGAACGGTTAAGAAGCTAGAGAGAGCTTATTAGGATTGAGAACACGGCACTGCACTACAGTAGCCTTGGAAGGCTTATTATTTGGAATTTGGAGAACATGGCACCCTTGTTAGGATTGGGATTGTTGGCTCAAGCTTCTAAAGCTTAAACTCGATTTGTTGGTTTAGGCACTCGTTTGGCATTGCTCAAAGAGGTCTAATACTCTAAATCAACCCTTGCACTTCGGACTAGACCTCTTAAAACAGGTGTGTTCCTTGCAACCTTTGCTGGATTATCTGTGCTCCTTGAACCTTCTTTGTAGACACCGAGCAAGCATTTCACCGGCCCCTCTGCCCACGTCCCTGCTGGTGTCAATGTGCTCTCTTCCCAACAACCTCCCCCTGTGTCCATCCTTGGCCACCCTGCGCCACACACATCACACCCCTGCACCCACCTCGCCACTGCCGCAAGTTAACTTAAGTTTTCCCACAGGCTGCAAAATCAACTTGTACACCTGTCTTATATCTAAATCTCCCGGAAAAGCAACCCAAACCCATCCTATCTTCCATATAAGCAAATAATATACATTTGTAAGGCCGGATCCCCTAACATAGAGTCTGAACACTTACCCAACAGCTCCACAGGTCAACCTAACTCAATGAGTATGTCTGGCATGCTCAATATTTGTCCTCTTCTTCCTTCTCCTAGAAATTTGAATTATCTTACTTTCGACTTGCGAGTAACAACTGCAGTAGGTGGTAATCTGATGAGTTATTTTGCTTCATCTCAAAAGAAATTACACCTCAAAATTTGTTTGAAGGGCTAAACAGTATAAAAGCAGTCTGAGACTGTTTTCTGAAGCACAGCACCCAATAGTGGTGGAGAGTGCTCCAGAAAGACTCAACCATTCATCAGTCACGGCACAAGACCTGTCACATCACAATCTCCCCTCAAGGGGAGATTTTTGTGATGGCAAACATGATTGAACACCAAACAATCAATCATCTCAAGGTGTAGTGAAATGTGGTGTAAGAACCTGAATCCCGTTCCCGTTCTTCACTGGTTGACATGTAGCAGATATCAAGAAGATTTTAGCAGTTAAGGCTCGATACCCTCCTGGTTCGTCGTGGGTACTGATGGGAATATGACCAGTTTTCGATCAGGCGTGCGCGGCGAGAATCCAAACGGAGGTCGGTTTAGACTCCAGGACCAGGAAAACCATCAGTTTGTAGGCTCAAGTCTCACCTTACCCATACATTGGGCTTGATTTGCAGATAACGCCTCCATCAATCGCACTCGCTTTGGTTCTACATTTTATCTCTCCGAGAACTTGTTCAGCTTTGTTAGTGCCAATTACAATTTGAAAACGACCCAAATTGCCACAAGATTGCGGCCGTGATGGGTAAGGCTCCAACCATTTCCATTTATAAATGTTTATAGATGGTTTAAAACGGTTTTCGCTTTCGTTTAATTTGGCCAAATGGTTTAAAAAACCGTTTTAAAAACGGTTAAACGGTTACTGAAGTTGAACCACCTCGAGGGGTTGGACAGGTGAAGCTCTGAGCACATCTTGGGTGTCAAGATATTTCCTGAGATGTATTTCAACCCCCTTTAAGGAAAACCTTTGATATATCCACTACTGTCGCGCTCGACGGCGGGACACATTCCTGTTATGGTGATTGATGGTTCAATGTCGTCAGTCTGATGTGCAATCACCCACCGCCGCGGTGCGCAATTGTCTGCTCTTGGACGTGAATGTTGCTGGAATGCTGGTAAAAAATCAACTGACCTGACTAAATGTTCCCAGTTTGTGTAATATACAACCAGCTAATTTTTTTGGTGCTTGTCAATGAACTTGGAGGCTTGAACTGTCAAACACCCGTGCCGGACTCTGTTTCTATCCAGTGTGAGTACTGTATAAGTCAAATTGCTAAATTTACAAGCCAATATGATCACTTCGTGCTTGCTGTAGGAGTGTGAAACTCCAAGGGAGTACAATATAAAGGATACCACACATGGTCAGCATCTGATAGTTCATCCACTCAGGTGTGCCTGAAAATTGCCGTTTGTAAACTTTTTCAAACTGTTTTTAAACCATTTCCATTTCATTGGATCACTACACGAAAACTAAATGATTGGAGCCTTAGTGACGGGGATTCCTCCAGTCAATTTCACAGACCAAAGCTACAAAGACGTCGCTCCAGCTGACTCCCAGCGCGCCTCTCTTTTCGCAAGTCCACCAACCATGCAGTGTCTCCCACCGTCATGGTGGTTCACAACAAAACACGAAAAGGGAAATCCCCATCATAGTCACACGCATAGTGACGTCACACATTCCTCTCACCAAACCCTTAGCATACGTCGCAGTCGACTCAGATGACCTGCGCTTCATTCCTTTAACTCTTATCATCCAGCACACTGACTCCGTGGGCAGCGGCCGGAAGAGGTGTTAAGGAAGGAATTTCCTTTTGTGGACGTTGGCATTGCAGTTAGATTCGGAATTGGTTTATCGTTTCTCTTCATTCATATTTCGACGTCGATTGTAGCCGCACCGTATAGAACGGTGCGGCACATAGCGACGGCCCTCAGTCTCACCGTTGCTACTGGGTGTGACTGAGGGTACTGTAGTATCTAAATCACTTCGAATGTCACGCCTCACAGGGGCCAAGATTTTCGAAAAATTTCGAACCTGTCACGGGTAACCGAGGGGATCTTTGAAGGTGCAAAACCGGTCACGAAATCGGCAAAAAAGGCCCTAAAAAAACGCTTTTTTTTGCGCGCGCGGCGCAGACAGGCATGTTTCCACATTCGAACCGTCAGGCTCTCATGAAATGCCAATTTTGACATGATTGACCTGATGCTTTCGTTTTGCCTCCGTCCACCCAACACACTGTCGTTCACTGGTGTCGCGCCCGCTAGTTTGTCACAGTAGAAAGTTAACAAACACAAAGGTAAGTGAGTATTTGAAGTCTACTCGAGTCCGATCTGATTATGATCGGAGGTGCTTTTTGGGAAGTTCTGAAGGTCTCAGAGCTGTTCCACCAATCTCCAACGGATTTTCGAAACTTTTTGGGATGTCACGGCCAAGTCACCCCATTTTCGAAACCCAAAGTTCGAATCTTGCGGTCACAGGTCACAGCCCGGGAAAAGTGATTTAAATACTACAGCACGTCTTTTCTCCATATTTACTTATTATTCACCTGAAGGCCTTAGTTATTCTACCTGTAGACTTACAATGTCTTCTGTTCTATACAGGTATTTAATAGAGTCTTATCATTGTTACTGGGTGCGACTGAGGACTTACGACGTATTCTGTTCTCTACAACCGCAGCAGCGATCTGGATGTTCATCGAATGCTATAGATACTCGGAACAGGCGCATTGCCTCGGTACTACTCAGACCGTGTAAATCGGCCACAATCGGCAAATTTATAGTGCGGGGAGGCTGCGGGGAGGCTGCGGGCGGACACTGGCACTGCTCCAAAGGAGACTTGGACCATTCCCAGCCATTTTGAAACTCAAACTCGTACTAGGTGGCGTGACTCGCTGGAAAGCTGGGTAGTCCCAGGGCTGGAATGTTCGTTCCGCAAGTCGAACGAAGGATTCGCTGACCATTAATTTCCTCCACGCCACTCAAGCCAACTTCAAGTCGTTTTTGCCTACTGGCGCCAACATAGACTGGCAGCGCTCTCGTGTCGGTGTCGTAATGTGGGACTCGTTTCTTCCTCTGCGCATACATACATTCTGGCTGGCCCCACGTACCGCAGGGTCAGTCAAACCGTTTATCCGCTGTTTCCAACGAGATGGTCTGTATCCTTCATCCTCTGTCTCGATTTCAGAAGAAACAGCTGCTCTCCTGGGTCTGTTTGGTTTTCGCTATTTATGCCCATCCCATCTACAGCGGCTCAGCCAACGCACGTTATCGATATCCTTCCCGGTACGTATAGATTTCTCCCAATTCCCTCGTTGCAAGTTCAAGCTGATTCAGAAGTCGGCAGATTGTCGGATCCATGGGAGGGTCGGGTTGTCTGGGGTCGGGTCCGACCCGACCCGCTGACCAATGCTGTGGCGACCCGACCCGACTCGCAGTTGCGGCTCAAGTAGTTTGATCTCGGCACCAAGGTAATGCAATGATGCCAACAAACTGGTGGCGGTCCGAGCCGCTTGTCACCGTGTGCCTCCACAAAAGCTTCCCCCAACCTCCCAATGAGGTAAATCACACCCGGAAAGACACAATCTCTCATACTGGGCCTTCTACATACACTCTATGGTGCGGTTGTGTGCCGACACAGGGTAACAAAACAGGGAAGAACAATAGGGGGTTTCAAAGTTAGAATCTGGGGCCCAACTTCTGCCTCAACTTGTGCCTCAACTTTCGAAAAGTCGGGGCAGAAGTTGGGGCACAAAGTTGGGGTCGGACGTGAAATCGGGCACAAGAGCCCGACTTGACGTCCAACTTCTGCCCCAACTTCTGCCCAACTTGATGCCTCAACTTCGGCTAATTTGGGGCTTCGGGCGTGTAACAGATCTTTTTCTGATACGCGAGGCCTCAACTTGCCTCAACTTGGAAGTTAAGGCCGTAGCAGCTGCCCGGGTCGTTCACAGTTAGAGCCCCAACTTTTGCCCCAACTTTGCTCAAGTTGAGGCAGAGTTGAGGCAGAAGTTGAGGCAGAAGTTGGACCTCAAATTTTAACTTTGAAACCCCCTAATAAGTACTTAGAGAGCATTCGGGGACATTGTAGAGACAAAATTGAAAAGGCTATAGCCACTTAGCGTATTATTTTATTTAATGACCACAATCAGCAGGACAACGGCGGCGCAGCGCGGCAATGACTTACAGCCAGATAAAAGGCACTGTCACTGTTATCTGATTGATCTTATCTGCACTGCCCAGCACTGCCCCAGAGAGTCGGGTCGGGTCCGACCTGACCCGACCCTCCTATGCCTCGGACGCTCTCGAAGTCGGAGTGGATCTTAGTAATGAATTGGATCCGCTAAAGATCCTTGTTTGTCTCAAATATTACGAGTAGGAGTTATAACTAATGTTTCCCGTCTTCGTTCAGTGACGATCTTTACAGCTGAATGTCACCTTTTAAGTGATCAGTCGGGTTTGCTTATCGCTGCAAGATCAGATTAGAGGGCTGGCCCATGACGGTACAGTAGCAACTGATGCATCTCTCAACATACGCGTTCAATGGAGCGAACACAAGGACAAGATGTTCCGCGATCTGGATGGCCCGCTTGCGCTTGCTTTCTGACGACCCAAAGGTTCGGATTAATCTTGTACAATAAGTTGTCATTCTACCGTGTATTCTCTGTTTGAACCACACCGTCTTGCTACAGGCTCTCAATGTTTACAACCTGCATCCTCGCAGATGTGTACGCAAGTCGTAAAACATCACATTTACACCAGTATATGTCTTCATATCTCTGGAAGTAGTGCTGTGCCCTGTAATGCCTTCTAATTTTGTATTAGAAATCTAAGTCCTCAGTGAAGTAATGGGGGCATTAGAGAGGTTGCGGTGAGCCACCAGAGCCACCAGGAGCCACCCGGTGGCTCTAATGGCATGCGGTGGGGAGTGGCTACCGCATTTGGTGGTGGCTGAACATATGATGTCAAAACACTTGTTTCTCTTCATTTCCATCTACTTCACACCCATGCATACCCATGCCTGTGCAGGCGTGATCTACGACAGCAAAAGAGCTGGCTGTAGACACTTGAATCATTGATATATTCTCCCAATGCCAAAGAAATGACCTTAGCAGACTAGTGGATTGCATTCAAGCCTCCAAGATAGCTTAGAGATACATATTAAGGACACCCAAGCAGCCACCAGATCAGCCACCAAATGCGGTAGCCACTCCGCACCGCATGCCATTGAAGAAGAGGGATTTACCCAAGATGTGGTTCGAGATGGGGATAAAAGTGGTAAGGAAAATTCGGGGGTGTAGGATGAGAAAGAGACGTAATAGTAGGAGAGAGGAGCAGGGCTACGAATAAAAGAAAATACGTAGTAAGATGATTTCGCCCGAGCAAAGTAACAGTATGGGTCCAAGATTTCGTAGGCAAATCTGGACACAAATGGAGTATCGGTCGGCGGTCTAGAACGTAGGTGTTCTATACTGGGTCTAGGGTTCGTCGTCATTTTGTTTGGTAGTGTTGAGAATCGTCGAATACTCTGCGCTAAGCACGAGCAACAAGTCTGCGCGAAGCACGACTATATGTATCGTTGACAGCTGGAACCGATCCAACTGAAAGAACGTTCGTGAGAGCGACTTGGTGTTTGTATGTGAAATAGGACAGATAAACCAGACGTAAGACGTCCAGTTGACGCGACTTGAAAGTGTCGTGGCACCTGAGATGGTGGTAGGAGGCAAGCAAGAAGGTGGCTATGTTGATCCGTAAACAATTTACATAAAGCTAATATACACCCAGCATGCCCGTATTCGAAGGCCATCAGGGCTGCGCAAACTAAACAAATAAAAAATATATGTATATAGCCCATGCCAAGGCAATAGCCCTCTACTCGAACCAACCAAAACCAAAACAAATCACTAATCCTAATCCTAATACTCGTGTGTGTGTGTGTTCGGGGAGGTAGGGTACGTATCACCCGTCAAAAGGGTGTGCAAGGTTGGAATAAGGCTTTGTTTCAATAGCAACTATGCGGTTTAAGCAAGGTTATGCTAGGGTAGCAGGGACTTCACGCCGACAGGATATCAAGACTCAAGTTAAACTTTAGACTGTTCAAGTCTTCAGTTTCTTTGTGAGCGGCAGAAACCTAACACTACTGGCAGCTAGCCAAAAAGCAGAAGGTAGGGCAGACTATCAACAGACAGACGCTACTTCAATATCAACCAACGCTGCACGAACGGCGGCGGTATCAATGAAACGGGGCTGTTACACAGAAGGTGGACGCTGGGCTAAGGCGCGGACAGTTACACTGAAGGCGGCAATTTCACTTCTACTAGCACAAACTAGTCTTTAGTCCTGGAGGCCTAAAGTGCTGCTACAGGAGACAAGAGAGTACAATTTACACAACAAGTCTTAGTCCTGGAGGCCTAAAGCGCTGCTACAGGAGACGGGTTGGTGCAGGTTTGAACGGGGCTCTTATATCAATGTGATTGGTAGTCTTTTCGACGTCCCGTATCTCTTAATCTTTTCTGTGCGTCTGCAAATATATCTGATTTCTATCACAAATCTAGAGTCTACTATATTGCCCGTATATCTGGGGGATAGTTTACTGGCTAATACAGAGTACACAGCTGGCTTTTATACATTTCAGAGAGAAGTAAAGGAGATAGACGGAATGAATAGGAACAATAAAGGGTGGGAGCCCCAGTAGTGAATGGCCAATGGCGTAGAAGACATTCACAACCATGGGTATTATGACCTGCTACCGGGGCTAGTCCGCATGTATTTCTCTAGCACACCATAAGACATGCTTAGTTGTCTTGGTTTCCATCTTTCTGACTGAGCAAGTCTGTCATTGCTGACTAGTCAAGTCAGTCTTAGTCAAGTTCTATTCAATTTCTTTATCAGTCCACACTTCACAGGCTCAGTGGAACGCATAGTAAATATCAAACGGATTGACAAGCATAGCGCGGCGCTATACTGGCAGACCAGTATAGTGACTAGTAAAGCATAGCGCGGTGCTATTCTATAGTGTCGATCCTCATCAATCATATCAGTAAATCCTTGATGCGAGGCCCGCATCTTTCTAACGGTCAGATCTGCCCGAGTAACCACAGTGATGATTAACACGGTAACACGTCTTCATCCTAATCTAATCAGTTGGTTTTATACACAAAATGGCGCGGCGCTATATCCCTGCCAGCCCTAATGTGGTTGTACCAATCCTGACTTCGTATATCTTGTTTTAATAGTCATCAGATTATTCAGAGGCCGTTGAGATGGCACGTCAATAATTCTGAGTAGTTCCCTGATGTTTCACCTCCAGCGCATAAGATAATGGCTTACCGCCACCATCTATAGCTCAGTGTAGAATATCATAGTCAGGACGTAACAGCCTTTTGGGCTGCCTTGTCAAGTCTACTCAATCCTTCATAGTTGGTTTGTTACACTGACTTTCGGCCATCAATAGTGTAGCCTACCACCCCAGGGCGGGTGTACACTCATAATCTAATGCCTCACTTCTGCCCTCTAATAGGTTCAAAATGAAATAAAAACTGGTGTTTTCATGCATGTTTTGGTACACGCCCTATCACCGGCCCGCAACGGTACCCTCCTACACCGAACCTACAACCCTTGGATATCGGATTCCACCGCCCACTCGTTCTCCTGTCAAAGAACAGGGTACGTAAGAACTATCAATAAAATCTAGTAAAGATAATCCCCATTTTACTGATCTCAATCGACGACGCCCGGGAACATCACCGGGGATGTTGAACGAAATGGAAGATGATAAATGCCCGATAAATACTCGGGGCTTGCCTTGCGTTCGCGTCAGCCAAACCCTGAGCGTGACTGCGAGGGTAGACCATGTGACATGGGTAATCGGACTCGAGCGCCGATAGGCGCCGGCTAAGCGCCTTTCAATCGCGAAGTAAAGTCCCCACAAAAATATCTATAAAATGTGTTCGTCAGTGAGTCGTAAAAAGAGAGAAAAGATAAAAAGAAGCTATAGAACAGAGAAGTGGTTTGGTATAGGTGATAATCCGAATAAAAAGCGAAAAACAACGACATCGTTGATGAAGTGGTCAAGATGACCTGTTGTCGCGTTTCCACGCTTCGGCCATCCGCCCCCTCCACACCGTCAGAGCCACCGGGTGGCTCCTGGTGGCTCACCGCAACCTCTATTGCTCTGGAAGTAATACAGTAGCTTCCAGGAGGCTGAATCCGGGGATACCCATCATAGTACTTGCTTTCACGCCACGTAACCTCACAATCATCGATGAGAAACAAGATGGAATTTCGGTCTGCTTCATTCAGATATTATTGATACACGATTAAGGTTTTCCCAATCTCAAAAGTCAGTGCTCTCCGACAAGGGACGCCATTCCTCCAGCCTTGCCAAGAGGGCTTCAGCGTCATCCTTGAGCGCCTTGTAGCAGTCGCTTCCGAGCGCAACCGATGATGGGAATCGTTTTCCCGCCGCCAATCCTTCACCCTTCACGATGTCGATGACAACCTGCACGCCTTTCGCCGGGTCACCTGCCTGCTTGCCATCAGCCGCTGCGTTACGCGAATTATATCAGCGACAAGCATAGAGATGACCGAACGTCGTGACCCACCAACTAGTGCATCGTCCGCTTTCTTGCTCATCTCGTTGTAATCTTTGATACGCGGAACATACGGCTTGCGGTGGTTGGGGTCAAGGAGCGTCGTGCAGAAGTAGCCGAAGTCAATGCAGGTGCTGCGGAGGCCCAGCGGCATCAGGAAAAAACCTCCTTTACTAATTTGGGGGTAATTTGGTTCTGGATTTCAGATTAGGGTAAACTGAGGAAAGATTGCTGAAAGATTGAGTAAAGTAGCCAAATTGGCCAGATTTACTAAGTTAGCATGTCACCTCTTCCGGTGATTTTCAAATTTTATTCCAGGAGGTAGGGATCGTGTCAGTTTATGCTATCGTGCAATGGCGTAACCTGCTGCAGCGTACCAATGTCGACGTGTGATCCAGCAGCTGAGGAGAGAACTTGAAATTTAGCTAAGTCCTTTGCCGAGAGTTGCCGTAACGCGGCGTCGCATGACCGCGTACTGCACGTGCCGTTGGTTGATGGCTGGATTTGGAAAGTTTGACAACACCCGTCAACAGCTCTCTCTTCTCCCCCCATCTTGTGCTGCGCTTCCTAGCCTGTTTCTGCCACTTGTGGCCTCCGTCCGCCGATGTAGGCACAAGACAAGTCTCATGCCCTTTTTGAGACCATTTCTGACGATGTTTCGGTGCAGGCTGGCCCGGAAGACAAGGTGTGTGGTCGTCCCAATCGTTGCAGTGCCTTCTAGAGGCCCAGTGGCAGCCGTGTTACTCCTTGTCCTCATTCATCACCCCTTGCTGACGTGACACGAGGGGTGCTCTTCCCCTCCCTAGGCTATGCCGACTTTCTTTCTTGGAACACGTTGGCTAGCGTGCAGGCCCACACAGGCGCCCCCGGTCACACTCACCGACATCTATCCGCACAAGAGCTTCGCCCGTGCTGCGCGCGCAGAGAAGCTGAGACGACCGCCGCTCGTCAGTTGTTGGAGAGCGAATGATGCACAGGCGGGATAGTAAGCAAGGTACGTCGGTTCACCTCCCTTTCGATGCCAGCTCACGCGTCTGCCGTCCGGATATATGATGCCCGGATCCCGACTCGCTCCAAGCAGAGACGATGCCGCGTCTCCGTTCGACCTCAGCGAGTTGTTGAGCGCGCTCACCTTCAACGCACTACCACGTCTGCGGGCGGCTCGTACGCAGTTGGCGAGAGGATGCGCATGAAGGACGACGAGTTCCGGTATCCCATATGTGCGAGGTATGTCCCGCCTACTTTTTTTCAATCCAACTCATTCGCTTCGGGAAATGTAGTGGATCTCACGCCGGATGCTGAGCGAGAGAGGGGTACCCGCCTCGCTCGCCTCCATAACATCCTTATATGGCAGCACCCGCAACTCTCGAAGGCATGCAGCGAATGCTGGCGCAATGAGGGCAACGACCTGGTACGTCACACTTCTTATCGTCCTTCCGGATCCTGACTTTGTCCTGGAAGAGACCACGTTATTGTCCTTTCAAGGCCCTCGAACAGAGCACCGCGCTGCAAGGGTTCATTTCCTCGTTCTCCCCTTGCCATTCATATCTCGCACCGGCTTCAACTAGCTGCAGGAACGACCCATCTTCCGTGTTGCTCACCCGTTGTTTGTTCGATAAGCATCCTCAACGAGCTGCATGTGATCCATAATAGTTGATAGCACCTGAATCTTGGCTAATCTTGTGGCAGCGTCAGATTCAACGCCCGTCCACACTAAATGTCGTACGTCCCTTATTTAATTTATTATCCTGTTTTCTGCCCCAACTCTGACCGTCTTAACAGCTTCCTGAAATCCTTATATTCCTCCCAACACTTCTACTGTACATCCTGCGCCGTCCACCCGTCCCGCTAGTTGACTTGCCAACTTTGTTTCTACGTAAACGTTTGGTGTCCATGTCCCTGGTAACATTCCTGCGCAGCCGTCTCCGTGGCGAACACGGTGAATGTTCATCCATGTAGTTCGTTCCGTTCAAGCCCTTTCCCCCCTTCACCTTCTCGACTCTTTGTGTCCCTTTGGTTGGAGCATGGGTTTTTTTTGGATGATCATCTTTCCCTAGTTAGTAGTAAGTACATGCTTGTCTGTAGATAGTGTTCAATCCCATGGTTTTCGAGCTCTCTTGTCCGGATTCTTGAACAAAATGAGGAAATATGCTAGGTAATATCATGCCAAAGCCCGCCAAGTTCAGGTAAATTGGAGTACTTTGCCACTAATTTATTTTAAAGGTCCAAATCTAGCTAACGTCCCTAACCGAACTTATTTGGCCGAATTGGACCACTTTTGGGGACAATCTGGCCTTATTTCCAAAGGAGGTCTTTCCTGATGGGGGCGACCTCAAGATGGAGGGTCTCGGAAATGCCGCGGAGGGTGTACTTCGTCGCGCAGTAGAGGCCTAGGTTAGGCAAGCCCCTGAACGTGTCAAAATCATCCAGTCAAAAAAATGAGGTCGAGATTTGGGAGCGAGACGCACTGCCAGCCAGCCATTGAGCCAATCCAGATAACCGTCCCGGTTTTCTTAGCGCGCATGTATGGGAGGAAGGCCCGGGTGACATTCAGGGCACCGAAGACATTTGTGCTAAAGGAGAGATCAGGCCTCGCACGTCTTCAAAGTCAGCGACTTACTTGAACTGCTGAAGCGTCTCTTCCGGACTGTGGACATGTGGTTGAGATGCAGTTATGATATTATTCATCAAGTATGATACGTACGTGCTTTCCTCGACCGCACCCACCAGGACATATCCTATAGCTCAAATGTCAGAGGTCTAATTACCGAGCTCAGTACCACTTTACCTGCGTTGTTAACCACAACATCGATTCTTCCATGGATGGCTGCGGCCTCTTTTGCGATGGCATGCAATTTGTCCAACGGTGCAGTTACGTCGAGTTCCAATACAGCGGCGCCCTTATATTTCAGATCTGTGAGCTTCGACACTGAGCGAGCCGTCGCGATGACATGGTCGCCGCGTTTGAGAACTGCGAGCGCAAGATCGCGACCGAGGCCAGCACTGCGCAGTCCGTCAGGCCGGACCTAAGGGGACTATGGTTGACGTACGAAGTTCCAGTGATAAGCCAGACTAGCTTGGTAGACATTGGGGTAGGGCGTTGTGCGCAATAAAGATCAGAGTAAGTAAATGTGGCACCGAGAAGGTCAACAGGAGAATTCAGGGTCTCGACGTCGTTGAAATGTACCCCCTCCCTACGAATATCTGAGACTTTATACCACGGTCGGAAATTATGCGTGATGGTAGTGCTGCAGTGGTGCACGGAACCGAGTCTGAAAGGATGATATCATAGCCCAGATGCTCGATCGAACACGATAATCAAATCAAATGTCGGGTAAGTGAATTAAACGAAAAACTCACTCGCTTCCAGGCCGACCTTTTGTCGATGCGCGGCGACCTATACCTCAGTTTCATTGAGAGAATCCTCAGCAAAATAGCGGGTGTTCAACAATTCCGCCTGTGTCTTCAGTTGATCTTCAACGAATAATTAGAGCGTTTGCGGTAGAGCCACCAGATCAACTGTGGCTCGTGGTTTAGATTAGTGTCAGGACCGTCCGGCATGTGCTAGCCACTATTTCATCCTCTCTATGGGGGCTATAAATAGTGGCTACATTAGCCCCCAAGGACAGGGAGTTCCTGAGAAAAATTAGCCACCAGTTGATCTGGTGGCTCCACCGCAAATGCTCTATTCTTGAGTTTGAAATTCATTCCTGACATCATGAATGACGTTCGTGACAAGACGCAGAGACAGTCTTGCGCTCATTCGTCGGGCTGGCCCGAGCATTGCGCAACTTGGTGCGAACCACAAAATCGGTACTTGCGAAATCCCGAAGAGATCCACAGTCGGCGGCTGATTCAAAATATTAAGTCTTGGCATTACAACTAGTGCTGGCCAAAATATGATATGAATATGAATCTGGCATATCATATTCATATTTGTATCGTATTCACCCACAAGGGTCCATATCGTATTTGTACTCACCAGCATGAATACGAATCCAATACAATATGATATAATATGAATATATTCAAATATATTCCACCACTCAACTTTGGGCAATGAAGACCCACCCAACTGTGCTGAACAATGTTCTGGATATCCCAATACATGTTATAGTGAGCTTTCTTTGAATATTTTGAAGCTGAATGTGCTTGGGAATGAAAATTTTGCGGACAAGAAGTTTCATGTCAACATCACTGAATTTTGATGCCGTCAATGGAGGCGGAGATGTCTGGCAGGCGGCAGATTCTGTGCCTGGGGTAGTTGCCCTCGGCATATGTATCACTTTAATAGGACGGCTGGTGAATTATGCTGTTCTCAGTTGTGCCGGGTGACAGCGATAGTGGCAAAACCAACAACTTTTCGTATTCAAATATATTTGAATATGCTCGGGTGCGTATCATAATATATTCATATTTTATCGTATTCATATTCTGGCGTATTCATATTCGACGGAAACCTGCCAAGCCGTATCGTATCCATGCATATTTGGATATATTCAAAATTAAATTTTCCGTATCATATTTTTGGCCAGCACTAATTACAACGTCCGGCGTAAGACGCGAACAAATAGTCTCGGGCTTCCAAAATGTTAGGTGTGACATAGGAAAGCACCGAATACTGGGCGGATGTAAAGTCCATACAGTTTTTTCAATAAGTACCTGAAAATCGGAAGCGTTGCGGACACCTGCAGCTGTCGTTTTTTTATCTATGACCGTGCTGCTTTCCGATGGGATCAGATCAACTACTTCACAATAGTGGATTAGATTAAACTGGGTGGCGGTGACGAGGATCAAAAGCGTCGCAAATAATCGTCAGAACGTCACAGAACTGTCCTAGTCGGGTCGGTCCGACCCGACCTGGAAAAATCGGTCATTTCAAGGGTTTCAAATCGCCGGAAATAGCCTCAGATTGCCGAGGGTTTCGCCGCCCAGCACCTTCGGTTTTAATCGGTCTTTCAACCGATTTCCGATCACCCTTGGAATGGTGGGGTTGCCCGTACTTATTTGCGGCAATGTGCCACACTTGCTGCTGATGTGCCGCGCTTGTGATGTGCCGTGTGCGCCGCATCTGAACAAACCCGTTCATATTACTATACACAGAGATTTCACTTGTGAGTACCGCCCACTCTGTCTCACAACCCCAACCCAACCCCGTAACGTGCGGTGGGCAGGAGCCTGACATTCACGCCGTTACATGCCCTATAATACTCTGTCGCCATCCGCACTGCTCGTGATCCGGCATGCCCAGCCTGACGACCCCCGCGCCTCACGCGCGTAAGTAGCCCCGGGCAAATCACATGCGCTGATACAAAGTGTGTGCTTCGACGGTCAGTAATTAGAAACTCGAGATACTGTACCATTTCGACCGTAGGTTCAGCGGGTGTGACCTGTGACCTGTTAGGTTCAACTTTTGATAGGTTCAGTTGCCTTTTCGGGCGATTTTTCGGAATTGGTCGACGTTTTTTGGCCTAAAGCCAGGCTCCTGGAGGCCAGTGACCTGGGACAAAAATTAAATAGGTTCAATTCAGCCCGCGTTGTGACCTGTGACTGAACTTACGGTCGAAATGGTACAGTAAACAATATCACCTTGGGTAGAACATGCTATTTCAACTTGGGAGGAGGCCGATGCTGTGCACGGCATAACTCATGATTTAGTTTTTTTTTTGTTCTAGGGGATCACGGTTGGCCCGCTGCTTACGTTGTTGCTGTGCTTGTCTTGCGCACGCAAGACTTCGGATAATACCGAGGATTTGATGTTCGGCTTGATCGCCGGTCAACCGTTGAACATGAGCCAGAATAAGGCACCTGTCTCCGACAACTTGAGTGATTCGCATCCCATCAGTTTGCGTATAATGTTCCGACAATGCTTGACCAATTGCCTAGCTGCACATATTTCTACCCACAACTTCATTCTCGAGCACCTCCGACCGCCTGCCTTGCATCACTGAGGCGCTCATTTGTACTCGTTATGGCACAAAGTGATGGACGGTCACGCGTGACAACCAAGTGATTGTCTTCTTTCTTCGACGATATCTCAGTAACTACTGCACGACTACCCTCAAAACTTTGTGTGGCCACCCTTTGCCTTCCGTACTGCCTCCACCCGCTCGACCATCTTTGACGTGTGCTTGTTTATATCAGCAATGTCAAGCTTCTCCCATTCCTCCATCACCACCTTCTTGAGGCTCTCGAACGTCGTTGGGACTGGCCGGTGCTCGCGGATGCGCTTCTTGAGCTCGGGCCAGACAGGCTCTATTGGACTGAGATCAGGGGAGCTGGCTGGATGAGGGAATAGGGGAATTTTCCGGGCGGAAAACCATCGGTGCGTGCTCTTGGCCTTATGGCATGGTGCACCATCTTGCTGAAAGCGAATTCCGGGTCGTTTTGCCCGGAAATCACATATAGCGTCCTCCAGCACCCCTTCAAGGACCTGCTCCCTGTACTGTTCTGCCGTCATTCCACCTCCCTTGCCGCCAGGGTACTCCAAAATCACAAGTGGTCCCTTCCATCCATGGGCGATACATCCCCACACCATGACCCGGACGTTGGACTGTTTGAATGTCGGAATGACACAGTCATCGTTGTATTCCTCGTCTGCGGTGCGTGTCACGTAGATCCGGCCGGTTTTGTCGTCCAAATGCACGTAGGACTCATCGGACCAGATCACATCCATCCAACCCTCCTCATCCATGTTCCTCATCTCGCGTGCCCATGCAAGCCTTGCTCTCTTTTGAGCTTTCTTGAGGAAGGGGACCTTCCTCGCAACCCGCCTGTGGTACCCGTATCCATCTAGCACCTTCGCGACCGACTTCCTGCTGATTGGCGGCTCGATGTCATTACCAATGTCGGCGAGCGGCTTCCGCCGGTCTCCCAACGCCTTTCTATGGACTACATGCTCCATCCGGGGGGTGATAGTCTTGGGTCTGCCACTACGAGGTCGATTTTCGACTGACCCCATGTCTCGGTATTTTTTCCAAATTTTTCGTGCTGTCTCGTAGGGTATGCCAAAGGTGGCTGCGTGTTTTTTGATGTTTTCTTCTACAATCATGGCCCCAATAAATCGGTTTTTTTGTCTCTGAATCATGATAGTGATATTCTCGATCGGGTGGCATGAGAAAACAAGCAGAAACGGTGTGGTGGTTGGGTGTAATTGAGCTATGACGCGTGCGAGGTTGGTTTGGTCGCGCGTGACCGTCCATCACTTTGTGCCATAACGAGTATAGCCCGCCAACCGAAAACACGGTTTCCCTATGCTTCTTTCCGACAATGCTTAATCAATTGCCTAGCCATACATATTTCTACCCACGGCTTCATTCCCGAGCGCCTGTCTTACATCACCGAGCGCTCATATGCATAGCCTGCCAAATGATGGGGCCTTTGAATGACTTTTGCCGCAACTACTGACTCTCGAACACCTCACTTCTGCACATTTTCTCAGCATTGAAAGCTCTCCTGTACACCGCCTTCTTCCTGCTGAGGCTCCAGATCAATCAGATAATGTCTGAATCACTTCGGGGCTCTAGCCAAGAAACAGACATCGAGCGGCGTTGTCACCTCCAACGTGAGGCCCAGAGACAACGCCACAGTACCAAGCACAGTTCTGAACGTCACGAGCCACGGGAACTGAACAGAAGCGCTCGCAGAATTGCACGTTCGCTTTTATCGACTGAAAAAGTTGCACAACTTCGCCATGAAAACACGGAAGCCCGAGCGGAGTAGCGGACGCAGCTCCATAGCGCAAGTTTCTCAAATATTCAGTGGTGGAATCGCAGCCTCATCATGAATTCCGACTGCCACATCAACTTGGAATTCTCCACAGGAGTCGCCCTCTTCCAGTACCTGTTCAAATACTTCTTCAAATCTCTGGATCAGGCTAATTGGAAAGTTTCTGCCCCCACATCGAATATATCTGAATCTGCGGCCGAGCCGCGAAAGCCTGTGCATGAAATTCGCAACTATGAACGGGTACGATATCTTTCCAGCATCGAAGCTGCAACACGGCTTGCCTCATTCCACATCTCTCAAAAGCAACCTGGGGTAAAGTGTCTCCCTGTGCACCTACCGGGCCGGCAATACGGTCAGATGGCGTGAAAAGATGGCTCTGAATACGATGGGACTCTGTTGGTCTGGTACATGACCCGCCCATCTCACCCAGAGCTCGACAATAGAGAGTTTGCGCAACAGCCATATGAGCCATCTGATGGCTTTTGTGCAGTGCGCACCATATGGCTAATGGCTAATATGGCTGGGGATATACTACCCTGATTCTCCGCAGAAATGTTCGTCATTGTTACAAATGTTGAGTTCTCTCTCAAAAACAAATTGCCAAACCATCACACTCATCTACTACAGTGAATATCATCAGGATATTGAAATTTCCGGCGAGAATTGGGGCTCTCCAACCACAAATGTTGCAACGACGGTGTTATGCACCGTATACGACCAGAATACATACAAAGTAAGCTCAATAAGTGAACTGGTTCAAAAGTCATGCCATCTGAAAGCCATATGGTGCGCACAGCAAAAAAGCCATCAGATGGCTCATATGGCTGTTGCGCAAACAGGCTAATATGACTTATGTTGAATTTGGTTCCAAATGCCGCCTGGAGAAACACGACCCCAACAAGGGAATGCACCCTTTACAGACCTAGGAAAACGTGCACCCAAATCATCCAAGGATGCGAATACGTTTCTATAAACTTGGCCATGTTGGAGTCAGTCGTATCCAGATGGTTTACCCTCCCCATGGTGATGTCTTCTACCTGCGAGCTCTGTTGCTGCACCGTAGTGCGCATGACTGGATTGATCTACGGACAGTCGACGGGGTTGTGTATGGAACCTACCAAGAAGCGACCCGCGCGATGGGATTGTTTGACAATCGGGACGAGGGCATGATGGCTTTCGAAGAATTGCTTGAGTTTGGAGCACCACCGGCCCAACTATGTTGGATTTTTGCTCTATTAGCAACAGAGGGGAATCCTCTGCTAACTGTCTGGGCGGCCCACGAGGACTCGCTTTCAGCTGATACTAGGGGTCACATGCTCCAGACAACATCTTCTCCTCCGCCCGAACTAATCAGGAATGAGGTTCTGCTTGCGCTTCAGGCTCTGCTTTAGGGTCTTGGGAAATCTTTGACAGAGATTGGCTCACCGGAACCTACAGAACGACAGCAGGAGATTGATGCGAACGTCTCCGATGGAGTGCAGGTCCTACCAATCTTCAAGCACAGATTGACCGCTGAACAGGTAAATTCCAAGGGTCCTATTTCGTCATAAACTCAACATGCTTGCAGCGAATAGTATACAATCGGATCATACAAAACCCACCAAGAAATATGGATCGGTTGCACCTGTGGTCTGCTTTGGTGGTTGTACTGCCATTTGCAATGAACTTGGGGGGAGGCCAATGCTGCGCACGGCATAACTGGTACTTTTTTTTTTTCTGCCCTCAACCAAAGCACTGACCTTGTTCAGAGCCCTTACCTGCGAAGGACTTCGGAACCCCGCGGCCGATCTGATAGCCGGCCGTATTTCTTAAGTAATTTGTTTTACATTGCACATCCGTTGTCGAAAGTGCATCTAGCAAATTCTCAAGTTAGAGGTGGAGGTAGGGGTATGTTCCGGCGCGGTCCCATTAAGAAACAGCCACTACGTACAGGCGTCAAATGTATGCTACGGATACTCGATCTCTCAGGCCATATGATCGCTAGCACTCACTGAGCAGTCGTATTGATCCCCCGGGCTTGTAACACACAATGCCCTCCTATGTCGTTACCGGAGTTTCAAGGAACCGGTCGTGACACTATGAAGGCCGAGGGGATTCTCAGTCTGCTGTAATGCTTCTAAATCCGAAGCCGAGGGCGAGAAGAACATGACGCCTCTGTCACAAGAGTGAATACCTTCAAACGGTTAGGCTGGTTCGTGAGGGAAATTTTGAGACGCACAGAGAGTCGTTCTGAATGGATAAATTCGGAGGTAGTTGTGACTTCAGGTCAACTCATGGATTGGAATCAGTTAGGAGAAACAAAGATTCTGAGACGCACAGCGAGTTTGGAGCAATACTGATGGAGCTGCTAGAACATGAGTGTCATTGAGTTGACCGAACTAGGGCGGCAGATGCGGATGGAGAGGGTTCTGTATAGAGGTCAAAACTATGGTGAGGTCTGCCAAAGTTCGAGGCATATTGTAAAGACTCACCCCATTCCGGATATTCCTGGAGTCAACGTGTGATGACTAAGGATAGCCAGCAACGAAAACATAGTAGCAGTGTTTGTGGCATGTCTACAAAGGTCGTTGGCCAACTTTGAATGGCGAACGAAGTGCATCGAACCACAATTTCCAGCTGACTGTCATGGTCCTGGTTGGGTGCGCAATCCACAGGTTTTACCCAGAAACAGCCTCGTACCAGGCTCGCCATGGTCCGGAGTTTATGGAAAGATGATGCAAGCACCAATGTGGCTGGGGAGCAAAAACTGGGAGCGATACGACTGGTGAGACAGAGTAATGCACATGATAGTATGTAGAGACAAAGAGACGTACCTGGTGAGACAGTGTATGAAATTGGTGAACCAGCTCTGTCCCATCAGGTCAATTACGGCGACGGGTAGACCAAGTCGCTATACAATCACATTGAACCGCTCTGCCAGTTAGATCGACAAATTCCGAAGTGAACAGGTGTATTATGGACACGCACCTCGGTCATTCAACCAATAAAGCAACAGCCTGAATGCACACCGACGATCAATGACTGTTTCGTGAAAGAATGAGGATTGGGTAACTGACCATTTGGAAAGTCAGGCCTTCTGGTGAATCAAATTCAAAACTGGATCAAGGCAAAACAGAAACATACGCTGAACCAACAGTTGCCGTTTAGATCGAAATTAAACCCAACGCACTGGGAGGAGGCTACTGGTGTGTAATTAAAAATGCGAGACCGCCAAACGTCGAGGTTGAAATTGTGACCATTACCAGTGCCTTGGTAGCGAACTTGAAGTTGACCTTGATTGGGTTTTATGAGACATTCCCAAGGTGTTGTGGGACCCTTTAGCTCGAAGCCTCCAAGAAGTAAACACATGCGAATTGAAATCTGGTGGAGGGCGAGATTAAGTGATTCTTTGAGTGATTCTTTGAGGTGGTGCAAAGAACCAAGAGGTATACAGCGCGCTTGGAGTCCACGGAATTTTGAGGGTACAACCTTTGAGCCTAACACCCCAATAGATAGTTTGAGTGTCTTGAAATTTCTTTGCTGGTTCTTGTACAGGTAGTGTACAACAGAAAAAGAGAAGGGAGGCAGCAACACAGCAATAGGAAAGCAGAGATGATGGGGGTGGAACAGAAGAAGAGACGAAATTGTGCCTTGCTTTTTCGAAAGGACTTTGAGCGGCTGATTGGCGAGGTTGGATGGCCTAAGCGCCAGACGTCTGAGCTAAGTCTTGATGTACAGGGTCAGCTGGCACAACACTTGGGGCAATTTCGGTGGAACAAACATATGCACTCTGATTCGAGGCGTCTGCTTACTGCTATTTGCAGAACATAAGGCACGAGTGCTTTTTTCCCGTTTCGGGCACTTTTTGATGCTGATTTTCTTTTCCCTCTAGCACCTTCAATTCCCGTCTAATCGTCCCGAAAACAGGTGTGTTCAACTTCCAAGGTCTTAATATAGTGCATAGACCATTGAAAACATTTTTATGGTGCATTCCTCGTTTGCCAGGAAAAAGCACCAAGTTTTCAGTTGTTTACCTTCTGTCAAGTACCGGTTCCCGATCGGGATCCGACGGAGGTCTGAGATACGCCTGAGGGATGAAGTGTGTATAAGCAAAACAAAGTGGTCGAGATGTAGAGGGAAAGTATCGGAGTCCAAACAGAATACCGAACCCGTATACTGGAAGGGAAAGGCTTGGCTTCAGCTCGTGCGCTGCGCCCTTCTCTATGCCTGGTGCCCAATTTCGGAGAGAGACTCGGAAGAGGACGGAGTCCGAGAGGAAGAGTATAGGGCAGACTAAGTCGATATTCAAACTGGAGTCTAACTACCGACATGGCTTGTATTTATACGAGAGTAAAGTATTAGTGGGGATATAATGTAAGTACCGGAGCTTCGGAGTTCCGAGTGGATCCATGATGGACTGAGTCGTTATGAGTCAAGTGAAGTCAAGCTGACTCGGATATCATCGGGTTTCCGGTGGCTCCGTGATGGAGAAACATAATGCATAACCTAGGAATCAGAGGGAATCATATGTAGTACGAACCAATAGAACAAGGGTGAATACGGGAAGGCAGTGTCAGATATAATCGGGATCGGAGATCGTCGGAGTCCGATGGCGTCCGAAAAGGATGTGAAGTCACGGCACGTGACACCTTCCAAGAACTGGGCAGGTGCCTGGGAAGATCCAAGACCTCGTCAGAATACTCTAGCGGGTGTATGATACTGCACTGGATGGTTTTTACCTCAGTAATACCACTATAAACACGGAGATGAATGTAATGCAGGTAGATCACAGTGACATTTGAGAGCAAAACTGCTGACTCTAGTCAAAGAGGATGGGGCACACCCAAGGGCTAGTATTTTTACTGAACAATCTTTTGTACCTTTACTACTGCACTGTAGACGTGTTTTTCTCAGAACTGCTTTCGGTGCATTGGAACAAGACACGGAAAATCACACGACAAGGGGCAGTCCTCCTGATCTCAGATTTCCTTTCTCTCTAGCACTCTCAATTCGTGTCCAATCGTGTTGATACATGGCTCATTTGATTTAGGATGATGGAATACTGGGCATAGGCTACTGGATGATCATTTTCTGGCACATTATTCCTCCGAAGGCCAAATGATGCTTAGCATCAGAATGACAGCTCGGATGCTTCTGAAAATTTGTCAAAGCAGTGTGATGGATAGTAGTTATTGCACTGTATACTTCTCAGCATGCACATAGTAAGAAACTCACCAAACAAGCAAGGTACAGTCCAAATTCAATCCAAATTTGCTGCCCCTCATTCAAGCTGATTGCTTGTATAACCATGCCAATTTATTTCATCTGAACCTCTTCCCGGTATTTGTTACTGCACTATCAACTTCTGGAGGCAAGATCTACTTTGAAAGCTTCGAAATAGAGGCCCAAAACTCAGAACAAAAGAGGTTGATGCAGGATTGATGCTGTGATCCACAAATTGATCTGACTTCGCAAGGCTCGCTCCGAAGTCCCTGTGTATTTCTCCTAAAAACAAGTGTGCAGTGCAGTATTATAGATCAAAATAATTGCCAAAAAATAATAATTGGCCCCGTCCTGGCACCCACTTTATTGGGGGAGGGTCTACAGTTTATCCCCCAAATTCTGGTATGATCAGACTTTATTTTGCTCATCTGTGCACTTCCCATTGTATTTCCAAAATATAAGTCTTTCTTGCAACTTCTAGTACTGCCAAAACCTCCTAGACAAAATCTTAGAGGTATCTGAGCACCAACTGCGTTGTCAGAGGGTCAACAGCTGAAAGGTGCATAATTTTGCAAACAATATTAAATATAGATACCAAAAATCTTTCCAATGACCTATACACTGTATTCAAGCTGTGGAAATCGAACGCGCCATGTTTTGAGATGATCCGATAAGAATTGAGGCTGCTAGAGGGAAAGGAAATCTGAGATCACAAAGGCCGGGAATATCCGAAGTCGTGTGTAGAAACGGTCATCACAGCCACAGAACCCTGACTCAAAACGTGAGTATGGAAAACACGTGACAGTACTCTCTTTGACCAAAATAAAAAATATCATTGCTAAAGGTACTGTAACTGTTTCTTGTATGCTGTAAACATAGAGAGTATGAACATCAAGCCTATTCAAGAGTTGAAGCCAACTAATATGTTGAATCAGGGATTGAAAAATGGTGGACCGAACGGATTCGAACCGGTCCCATCTCGGTGAATTAGATAATCGCTAAACACATTAGATCGAGCTCTTAAAACGACTTCAAAAAGCTAATGAACACAGCCACTATTTTATTACATCGATGAAATGCACTGATAAAGTTTCGCCAACTAAAAAACTGGATCCGATTGATGAAAAGAACAAGTACATAAAGTACTCGTAATCTCTCCGCACTCAATGCGTTTTCAAGCACTTTGAAATTCTCGAATTACAGGCTTTGATATGACAACGGACCGATCTAGCATTCTCAACCTTTCTGGACTCAATCGGCGACAACTATCGAAATGACACTGTCGACCTTGATCGTTTGCGCTGAAACGGCGCAACATAAATGTGCGGCATCTAGGGCTAATTTTGCGATTTCCTATGACCAGTATTTATACAACGGGAAGCAACTAGCACTTCTGTTGTTACTAGCATACCAGCTAGTACGCAGACCACTTGTTAGGTGATATAAAGGAGAGTCAGAGCGAGCCCTAACTGCTGACTGTAGCACGAGGCTGCACTAGTGTGACGCGCTAGCTGCTAGCTGAGTGTACAAACGACCAGGGATTAAACCACTGCCTATACATTCATGAGACATGACCTAGGAGACTCTAGTAGTCCAGAGATGACTTGGGACGTAGCTAGCGAAGGTCTAGCGGACGGATATCTACGATGGAAGTACAGCTAGGGAGCTATGCCTTGAGCTAGGAAGCTCGGCGCGGTAACCGGTGGTACTATCTAATCTCTAGATAAGCGACTAGACGGCATTAGGCGGAATAACCCTACTAGCGACCGGCTAGGGCTTTGACAAAGACATACCACGACATACAAGATGAGGCAGCACGCGGCTAGTGCCTGATCTGGGCAGCAATGGCGAAGGGGAATAGCCAGTTATAGCCAGTTGGCTATTGGAACGGAGCTAGGGATGATTGTACAGCCTGTACCGATGACCAGAGGGTGGATCGACATTCTGACCAACGAGCTATGACCATTTGATGTCGGTCAACACTGCGTCGCCTAGATGTAATAGATCGACGCTCTGACGGAGCAGAGATGACCTAGATCACCGGCTACATCGCCGGTTGATCCAGAAGGGGTACTCGGCATAGATGGAGGGCTGCGGACCCATTGATATACCCACGGTTGAACACTAGCTGGTCAGCGAGGCTGACCTGGCATATACCCAACCAGTCCCAAAACCAAACGGCAGTCGTCTCATTGGCTGACCGCATTTCTTATCATCTAATATTGCTTATTGTATTATTCAGCTCGCTTTCACATGTAACTCACACCTAGTAGTATAAAAGGGAGCGCAGGACAGACTAGGGTCTAAGAACATTGCGCCCCAGACTTTGGACGAAGCCGGTGCTAGTGGACTCAGGCTGCTAGTGGAGGTTGATACCGAACTTTACTTGTAGTAGTCTTTATATTGGAATCAGTAACTGTGGACTCTGGAAACATCGAGTGACTAAGTTGAGGATTTCGTGTTGTTGGTCCTAGACCTCCACATATAAAACAAGGGTGTTCTCTTCGAGACCCAACTGCAGTTTGCGCTAGTGACTTTGCCTTCACCCCGACAAGACGGAAGCTCTGTCGTAGTGTGTTGGATCGCTTGCTAGGTGGATTGTGTGTTGACTTGAGCCCACTAAGAAGAAGACGGACTAGGTGCCCCCACCTCTAGTTTGGCTATAACTTGTCAGTTACTTCGCCCTCACCCCGATATAGACGGAAGCTCTGTTGTAGTGTGTTGGGGTCGCTAGCTGGACGCTTGTAGTGAACTAGTGCCGATAAAAGCGGAAAGGTTCCTGTTCTTGGTTAAGGAATAGGTCGGCGGTCAAGGAGAGTCTTGCCGTCTGAGGATTGAAGTCCATTTGTTGTTGTACCGTGGGGTGGTTCCAGTTCAAACCAAAAGGTTGCCAACCTTAGATTTGGTTCAAACCATGGTTCAAACCTACCTATAGGGTTCTGAGTGAAGAATGGTTTAAACCTGTGGTGGGAACCAGTTCGAACCATCAATATTGGTTCAAACCATTGATGGTTCAAACCGGTTCAAACCATCAATGAGTGCTGGTTCAAACCAGTGTGGTTGGAACCAATTCAAAACTGGAAATAGTTTGAACTGAAAGAAAACTTTACCAACTGACCATGCATAGTGCACTTTTGTCTTGTAAGAATATATTGAAATATCCTATTGAATTTATCCATTACATTCAGTTGTGAACGAGCCACATGCTTTGGGTGATGGTGGGAAGGCTGAGGGCTGGATTTGGCAAAATGGCTATTACATGAGCTTATCTGCTGCCAAGGAAGCTGAATATGTTTCAGATTGTGAGTCAAGCCATTGACTGAGTTCTCCTGAAACTTATAATAATGTATGGCAGACAGGGCACAACTGCACCATGCTCATACAGATATGGAACAATGGCAAGAGGTTGAAATTCTCGGACAAGGATTCCACCATCCAGTTCAAGAATTTCACAAGATGGAGACTGTCTGAACTGCTCTTGCAAATAATCATAAAAATGATCCTGGGAAGCAGGCTTATGCATTGAAGATAGCCCACACAAATTAATAGATGTAGGACAACACACGGAAGAATTCCATAAAGTGTGTGCTAGAAGTGGATTTAGTCTTGCTAAATACATCCAATCTAAGCGACCTGATCCGAAAATTGGCTGGGAAGCTATCATAACAGAGGACAACTGAATGTAATGAACAGTTTCAATAGAATATTTCAATATATTCTTACAAGACAAAAGTGCACTATGCATGGTCAGTTGGTAAGATTTTCTTTCAATTCAAACTATTTCCGGTTTTGAGTTGACTCCAACCACACTGGTTTGAACCAGCACTCATTGATGGTTTGAACCAGTGTTGATGGTTTGAACCGGTTTGAGCCATCAATGGTTTGAACAGGTTTGAACCATCAACGGTTTGAACCAGTATTGATGGTTTGAACTGGTTTTAGTCATCAATGGTTTGAACCGGTTTGAACCATCAATGGTTCAAACCACAGGTTTGAACCATTCTTCACTTCAGAACCCTATAGGTAGGTTTGAACCATGGTTTGAACTGAACCTAAGGTTGGCAACCTTTTGGTTTGAACTTGAACTGCCCTGTTGCTGTGTTGTTAGCCTCAGTAGTCTTTGGGGCTGCCCTTAGCGAGGATTTTCACAAACCTACATACTCTGCCCTGGTGTTCTCGACCAAGCAGTCCAGCCATCTTGTATCCACCCCATATAAACACACCCCCGGACCATCCCTAGGTTCCTAGCAGTGTTGTTGTTGGCGGTTGCATATTGCTAGTATGTTGTAGAGTGTGTTGTTGGAAGCCTATAAATCAAACTTGTGTTTGTTCAAACCTGCTGGTCGCATACTACGGCCTGGACCCGAACTCACAAAGAGAAGCACTTAGATCTTTGGAGGTAGATTGGTTGTGGTTGGTTGTTTGGGGTGTTTGTTCGCAATACCTATCAATTAGCTATTCCTAGTGATATAAGAAGTGCACCGTTTCAGCGCCACACACAATCGCTCGATGAATTCATCAACTTCGTTTTCCCCTCAAGCATACTTGCTGATCCAGCAATTTGCATTTTGCGGGCCATTCTGAGCCCCTAAAATGTAACTTGTGGACGAGTTCAACGAAGCAATTCTCCAAAATGTTCCTGGAGAGTCACATTGCTACATCAGCAATAACTCAATCGAAGACATCTCTAACGTTTTTTCGGACCCAGAGTTCCTGAACTCCCTTCGAGAACCAGGGATTCCCCCGTACAAACTGATTTTAAAGAAGGGGGCAATTTGTCGACTCATGCGGAACTTTGACGCCTCTCGAGGTTTTATGAAGAACACCAGAGTTATAATACGATGATAGGGTGTGTACCAAAACATGCATGAAAACACCAGTTTTTATTTCATTTGAACCTATTAGCGGGCAGAAGTGAGGCATTAGATTATGAGTGTACACCTGCCCTGGGGTGGTAGGCTACACTATTGATGGCCAAAAGTCAGTGTAACAAACCAACTATGAAGGATTGAGTAGACTTGACAAGGCAGCCCAAAAGGCTGTTACGTCCTGACTATGATATTCTACACTGAGCTATAGATGGTGGCGGTAAGCCATTATCTTATGCGCTGGAGGTGAAACATCAGGGAACTACTCAGAATTATTGACTTGCCATCTCAACGGCCTCTGAATAGTCTGATGACTATTAAAACAAGATATACGATGTGGAGGGGACGGATGGCCGAAGCGTGGAAACGCGACGTTGGGGCATCTAGACGCCTACACCAACAACATTGCTGTTTTCCGCTTTTTCTTGGAACAACCACTTATACCATGCGACTTTTCTATTTTCTATCCTCTTTTATTTTCCCTCATTGTATAGCTTACTGACGAATGCATTTTGTAGTTGATTTTATAGGGACTTCATTCTTTGGACACTGGGCGCTTAGCCGGCGCTATTCGGACTTAGAGTCCGAACAGCTTCATATTGTGTTCTACCCGCACAGTCACGGGCAAGACTTCAAGAACGTGAACCCAAGGCAAGCCCCGAGTATTCTTCGGGCATCCACCATCCCCCTTTTTCTTTCAGCATCCCCGGTGACGTTCCCGGGCGTCGCCAATTTAGATGGGTGAAATGGGAACTATTCATTAATTTTTACTAATACATTTACGTACCTTTTCTTTGACAGGAGACTGAGCAGGCGGTTGATTCAGACACCCAGGGGATGTAGGTTTGGCGTAGAAGAATGCTGTTGTGGGGCAGCATTGGGGTCGTTGGCGGGCGATCCCCTCGCTTCTATTGCTATATTAAACCGAGCCATTGCGAATCAGCGCATACCTTGGGTGGATGGAGAAACTGTCTGTTAGGCCTCCTGGCCATTGCCTTGACATGGGCTATATATATACACATTTTTATTAGTAGTGCAGCCCCGACGGCCTTTGAGTACGGGCGCGTCGGGTGTATATTGATTTATGTAATTTATTTACGATCAATTACGACACCTTCTTGCTTGCCTCTTACCACCACAGTGGGTGCCACGACACACTCAAGTCGCGTCAACTAGACGTCTTACGTCTCGTTCAACACTACCATTTCGCATACGAACCTCAAACGTCTCTCACGAACGCCATTTCAGTCGGATCGGTTCCGACTGTCAAAGCTTTTTATATTTGTGCTTCGCGCATACTTCTTGCTTGTGCTTCGCGCAGGGTATTCGACGACTTTCGACGCTACCTAACAACTCGACGACGAAACCTAGACCCGGTATAGAACACCTACGTTCTAGACCGCCGACCAATATTCCACTTGTGTCCAGATTTTGCCTACGAAATCTCGGACCCATACTGTTACTTTGATCGGACGAAATCATCTTACTACGTATTTTCTTCTATACGTAGTCCTGCTCGTCTCCCTTACAATTACCTTGCTTTCTCATCCTATGCCCCCAAATTTCTCCTCCCACTTTTATCCCCATCACGAACCACACTTGGGGTAACTCCCTCTTCTTCAACGAAGTCAGGATTGGTACAACCACATTAGGGCTGGCAGGGATATAGTGCCGCGCCATTTTGTGTATAAAACCAACTGATTAGATTAGGATGAAGACGTGTTACCGAGTTAATCATCACTGTGGTTACTCGGGCAGATCTGACCGTTAGAAAGATGCGGGCCTCGCATCAAGGATTTACTGATATGATTGATGAGGATCAACACTATAGAATAGCGCCGCGCTATGCTTTACTAGTCACTATACTGGTCTGCCAGTATAGTGCCGTGTTATGCTTGTCAATCCGCTTGATATTTACTATGTGTTCCACTGAGCCTGTGAAGTGTGGACTGATAGAGAAATTGAATAGAACTTGACTAAGACTGACTTGACTAGTCAGCGATGACAGACTTGCTCAGTCAGAAAGATGGAAACCAAGACAACTAAGCATGTCTTATGGCGTGCTAGAGAAATACATGCGGACTAGCCCCGGTAGCAGGTCATAATACCCATGGTTGAGAATGTCTTCTACACCATTGGCCATTCACTACTGGGGCTCCCACCCTGTATTGTTCCTATTCATTCCGTCTATCTCCTTTACTTCTCTCTGAAATGTATAAAAGCCAGCTGTGTACTCTGTATTAGCCAGTAAACTATCCCCCAGATATACGGGCAATATAGTAGACTCTAGATTTGTGATAGAAATCAGATATATTTGCAGACACACAGAAAAGATTAAGAGATACGGGACGTCGAAAAGACTACCAATCACATTGATATAAGAGCCCCGTTCAAACCTGCACCAACCCGTCTCCTGTAGCAGCGCTTTAGGCCTCCAGGACTAAGACTTGTTGTGTAAATTGTACTCTCTTGTCTCCTGTAGCAGCACTTTAGGCCTCCAGGACTAAAGACTAGTTTGTGCTAGTAGAAGTGAAATTGCCGCCTTCAGTGTAACTGTCCGCGCCTTAGCCCAGCGCCCACCTTCTGTGTAACAGCCCCGTTTCGTTGATACCGCCGCCGTTCGTGCAGCGTTGGTTGATATTGAAGTAGCGTCTGTCTGTTGATAGTCTGCCCTACCTTCTGCTTCTTGGCTAGCTGCCAGTAGTGTTAGGTTCTGCCGCTCACAAAGAAACTGAAGACTTGAACAGTCTAAGGTTTAACTTGAGTCTTGATATCCTGTTGGCGTGAAGTCCCTGCTATCCTAGCATAACTGTGCTTAAACCGCATAGTTGCTATTGAAACAAAGCCTTATTCCAACCTTGCACACCCTTTTGACGGGTGATACGTACCCTACCTCCCCGAACACACACACACGAGTATTAGGATTAGGATTAGTGATTTGTTTTGGTTTTGGTTGGTTTGAGTAGAGTGACTAGTTCGCTTTTCTCACTAGTCAATCCATTAGATTTCACGGCCGCACCCTAGTGCACCGTTTCAATGAAACCTCCCACATCACACAGTTGAAGTGGAAACCATCTCTTCCATAGTGGCAGGAATCACGGTGAACCCTGTATGTCTCCCACGGCCTGTTTTGCTTTGCTGACCTACCCTCATATTCTAGATATGACTTCATATTCCCCGAATCAATTGCCATTTCCAGCCGTACAGGTTTGACTTTACTGTTCATCGCAAACAGATGCCTCTTGCACTCTGCTATGCAACCACATTCAACGGATGCCAAGGTCTAACAGTACAGAAATTAGGACTCGATTTTTGGAGGGAGGTATTCTCACATGGGCAACTTTACTCGGCCATGACTCGGGTCCCTGGCTCTGAACATGCTTTAATTCTCACGCACAAAGTCTATTGACCTTGACTACAAATATTGTTTGGGAAGAGCTCCTTTTGTAGATGTACATAGTATAATATGAAATCGAACCACAAACAAAAGGGGAGGCACGGGCTACCAACCGCTTGTGACTCTTATATAAATGCTGACCACCCAGCAATGACTGCCTGGCAAAGGATATGAAAAAAAAAAAAGGTTCGACCCGACAGATTTGAACCAGCCCCGTCCGCCTTGTTTACGTCACCACTAAATTCATTAGATCGAGCTCTTAAAAAGACTTCAAAAAGCTAATGAACACAGCCACTATTTCTTTACATTGTCAAAACACACTGATAAAGTTTCGCGAACTCAAAAACCTGGTCTCGATTATGAAAAGAACGATCACTTTACTATGTAAAGTACTCGTAAATGAAGCAAGCTTTCGAGTCACTCCCCTCTATAAAATTGCGAGTCGACTGAGTTGAACTGTTCCACTGCTACCGACATTTCTATTAGAACACAAAGAAAAACACTAATGCCGGTTGCTGGGAGACCACAGCTTTCTACAGCGGTGACGTTTGCGGATTGGAGCAACAAGGAGCACTACTGTACAATTTCGTTCAAATCGACAGGGGGTGTGACGCGTGACCCATTTTCCCATTTTACCTATTCGACATTTCGGCAGCCGCCGTTTTTTTTGCGTGACACCTCGAAAATTTAGGCATTTGAACCGGAAATTTTGCCTTTTTTGCCTTTTTTTTTTTTTTTTTTAGGCAATTTGGGACCTGTGTAACCACTTGGACGTTCGACAGAGGCCCGAGTGATGCGTGACATCGACCAAAGTTCGTGATCGACAGGGGGGGTGTGACGCGTGACTGCCGATTTGAACGAAATTGTACAGTATTGGAGTAAACCAACATATAACGGCCGGCATTTTCGGAACTGCCGATCACTCTAGTTCGTTTCAGATTTCCGATTACTGATCTACACTCATATCTTTGTTTAACCCCGTTCACGAAGGACAAAGAAAAGAAAAGAAAAACTTTATTGTCGAAACAAACCGTAATCTTTGTTGTTTCCCCATATATATGTATCATTGTTTGAGCCCAGATTCCTCTACTCTGGCTTGGTCTCTAAACCAAGTCTCAAGCTGGTCGCTGCAGCCTATTTACTGGACGATTTCGATCAAATCGACAGGGGTTGTGACGCGTGACTCATTTTACCTATTCGACATTTCGGCAGCCGCCAAATTTTGCGTGACACCCTCGAAAATTTCGACATTTGAACCAAAATTTTAGTCTTTTTGGCGCTGTATGAGCATTTTTGGGGCCTGCGTAACGGCTTGAAGGTTCGACAGAGGCCGGAGTGATGCGTGACATCGACCAAAGTTCGTGATCGACAGGGGGGTGCGTGACGCGTGACTGCCGATTCGAACGAAATTGTACAGGACCTGCCTCCACTGAAAACCAAAAGTGCCCTCGCCGTCTGCCCCGCGCACACAAACAAGTCGGTCAGCAAGCTTACAGTCTTACAAACTAGAATCATATCTCGAAACACAGTTTCATTTAACTTCGACAATTCTAGTGTACACCATGCTTCGCATATCAAGACTGTTAGAACTGAGAGCTGGCTGTGTGACGAATTGCACTAGAGATTTTAAGAGACCGAAACGCTCTCCCAGTTAACTCTACGACCACCAAACAGCCTTAGTGCCGCTTCATCCAAAAGAAAATTCTCAAAAAACTTACCCGGCAGGCGCAGTTGCACATCCAGAGCCTCCACCACGGGAGGTTGTGGCGCCATTGGTGCAGGCATCGTGACCACCGCCGGAGATGAAGAGCTTGATTCCTTTGGGGACACCAGAATATTTGATGGACTTGGTCGAGCCGGCACCCAGAGTGAAGCATTCTCCTGCCGGCACGCTGAAACTCTTGCCCTTAGTGCCAGTGCAGCCCGCCCCGGAAAAGCCGGTGACTGTGGCCGACATCGCCAGAGAGGCAGAGGCGAGGATGGCGGTGGTGATGAAGACAACGTTGAATTGCATTATGGTGAGATCACGAAAATTCTAAATGACAGAAAAAGAATAGAGTGAGTTGAAGATCATATGACAAGATGATGAAGGGGAAGCTTGGGAAAAGGCCCACCTGATTGAATGTAGAAGGGGGATTGGATGAAAACGTCCCAGATGGACAGGTATTTATACGGTTTCTGTCGGACGTTCTTTAACCAATGCCTCTACTACAATTATCAGTTATATTCAAACCCACGTAAGTGATCAAAGTTAAGCCTGCTGGGGATGGCGGTACCGCGCCAGTAAAATCTGCTTCCGCTCTTGCTGCGCTCGAAAGATCGAAGTCAAGCCAACTCGGGATTACGCCACAGCACTTCCTTCAACACCGTTGGATCTATCGGCTAGAACTGAGAAATCCCCAGTCAAAAATTCACTTCTGACGAAATCAAAATCTTGAGGTGACTTGAGCACTCCACTTACACTGAGTCATCTTCATACCAAGATTGTCAGAGCTGTATCAAGTAGAGTTAGGCAGTCCGGCCTGACGACACAAATGTGTTGGGAGACAACGAGTTCAACCATCCAACAATTAGTGAGTTCACGGCGGTTTCCAGAGCGGGTCGGAATCAAAAGGTCGTATTGATTGAACGAGGCTGCTTTGGCGGTGTTCGTTTTGATCGCGTTTCATACATGCGGCATTCTTCTCGTCCTGTTGTGGCTAGGTGGGACGTTTCCTGGTGCGATTTATTGCTGTTCTTCCCGTGGATTATATTCCAACGTCGATGCATACATTCCGGGACGAAATCAAAGACCCTGCATCCAACCCGCTATCTCAGCCTATCGTCGACTTCAAATTTCTGCGACTCTACCCGGAATCCAGGCCTGTGTGTACGCATCAACTACCCTCCCAACCGGCGGGACGAAATCAAAGACCTTGCATCCAACCCGCTTGCTCAGCTATCGTCGACTTTCTGAGGCTCTACCCAGAGTCCAGGAATTCTTCGTGTGCGTGGACGCACCAGTAATATTATAGTATAGTGCTGTGTGTGCTGAAACTGCCGCCGGGAATAGTCTTCCGACCAGGGACCGTGCACCGTAGAAGTTCGTTCCAACGGCGGCCAATCGGTTCATCTTTCATTGCACTCCAGTCGGCTGCCTAATCTTTCGAAACCATGCATTTAATTCCTGGTTTCTAGGGCGGTGTATTCTCGCCTATCTTCGAATCTGTGAATCTTTCCTGCTTCTTCTCGGTTCGGGTGTCTCACAGATTTGAGATGCTCCCCGACGCTTCAATATGTGCATGGATATATAATCAAGCGGGATGAACAGCAAGTGGATATAACAACAATACCAGTGGAGACATCGCGGGGGTTGTGAAGAAACTTAATAATTCTGTATTAATCTGTACAGCAAATGTTTTTGAGTTCAAATGAATCGAGACTCCACTTACGTATAACCGTCCGTGAACTTCGGGAATAGTCCAGGCGACAGTGCCCCTGAAAATTCGGTCATTCCAAAGGCAGGCATTACAGAAAAAAAAACGTGTTGAGTTATCCGAACGAACTTCAATGTCGACGAGTTAATTTCAGGGTACTTCAATGCCCGAGTGTCTACATTGCACGAGAAATTAGCGCGAGCCAAAGACGTAGATCATGCAATAAACGTGATTCGTACTCCGTAAAACGATGCCTGATTGCCTGTAATTGTGTGAAGGGCGCCGAATTGTGTGAATGTGGAGGGCCGGAATGATCATGTCAGCGGTTCGGTTCGTTCAAAAGGTGATAAATGAAGAAACGCACCAGCGCTCTCAGCCGCAACCAACTTTCTTCTGCCACCGCCCAGACGTCTACTCTCTCTCCGCGCTGGCTGCATAATCCTAGCAATGCGCGGTCAAGTCCATGCCACCAAGACAAATTGCATGTCCGCCCAAGGAAATTTTGGCGATACGGGTGGCTGCAAGGGTGCCGGTGTTCAGCCCGAGAGGAATGGGCGCGGGTGGCCTGTTGGGCAAGATAACGAGGTGTTATCGACATATCGGTAGCCGACGGCATCGAGGAAGGCTCTTCAAGACACTCGGGGGCGCCTCCTCTGCAAAGGCCTCCTCTCCGATATACCTTCCCAACTTCATACCTTGTTGCAGTCGTAATTGTATTCACACCTTTCGCAATTTATTTTTCTGATGCTGGCTTCAACTGCAGCTTCGTGATATACACCTTTCCTTTGGGTTTTCACTGCAACCCGCCCTTATCATACGTGCGCGAACGTCTTCAAGTCTCAATGGCAGCGAATGCGTTTCATGGACGTCTACTATCGGTGCCGACTTGAAATATCTAACGATCTATGGCACTCTACCGACTCTATAATCAGGCCAGTACTTCATTTGACTAGATAGTAGGCCCATTTTAACATGAACGTTCGAAACAACGGCTCAAAATCACGATATGAACTCGGGAATTGCTTCCAGCACAGTCGACGTGCGTTTCACTTTGATTTGATTTATTTGAAATGTATTCTGTTTTGTTATTGACTATACATCGCAGCTTGCCGTTCAATCTACCGACTTTGGGCCAAAACGGTGGTTGTCGTTGAAACCGCAGGGAGAAGCTGTGCATTTGTTTCCTGATGTTGATGTACATCATTTCTTGCTTCATCCGATCACCTGGCGCTCTATCTGGCTGCGTTTCTCGATACAATCTGAGCCCGACGAGCTCGTGTACTGAAGAGCGTGCCCCCTAAAACCTCTCCTCGAACTCTAACCACCCAACATCCAATTTTTTCCGATGAGTGGCAACAGTGGGTCCAAAACGGCAGCAGGGCCTGGGCAATACCACGAGGCAATGAAGTCTTCCCACCCGTCCGCCACCTAAAGACTCTAATGCGCCTGTTTCTCGACGTCTCGTTTCTTCCTGTGACTGCTCTCCTGCTGCCCCTCCCTCTGCACGTCCGTGCCACGTAACCTCCACATGCGCACGTCGCCGCCTTATCCCGCGCATGCCCAGTTCCCAAACCACTCTCGCGTGCTTCCCCTACACGCGCGCGCGCCCCCTTCTCGATGTCCACTCCCCGTGTCCGCCCGCCTCGCCTGCTCCACGACCGCCCTCTCACGGCGCTGCCCCTCCGTACTCGCTACGTCACTACGGCGCCACCTCCACTCCCTAGCCCACTACACGCTGCCCGCGCCCTCCGCGCCATGCCCGTCCCGTCCCGTTCCCCCTCGCTACTGTGTCCTCTCCCCTCACCCGTCTCGCCCCGCGTCCTCCTCCCGTGCGCTCCCACGCCCATCCCGTGCACTCACCACCTTCGCCCGCTCCGCCCCGCGTCGTCCACGCAAGTGCGCCGATCCGCTGTGCGCTGGCACCGCTGTCCTGTCCCGTGTCCTCCTGCGCCGCTTCGCGCACCCTTGTCGGCACGCCTGTCCCGCTCTGCGTCCACCGCGCAGCCGTACCCTCCTCCGCTAGTCCTGCTCCACGATTCCGGCGCAGCCAAACCACCTGCATCCCTTGCGCGTCGGTGCGCCCCTCGCGTCCCGCCCCCACCTCGCCACCACATCGTCTCCCTGCACCTGCGTGGCGTAGACATGCGCATGCGCCGCTGCATCTCCCTTCCGATGCATAGTTCTGCCCTGTCGCCGCGCTACGCTGGCCTCCTTCGCACTACACCCTCCCTGCATCTCGGCGCTGCGCTGGGCCCTCCTACTCTACCGCGTCTACGCCGCCCCCCGCACCTGCACGTCCTGCGCGCCTCGACGTCGGCGCCTGTTCCCCGCCTCGTCGACAGGCGTCCCCCCCTGCTCGACGCCGGTCCTCGACGCCGATCCTACTGCTGCCGCCGGCCTCGTTCCGCGCTGCCGCTGCGTGTCTTCTGCCACGGCTCCCACCGACTATGCTTCGCGCTGCTGTGCCTCCCTTCTCCTCCTTCGCTGCACCCTCGCGCGGCCCCCGTCCCACGTCGTCGAAGTTGTGGCGTCCCCGGTCCTCTGCGTATCTCCCCATCCATCCCTCGCCCGCCCCGAGCCATCGTGCCCCACCACGCCGCTACTTCATCCCTCGATCCCCACCCGCTGTCTCCACCTTTCCCTCCGCCACGTCCTCGCTTTCTCTCCACCCACATGCCTTACCCACCTGTCTTTTTACGCTACGTTGCCGTCCCTGTACTTTCATTCGTCGCTGACTTAGTACAATAATAGAACCAATTTTTGCCTCATAATTGGTGTGAACCCTTATGATGGCTCTGAGAGAATGCCGCAGGCTCATTTCTTCCTCCACAAACCCACGCGTGATCTCCTTGGCCACGAAACTCTCGATCCCGCTACCTGAGTCCCATTGACACTGCATACGCTAGTTGGATTACTTGATTCTCTCGCGAGATCCGTACGCCCGCTACCTAACTCGGCTCATCTCTTCTCACCTAACTCCGCGTGGGCTTCTATGCTTGCTGTGTTCTGTTGTTCACTAACGGTATAGGGTAGTTGCCGCGTCTGATGATCGGTTGTCACGCGTGGTCAAGACACGATCATCGCAACCTGTTCGGCACTGGCAGCCTTACTGAAGATGATCGTGCAAATATTTCTGGACAGCCTTGCGGGCAAGAGGTAGGCGATCTCTGGATCTGGCCCGCCATCAACAACACGTGCTTGAGGGGGGGGCCAAACATTGATTTGTTTGTTCGACACGTTTTGGGCAGATACCACAGTATATAGAGGCATTAAAATTACTTTGAGTGAACAGTAGTCGGCAGATATAGAGCTGGGATGTGCTGGCCAATATTTTTGTGTCCGAAGTATTTGCATCTCGAGATGCCCGGAATTATGTCCGTATGCGGAAGGAGAGTGTTTGTCGGATTTGGGGACTTGGAAAGCTTCTCTGAAGGGTATGCTGAGTGGGTACATGGCCCTGAGACTCTTAGCTATGTTTAACTATGTAATGGCTAACCAAAATCGGTCCAAAGACGCGTCGACGACGGTCGGACAAACAAATCAATGTTTGGCCCCCCATCCAAGCACGTGTTGTTGATGGCGGGCCAGATCCAGAGATCGCCTACCTCTTGCTTGCGGGTGTTGCGGCGCGGCCCATCATTTCATCCGTGACATGAATTGAATGCACTGTCGATGTGATGCGGCGGCCACGGCGGGGAAGAAAACTACACGAGTGGCGAGATAGCCGCGAGTCACAGCGTCCATCTTGACTACCATCAGGTCGTTCTCTCTATGAATGATGTTAGGGTGGACTAATTATATTATCTGGCATTCCCGTTACATTCCTTTGTTCTTTTCTTCCACCACCTTTCTTTCCTTTCTTTCAAGAGCAGAGTGCGTTTGTTCACGCGCGATGACCAATTTTATCTGTGTTCAGTGCTTACCTCTGTTTCTAGGCTCTCTTTTTAAATTTCTCCAGTCATTTTCTGCGAGCAGATTTTTTTTCAATGTTGTGTTTCATGCGCTTTCCTCTCGCGGTGGCCGTTCTCGCCCCCGCTCTCTCAACCTATGCATCCGAAATCCTCGTTCTCGTTGGGGCAAACAATCAGGCGCGTTTGACAAATTCCACATCGTGAATCTTTGCTGAAGTTTAACACAGTTGACCTTCTCGCCTTCCAACATAACCGCCGCTGTGGGAGATGTCGTTAGTTTTCAGTTCCAGAGCAAGAACCACGCACGTTTAATCCATCTCGATCAGAATCCACAACTTAAATTCCTCCCAGAGCGTCACCCAGTCGAGCTTCGCCTCCCCCTGCGTCCCACTGGCACAGGGAGTTGACTCGGGTTTCCAGGCCGTCGCGCCCAATGCGACCGCATTTCCCCAGTTCAGCTTCACCATCAATAATGCCAGCACCCCGCTATTCTTCTTCTCGAAGCAGAACGTGTATGTCTGCCTCGCTTTGCCAAATGACAATTTCATGGACCTCATTTAATAGTCTCGTCAATGAGTGCCAGAAAGGGATGGTACTCTCCATCAACGCGAATCCGAATTCTGCCAAATCATTCGCCGCCTTTCAGGCCGCCGCAGAGAAGAGTGCGGCGCCGTCAGACCCATCGTCGTCTGCGCCCTCAGGATCTGAAATCCTAGTTCTGGTTGGGCAGAATAACGGAGTTAGTTCCACCTGTTTGTGACCGTGAACTTTTGCTCATCCAATGTCTAACAGCTAACCTTCTCTCCTTCAAACATCACCGCCAATGTGGGGGATACTGTAACCTTCCAGTTCCAGAGCAAGAATCACGTACGTTCAATCCATCTCGGTCAGAATTCCACAACTCAAATTCCTCCCAGAGCGTCACCCAGTCGAGCTTCGCCTCTCCCTGCGTCCCACTGGCACAAGGAGTTGACTCGGGTTTCCAGGCCGTCGCCCCCAATGCGACCACAGTCCCAGAGTTTAGCTTCACCCTCACTAATGCCAGCACCCCCGCTATTCTTCTTCTCGAAACAGAACGCGTATGTCTGCCACGCTATGCCAAATGACAATTCCACCGACCTCATTTAATACAGTCTCGTCAATGAATGCCAGAAAGGGATGGTATTCTCCATCAACGCGAATCCGAATTCCGCCAAATCATTCGCCGCCTTTCAGGCCGCCGCAGAGAAGAGTGCGGCGCCGTCTGACCCATCGTCGTCTGCGCCCTCAGGATCTGAAATCCTAGTTCTGGTCGGGCAGAATAACGGAGTTGGTTCTACCTGCTTGTGACCGTGAACTTTTGCTCAGCCAATGTCTAACAGCTAACCTTCTCTCCTTCAAACATCACCGCCAATGTGGGGGATACTGTAACCTTCCAGTTCCAGAGCAAGAATCACGTATGTTCAGTCCATTTAGGTCAGAATCCACAACTCAAGTACCTCCCAGAGCGTCACCCAGTCGAGCTTCGCCTCTCCCTGCGTCCCACTGGCACAAGGAGTTGACTCGGGTTTCCAGGCCGTCTCCCCCAATGCGACCGCAGTCCCCGAGTTCAGCTTCACCCTCACTAATGCCAGCACCCCGCTATTCTTCTTCTCGAAGCAGAACGCGTATGTCTGCCTCGCTATGTCAAATGACAATTTCATGGACCTCATTTGATACAGTCTCGTCAATGAGTGCCAGAAAGGGATGGTATTCTCCATCAACGCGAATCCGAATTCTGCCAAATCATTCGCCGCCTTTCAGGCCGCCGCAGAGAAGAGTGCGGCGCCGTCTGACCCATCGTCGTCTGCGCCCTCAGGATCTGAATTCCTAGTTCTGGTCGGGCAGAATAACGGAGTTAGTTCTACCTGTTTGTGACCATGAACTTTTGCTCAGCCAATGTCTAACAGCTAACCTTCTCTCCTTCAAACATAACCGCTGCTGTTGGAGATGTCATTAGTTTTCAGTTCCAGAGCAAGAATCACGTACGTTCGTTCCATTTAGGTCAGAATCCACAACTCAAATACCTCCCAGAGCGTCACCCAGTCGAGCTTCGCCTCCCCCTGTGTCCCACTGGCACAAGGAGTTGACTCGGGTTTCCAGGCCGTCGCCCCCAATGCGACCGCATTCCCCCAGTTCAGCTTCACCATCAATAATGCCAGCACCCCTCTATTCTTCTTCTCGAAGCAGAACGCGTATGTCTGCCTCGCTATGTCAAATGACAATTTCATGGACCTCATTTAATACAGTCTCGTCAATGAGTGCCAGAAAGGGATGGTATTCTCCATCAACGCGAACCCGGATTCCGCCAAATCGTTTGCCGCATTCCAGGCCAATGCGGAGGCGTCCGTCGCGCCCGCTGAAAAGGTCAACAAAAAGCTGCGACGGACGCATCCCCGCGATTTCGCCTCTACCGCCAATTAAAGGTAGCCCGCAAATGATTCTGTCGCAGGTCCAAAGAACGTGGATTGCTGAATGACGGATGGCGACGATCTTGTGTATAATCATCCTCAATAGAGACACGAAGCCGCGGTGGAATGGCTGGCCTGCTATAGGCAGATTTAGCACATAGTTTTGCCGATGGGCCTTTCACCCTACGAGAATTGATGTTTGTATGTCCAACTTAGGATCAATGTATGAAATTCAAATATCCAAACCATCTTGCTCCAGGGGAGTTATTCGCTTTTGTTATCGTTACCCGCGAAGCTGTCGAGGGTAGAAGTGAGACATAGAGCAAAATGTATATCTCTTGATTCGTCCTGGCAAAATAAAACGCAAGCCTGAAGGGAAACGACGCAGATGTCATTCGTTTTCATTCGCAAGATCCTAGTCTGAGGGCCAGTTTGAACCTACTACAGAAAAAGAATGCCCAAGACGTGGTAAATTTCGGCACGTCAGAAATTGATTGAGATACGCTAGCGGTGCTCTCATCTCAGCTTCAAGCGATCCGGACCGCGCTAGATGTGTACGGGGAGAATGCGCGCATGATCGTGCCCATCAACAGCCCACGATTCGGCCGCGTAATGACGCGTCGGGGGATGATGGTTGTCAGCATCGAGACGGCAATGAAGGAGGGTGAGCCAGTAATGCGCGGAGACAGGGTTTTGGCTATTTTACTTTCGGTCGGTGCCCTAAGGATGTCGTGTAGTGGGCCGAGGACTTGTTGGTCAACGGGCGCGCGTCGCTCGAGCCGCCGGTACGGTTGGAAATGCGGATCAACACGGGGCTGTGAATACCCAAAGCCAAGCCCTAAATTTATTTTTCATCTTGCAGCAAAAAGGAATGCTCACATACTCTACAACTCAGCGTATCAATGTATCTTTGGGTCAATTAGCTTATTACAGCCGTCCTCATCGACGGTGCTGTCCCCCCCTTTTGTTCCGGACCGGGGCTTCTTTGTCTGGGTTTCCTTTGACGGTTCGGCTGTCTTCACTGTTGTGTTGCTGCTATTTTCGGATCCACTCACTCGCCTTTCTTTCCACGACTGTAATAGCCCATTTCCTAGACTGGTCGGAGCTTAAAATGGTGAGCTCAAGGTTGTGACTCAATGGCCGATTTCGCTGATGTCTGCATTCCCAGATTCACTCACTTTTGAACTCATGGCCCTCTACCCCGAAATACGGCCGAGACAGTGGAAAACAATTTTCCGTCCACCTTCATACATTCATCGGCCCTTCCAATGCACGACTGGGGACCACGGAAGCTCTTTGACATCCACGACTGGTGAGATTACTTTGCCTGGTGATGAAATCAGCTTTCCAGGCCGTTTACGGCCTATGTAGCTAGTTTGCTACGGTATCTACACTATGTGTAGTTCAAGTGACTACAGTAAGCCTCCGCCCATCTAAGGGAGGCCGCGGGGTAAAACCTGTAGGAGACTTCTGCGTACGCTATGCCATAGTTGCCCCGTGGCACGTCAGACTCCCCTGCAGCCAAGGCAGGGAGACACAGGTAAGGTAGCAGTGTGAATGGGGGACTTGGAAGGTGTTATATACGTTGCCTGGAAGGAACCAGTTTGTGCATTAAACCGATGTATGCAGTATGAGCTCAAAATATTACAGGGAGAATGAAATTGAAGGAGCTCAACTTAAACTAATGCCAGTCTGAACCACAGCAGGACTTGAGTCCTGCCAAACTTAAGTTCTGCTCTGCATGCGGTCAGCCTGTACATGTGAGGACCACACCGCCTGGAACTTAAGTCCCGTATCACTTAAGTTCTGTTCAAACACCAAAATCAAATCCACCAGAAGGATTCAAACATCAGACCTCCCAACTTTTCACCAGCAGAAGATAAAGGTGTTAACCACTACACCAAGAAGGTTATAGTATCCTAAACACACAGATAGAATCAGCCTCATAATGGCCTAAACCTTCTCCACTTTCTTCATTTTGCTGCTTCAGGTCCTGTTGGCAAATCATTATCCATGGATGATTCAGAGATTGATCTGTTTCAATAAATTAATCTATATAAGTGAAGGTATTAGCCTGTTTGCGCTGCAGCCATCAGAGCCATCAGATGGCTGTTTTGAATTGCGTAAACTGATGGCTAATGGCTGATAAATGGGTGGTCAAGGGAATTAATTTCATTTTGACCCCATAAACTCGTTTATATGATGAGAACTCACCTCCATGTCTTTGGTTGCAAAATGAGGTCCTTTTTCCTGCTTCAAGCCAAAGCCCTGCTAGATTCTGCCTCAGAGTCACCCAAAACGAGTGTTTTCCCGTTTGATACGGACCTAGACGACGCTCTAGATCGATTCTACACACATAAATATCCCTCTACCCAAATTTCCAGCCTGAGCAACCGATTATTAGGTCCCCTGAAAACTCAGCTTTCAACCTTGTCAAAAAACTGCAAGTGCCGCGTATCTGTTCTCATCCCATGGCAAGGAAACATGTCCCTACATAACTATATGGCCGATGCTCTATCCTATACACCAAGTTGAAGTACTATGCTTTTACGGACCTGGATGCGAACGTAACAATATATTAATTTATGACGAGGTAGTTTCTTTAATCCCGATTTATTACATGGGCCCTCTTCATGACTCTGCATAACTGATCTTCCAGGGGCCAGCTCAATGGCATCGTGCACTCTTCATCTCCAATCTTGCTAGTACACATACGGCTTAGGAGCAGGGAGCGCAGCTGCAACATAGTTAGGGAGGCTGTTTGATGGCCATACGGCGGTACTCACGATCCGACTATGTCACCTGCGCAGCATTGTCCTGCTGGGCCTGTGGGTTTAATGTCACTCAAGACCGCGTCGTATCGTAAGATCTGGCATACGTACACTACAGAAGAAGCATCAGAGATCTCAACCAGTGACGAAAGATGTAAACTCACCTGGTTTGGTTTACCGACATGACCTTGAAGAACATGGATTAGAGGTTATATGTGATGTTGCTGCCCAATGGAAAGACTCACAGAGTGCGGGAGCACGACCTTCGACAGCAGCAGCACTGACCGTAGCGGGGCTGTGGACGAAGAGAGCGACAAGAGCAGCAACGCTGACGAGGAAAAGCTTGGAAGAGTACATCGCTGCTTGAAAGAAGTGGGGAGCTAAGAGTTGATTCTAGAGATGACTGGCAGCGTACCCGAGGATATATATTCCCTACGTTGGAGATCAAAGCGGGAACAATTGGGGATGGTTAACGACGTCCGTGTTTCGTGCAGAGATCACAAGGCCAGAATAGCATAGGCTCCTCCGCCTTTGCATCCGCCGCGGGATCGTGAGTGATATCACCGAGGAGGCCTTGAGCACGGAGGTCTTCTATGGTGCCCTGCATATCGCACGTCTCACGGCCGCACAAGATAATGCGCTCCCGGAAGACCGAGGGCGACGTGGTGGGAAACAAGAATCTGAATTGCGGTTAACCGTGCAGAACACACAAACGAGCGCATCGCGACTTACCATAGTTCTCTGCGTAAGGAGCGGGCCGCGCGGCAACTCGTCCAACAATAGCCGCGCAGTGTGGCTGTCCTGAAAGTGACACGAAATTGAATTTCAACAGGTCGGGAGCATAGCCGGAACATACCACAGCACTCAGCGGATCATCGAGCAGAACAAACTTGCTGCGCACATAAATAGCCCGTACCAGAGAAACTTACGCATTTCGTGAGACGGAGATTTAAGGATACAAATGCGACCAACCCACAGAGCCTTCTGCCGGCTGGACAAGTTTATCCCACGCGCCCCAATCTCCGTCGCGTCACCGTCCTGTAGGACATCCAGATCCAGTTGCAACGCACAGCACTCAATCACCTCCCGGTAGCACGCCTCGTCGTACGGGTATCCAAAGAGGATGTTGTCCCGGATACTGCGCAATTTCATTCAATTCGGCGGTCACGCGTCACGCACCCCCTGTGCCGCGATGAATTTTGGTCTCGAGGCTCTGAAAAAAAAAATGGAAGGAGTGTGCAGATTTTCGCGAAAGTTAAGCCCCTTGAGAGGCTAGCAAGACGGCTCAAACTGTTCCACTTAAGGTATTTGTGGATCGACGATCAGGATCCTGGGAGCCTTAACTGATATTCTATTCGTTACATCCGCTCAAGGCGCCTTTCACAGTTTTCGTTGTTTCTGGCACGGGGCTGCCCTTCGCGACTCTCTTTGTTATGTGCCGCCATCTCCCGAAGCTTACGCCCCACCATCGGTTTGTCCGTCCCATGCCCTCAATCTTCTTCTGGAACCGAACTAACCGGGTCCCTTTACAGCTGACGGCCTAGGCGGTGTGATTTCTTTCAGTCTTCGGGGCTCCTTAAAATACTACCTGGGTGTCGTCAGGGATCATGGTATGTTTCACTGGATCCTTTGTCAATTGACCTTCAGTTCATGAAACCTATGCGCCCACCGTGGTGAAGGCCCAATCATCCCATGGAGAATTTCACGCAGCCCACACGCACCGGGTTGGCTAGCCGGTACACATTGAGTGAGATTCCCTCCCCGCTATTTCAAATGATTTTGCTATTCTGATTGTAGTTAACTCTGGCGATATTAAACGGCCTTCACTAACCGCATTGAGAGTTCCTGATGTCTGTTGTTTCCCTTTCATACCAATTACCGCAAGAATACGTAGCGTGTTTCCCTCAAGTCTGGGCTCTTCACGTGGGTGTCCGCCGTTCTGTTGATGCGAAGCTCATGGGATGCGCACAAGATCCTCCAATTATGCGGGTGCAGAGACCCATTATTGCACTCATTTATAGTCGACTGGACACCGAAGTCGATCGTCGTCCTGTGTGTGACCCTTTGCATTTGGCCGATTCTCTTTTGTGAAAGTAGACCTCCGGACTATTCAGCGGCCTCAGGGGAGCGTCTTTATTACGACTCGTCCCCCAAATTTCTGGTTCCATTGTAGCAAAACGGTCAGAGCGAAACAGGAACAGCTCCGCACGTACTCAGTTCTTTTTCCAGCATGGTCACTCGACACTCAATCCGTTCCAGATACTCCCCCCTACATACCTATTCCTCTGTGGTGGGTGCCGGCGACGGCCATCAAACTGAGGGCAGAATGATATAGTTGGCTAGTCCGTTCTCGCCCTGTTCTCCGAAGCGGTGGGAGAGCTTTGACTCGCTGACAGGGACATTTTGTCTCTCAGTCTTATCGTTATGAGCAAACATAGGGCATGAAATATTGCCAGGGGATTAGCGGCAACTAAAAAGGGGGAAATTCTTGGGAAATTCTGAGAATTGCTCACCCATTAGAATATCAGGCAGGCGCTCGGAGCGTGGGGTAATGCACCGCAAAAATATCCGTAGCTTAGAGCATTGGAATCGAAAAGAACGACGCCCGGGTAAAGTAAAAGTATGAGATGATGGTTTACCGACGCGATGTTTGGCCCAGCTTGGTGCGGCGCGTCTCGGGTATGGATCCGCATATCTCCGTGGGGAGAAACGGGAAATTTAGTTGTTCGAAATGACTATTCAACAAGGAGGACGCGTATCTTAATGTCCCGCGGCATGGGATTTTTACCCGATATAAAAGCGACCGATTGCTCCGAGTTCCCAAGCCCTATATTCCTCCCTACTTTATTCAATCAGAAAACATGAAATTCGTACCACACCTCGCACTCGCAGTAGGGGCGCTTCCCATCCTCCTCGCCTCGCCATCGCCCCGCGAGGTCCACCTTCGCACCGGCACCTGGATCGAAGTCGCACCCACCCTCCATGGCCCGCGCCAGGAGCAGAGCGTCGTCGCCCTTGACTCTGCCATGTACATCATCGGCGGCATTTCCAGCCCCCCGCCCGACGCGCCCTTCAGCTTCCCGACAATAAACTGGACTCAAGTATACACGCCGCAAACAAACATGTGGCGCGACGTCGCGCCTCTCCCACATACGGTGAACCACGGCAACGCCGCCGCGGTCGACGGCAAACTATATCTCCTCGGTGGGCTCGACGGCACGGCTGACTGGGTGGCGATTCCACAGTCCTACGTGTACAGCCCCGTGGCGGATGAGTGGGCTGCGCTGCCGGATATGCCCGCGGGGACTGCGCGCGGCGCGGCCGCGGTGGGCGTGCACGGGCACACAGTTTACCTCGCGGGCGGACTGCTCGAACTCAATCTGATCACCGGCGCACAGCCCTCCTCGGCCGCGGTCAGCGCCTTCAACACGCTTACGCGCCAGTGGAGCGTGTTACCGCCACTACCTGAGGCGCGCGACCACGTCGGCGGGGCGATTATCGGTGACACGTTCTTCGTTGTTGGTGGGCGGGTGAACGGTGTACCGAATGTCCGGGACACGGTCTTCACGCTGGATTTGAACGCGATTAGGCGAGGATGGGTCGAGAAGGCACGCATGCCGACTGCGCGGGGTGGGCTGAGCACCGCTGTTATCGGCGATCGGATCTATACATTTGGGGGCGAGGGGGACGTGAATTTGGTGCCCAACGGCGTGTATGATAATGTGGAAGTGTATTGCGCGGGGGAGAACCGTTGGGAGGTGCTTCCGCCGATGCCGCACCCGAGACATGGGACCAATGCCGCGTCTATTGCGGGTCGGATCTATATCCCGGGCGGAGGGAATATGACGGGGGCGGGTCTGCAGAGTCTTACTGATTTCTTTAGTCCGTAGTCGTTATTCACCTCATTTAGCTTACTTTCGTTCACGCACACAGATGTTGTCTAGTCACTGCATTCAGACCCCCCCCCCCCCCCGTAGGCACAGGTCTGCCGGATCCCAGTAGGCATATGTGTAGGCAGACCACGCCGACCTTTGCCGATACATCTGCCGATCCCTGCCGAGGTCGGTCTACCTGTTCCGGCTGGAATAGGCGGACTCAGGTCGGCCAGGGTCGGCCACGATAGGCACACCACCGTCGGCCGAGATCTGCCAACGTGGGCAGGCGTCGTGTAGGCAGACATGCTAGACCAATGTAAACCAACCTTGGCTTGGATAGACACACCTCGGCAGGGATCTGCGAACGTAGGCACATCTGTGCCTACGGGGGGGTCTGAATGCGTTTACCGCTCGCTGTTTTTTCATCTCGTTGAAAAAAATCGTGTCTTGCGACAGAATGCTAGGTAATCCTGATTTTTTGAGAGGGTGCAGGTATCCATCCGGGCAAAGGGATTTTGCCGCAGCAGTGCTGTTGTCGCATGCAGCGGCAGCAGCAGCGGCACTCAGGGGGGGTGTACTGTATCTAATATATCGCTCCACATGTGCCCTGCATTGAATAACGTGTTTTTCTGAGATGTTGGGACATGAAATAATTTTCATGCAGTGGCACTCTGCGGCAGTATTACAGCACCAAAACACAAGCAAACATTGTGCAGCGGCAGTCGGTAGCACTCTGCAGCGGCAAAGTTGGCCCTTTGCAGCAGCAGTCGGATTATTTGAGCGGCAGTCTACCGCATGCTGCGGCAGTACGGCGGCACTTGGAGGGCGTGACAGCGCGGCAATGTGACATTGCAGCGGCAGTGTGGCGGCAGTTGAACTTGACTTCAGTGGTAATATTGCGGCACTCACACCGCCGGTTCCTCAATTTAACAGGCATTTAAGTTAGCTACACTTTTTCAAACTATCTTAATACACATAAATTGGCCAGAAACTGAATTTTATATATTTGATTTGCGACTTGACAAAATCTAATCTCTAATCGAATCTATCAAAGTTCAAATAAATGTCCATGAAACATTGAGTATTGCTCCACCTTTCACTGGCAATGAAGTGCAATATAAAAAGTAGGGAATAAATGATCTTGAAGTGAGTGTCAAAACTATAGCTATTGAGGCAGTTGATAAGCCTGTTGATACTTTAGATTTAGAACTAAGTTTAGAGGGAAATGAAATAAGAAGTATGGATTCTCATTTAAAGGGTATTAAACTGAATACAAAGCTTCAGGTTTCAGACACGACTAAACTCATCTGCAGACCATCTGCAGACCATCTGCGGATCATCTGCAGATCATCGTCATCGTAAAATGTCAGGCAAATATTCATAATGACAATGATCTGCAGATGATCTGCAGACCATCTGCAGACTGTCTGCAGATGAGTTTAATGGTGTCTGAAATCTGAGCTTTTTTATTCAGTTTAAAACCCCCTTAAACAAGAATCTATACTTCTCATTTCATTTTCCTCCCAACTTAATTCAAAATCTAAAGTATTGATAGATATCAACCAGCCTGATACTTGGGGGGAGGGCTGATGCTGTGCACGGCATGACTTGTACTTCAGGATTTATACTCCGTATTCTTCTCACTGACTTGCACCGCAATACCCCCGATCAAATAATGCACGGTTTCCCAGTGCTTTCCCGAGCACAGAGCTGCAAAGAAGCGAAAATAAATTATGCAATATGTTTCTGACATTTATATATACACATCATATCTCGAATGTGTTAATAGAAGTGACCCGGTGGCAATTGTGCCGCCGTTAAAGCCGACCATCAAAAGCTCGGGATTTTCCGAAGTCTTGCGTACGTGTAGTGTGCACCGCCACGACCCAGAGTTGAACACTTTGAAATGTATCGTGAAATTCTGTATCCAAGAACTGACTCAAATGTTGTACTAAATGTATGGAGTGGAAGCTCTGAAACACTCAAATACTTTACTGGAGATGTTGTTGAATGGTGGGTACTACGAGCTCAAATACAAAAAATATGCAATACTCACGCTACAAATAGGGCAGCAGTCGTGAGCAAGCAATATTGGAAGGATCAATATGTGTCGGATGTTTATGTATAAACGAGACAACTTGAACAGAGTACTAGACATCGTCAACCAGGTGTGATCCGGTGGAGATTAAGAAACAAAGATGAAGTACATATATTCGGCTGGCCCGTGACTTACTGCATGAACTATGATGTCATCATTTAGGCGATCACGGTCGAAAGTACAAACCTAATGCCTTGATCAAAAGGAATAAAATAAACACGTTAGAATATCGTTTGAACAATGTAACCTTTCGTTTCAAGTGATGTCCGGTTCAAAACAATGGCAAAAGAATGCTGATAACATATAATTCCGCCGTTGAAGCCGACCATCTGATGTGTTCGGGATATTCCGAAGTCTTGCATACACCTCGCATGCACCGCCACGACGTGGAGTTGCATTTTCATCTACGCCTTAATCGTTCGGATATCTGGATTTGCCACCGAGCATGACGGCACCTTCGAAAGGTACACAAGCACATAGCGATTAAGGTGCGCCACAGAACACTGAATCGTTGAACCTGGACAGACACGGGTAGATTGAGGTACATTACTCAATATCGACTACGACTTTGTTGTTGTCGGACTTTGTGTGAATATTGAAATATCCCAACAGGCCCAAGACGGACGAGGTGCACACCATCAGCGTAAGGCCCTCATAGATCACCGGTTTTGGGCGGATTTCTTCATCGCTGTTGGAAGCCGATTAATAACACGTATTTACTTAACAGCAATACAACTCAAAAAGCAGTTCCAAATTTATTAAGAAAGCTCTGCACCTCTCAAATATAAAAACATAATACGAAAGCCGTGACTGAATAGTAGATTCCAGGAGCTCGAATATTAATTTTTTTTAAAAACATCACAAACCCTATAGAGGAGACATGATGCTCAACGCAAGGCTATATAAAGCAATACGACATGGATCGGTGTGTGTACAATATTTGCGGCTACTAAAAGGAGTGACACGGCAAAGGGTGGGAATCGAAGAAAGCAAAATTATAAATAGACTAGCCAGAGTCGAACCGACATCATCTTGGGGGATGATGTAATCGCTAAATCTATTAGATTAGGCTCTTAAAAAGACTACAAAAATCTAATGGACACCGCCACTATTTCATTACATCCTCAGGACGCACTGATAACGTATCACCAACTCAAAAATCTGGTCCCGATTGATGAAAAGAATGAGTACATAAAGTACTCGTAACCTATAGTTTTGGCACTCACTTCAAGACTGTTTATTCCCTATTTTTTATATTGCACTTCATTGCCAGTGAAAGGCGGGGCAATACTGGATGACTTCCCATAAGCATATAATATTCCTCGAGCTTGTTTGAGAGTGCCAATGATGGGATCAAGGCTTGAAAAATTCAAGTCAAGCTTTTCCTGCTCACGTTCCCATAAGAAAATAATAGATTCATCAACCTTGTGTCTCTGCCCAAAGGACAGCCGGGATAGGATCCGATGGTCAACTGTAGTGGTGTGCATTTTTTTGGCCGCCATTCGGGACCTTCAAGCACGGGTTCAAAGTGAGGATCACATCTTCATTCTGCCAAATGGTTTATTCAGGATAATGATAATCGGGGGGTGCTGACCCCTCCTTCAGATTATATTAAATTTGCATTAAATCATGTCTGCATTTGGGCCCTCAATTGATGGGGTCCCGACAGCTGTCTTGGCATCGTCTCGGAAGGCGTGAAGATAATGCTGGTAGAATTTTTTAATGCTTATGGGAAGTCACCCACTCGAAGTTTCATGGACATTTATTTGAACTTTGATAGATTAGGTTAGAGATTAGATTTTGTCAAGTTGTAAATCAAATATATAAAATTCAGTTTCTGGCCAATTTATGTGTATTAAGATACTTTAAAAAAGTGTAGCTAACTTAAATCCCTTTTAAATTGAGGAACCGGCGGTGTGACTGTGACTTCCCTCTCCGACACTGTCCCACTTTGATCATCCCTGTGGTCTCAACCTGGCCTCAACATTACCACATTCACCTACACCCCAGCCAATATTCCTCCAGTCACCAATATTCAACCATGCTCATGCTCCCTCGCTAGCACATTTTTGTCGTTGACGCCTCTCACCTACCCGGATCCATTTACTAAAAAAAAAATCCCCACATCAATGCCTTCAAGCCCTCGACGATGAGCTTCAATCCACTTGATGTCTTCTCTCATTGAATCTGACACAACATCTGTTCAATTTCTCTTGAAAGCTTGAACCAGTACATCCTGCATCACACTGACCTGTTTGTCATTTCAGACTTACCTGGCCTGATCGCTGCATGCTCAAGTACATGGCAGCTCTGGAGGTCGGATTTCGGTCTGTGAGCCTCGGTATTTTGGGGCCCTGCTTGATTCCCCAACATGCAGTGTGTACATCTCTTATTTGTGAGTTTGTTATACCCAGCCTGTCCAGACTATTTTATCACAGTGCTGAGTTATATCCCTCACTGTTCAGTCTGTGTGAAATGATGGGCCAAGAATTTCTTTCCACCACTTCTGGTGAGGGAATAACCTGGACTATATATTATAAAACTTGCGGTCCCCAATGTGGCAACTATAATCAAACCATCAAAATTTTGCCTTTCTGTGCGTGTTGCTAAGTGCTTCCTACAATTTTTCTCCCATATAAGGTGAAGTACATAGTCTGATACTCCATTGGATAAGAAGCTGTGACTGCTCAAGTGCTACTGCGAGAAATAAACTGACAGACCTTTCAGGTTTATCATATTCTCATGCACAAGCTTTGAGTCCTTGCCGTGGCAATGGTGAACTGTTCATTGCAGTGGTGATAAGTCAGCAATTGGGCCAAAGTTAGATACACATAATTTTTGTGTGTTTCTGATTGTGCTCATTGCTGAAACTGTTGTTTCTATGTGACAGTACTGGTTCCTGGTAGCTGTTGGGCGAACCACAGAGAAACAGGTGGATGTTATAAGGAATTAGAACGTCCATTGGCAACTCTCACCCTGAAAACCGTAAGGGAATGTGGAGCCAATTAACAAGTCAAGGAACTTTGTTTGACTTGTTTCCAACATCTACTTAAGCAACGGAAATGGGTCAAGGGAAGGGAGTTAAGCAATGTATTGTGTTGTGTTGAGACACTGAGAGGTTGTGTTAGGTCACAAGTGTGTCGGGTGTTAAGGTTGCCGGTTTCTATTGAATGCGGATACACCAAAACAGGTGGTCGGCTATTCCGAGGATCTGGATCACAACTCTAAAGGTGTTCTAAGGTTCTTTCTCAAGAACCCTTTCTGGGAAACACCTCGGAAATGGGTATCTCCCGAGACCTACAAAGGAGTATTATGAAGTTCCACACTTGGAACAGAGGGGAGAGTTGAGTTGAGGCAGAAACAGGTTGAACGAGTGCAGTGCCGATCTATTGGTGATCAACACACCCTATCAGCAATGGCCTCTGGGTCGGCTAAACAGTGAGTAACCCAACGAGAACCCCAACCAGGATAAACCCAATAGACACTAATAGCTTGTGTGTTCCCTGAGCAGTAGGACTGTAAGGTGTCCTCCCTAGGAGACTGTGTATCGTAGGTCAGAATGTGAGGTGGAGCCCAGAACGAGTCAAAGGAGGTATGATATCCACTCAGGTATAAAACCCGGTGAAATGGTGCACTAGGGTGTGGCTGTGAAATCTAATGGATTGACTAGTGAGAAAAGCGAACTAGTCACTCAACTCAAATCAACCAAAACCAAAACAAATCACTAATCCTAATCCTAATACTCCTGTGTGTGTGTTCAGGGAATTAGGATACATATCACCTGTCAAGAGGGTGTGCAAGGTTGGAATAAGGCTTTGTTTCAATAGCAACTATGCAGTTTAAGCACAGTTATGCTGGGATAGCAGGGACTTCACGCCAACAGAATATCTGGGGGATAGTTTACTGGCTAATACAGAGTACACAGCTGGCTTTTATAGATTTTAGAGAGAAGTAAAGGAGATAGACAGAATGAATAGGAACAGTAAAGGGTGGGAGCCTGAATAGTGAATGGCCAATGGCGTAGAAGGCATTCTTAACTATGGGTATTATGGCCTGCTGCCGGTGAAACGGTGCACTAGGGTGTGGCCGTGAAATCTAATGGATTGACTAGTGAGAAAAGCGAACTAGTCACTCTACTCAAACCAACCAAAACCAAAACAAATCACTAATCCTAATCCTAATACTTGTGTGTGTGTGTGTTCGGGGAAGTAGGGTATGTATCACCTGTCAAGAGGGTGTGCAAGGTTGGAATAAGGCTTGTTTCAATATCAACTATGCGGTTTAAGCACAGTTATGCTAGGGTAGCAGGGACTTCACGCCAACAGGATATCAAGACTCAAGTTAAACCTTAGACTGATCAAGTCTTCAGTTTCTTTGTGAGCGGCAGAACCTAGCACTACTGGCAGCTAGCCAAGAAGCAGAAGGTAGGGCAGACTATCAACAGATAGACGCTACTTCAATATCAACCAATGCTGCACGAATGGCGGCGGTATCAACGAAACAGGGGTGGTTACACAGAAGGTGGACACTGCTCTAAAGCGCGTACAGTTACACTGAAGGCGGCGGTTTCACTTCTACGTGCACAAACTAGTCTTTAGTCCTGGAGGCCTAAAGCGCTGCTACAGGAGACGAGAGGGTACAGTTTTCACAACAAGTCTTAGTCCTGGAGGCCTAAAGCGCTGCTACAGGAGACGAGAGGGTACAGTTTTCACAACAAGTCTTAGTCCTGGAGGCCTAAAGCGCTGCTACAGGAGACAGGTTGGTGCAGGTTGAGCGGGGTTCTTATATCAATGCAATTGGTAGTCTTTTCAATGTCCCATTGAACAATGTGCTCTGAACTAAACCCAAACAACACACTTATCACCCAAATACAACCCAAGTCTTTCCGGAATAAGCGGTGAGGCCTACGGAAATAAGACTAGGATCGGAAATAGGCCGATCAGCGAGTGCAAGAGCCGAGGTTCAGACGAGTGGTAGTCCCTTTACAGGTCCTAACAAGGTTGAAGGGAAGGTATGTGTTTTCCCTTAGGAAGATGAACCTTCACTACAAGATATCGCCAGGAATTGACCTGAGCGATAATCGAGCGGTGGAAATAAGATGTTTTAAAAGCTTTGCAGCTTATGAGACAGAAAGTGTTGAGAGTGGTGGTGGTGGTGGTGGTGTCGTCCAACGACGTGCAGGAGACCTCAGATATGTCGACGATATAACAATTCCAAACGATAGCAAGCCCGAAGCTTATTTCCCAGGTGACGATGACGGTAGCTGATTCCAAAACACAATTCGATTCCCAGATGATAGATAGCCTCAATCACGTCCAAGACGTTTCCAATACCCTATTCCTTATTCCAACTTAAGGTTTCCCGATGTTAAAGTCCAGCGACGATACACACTGAGCCAACCCCAGAAATAGCCCAATTGCAAGCGTTCAGCCTACTAATACACGGGTGATTCTGTACCCTACTCGAGATAATGTCCTGACTACTTATACAAACCCCAGAATCATATGCAAGTCCAAGAACAATATAGAAATTAGTAAAATAGCCGAGTTCCCCTTCCTCAGCTGTTTATCCGTCGGAAGGGCTCCCGCGAGCATATTGCCATTGGTTGGTGAACGGGACGATCGTGATGTCCGCTCGAGCGGCGTTGAGCCTAGGGGTTTGAAACCCTCAGTCTCTTGGCTGACTGATACCGAGTCGTTCGTCCTATTTCCCGCCGTCCCTGGTCCTTTCCCGCCTTCGCTGACCATCGGGTAATATTCCCCTGGTCTCCAGCTCCTCGTAGATACCCCTAGTGAGACTTGTCCCAGAAAGGGTTCTTATTTCCCCAACTCCGTCTGCTCGGAATAAGAACAATCCCATCAGATCTCCTTAGCCGACCTTCGCTGGTCCCGGAACTTCACCGGAACGTATATCCCCGGGCCTTGACGTCTATCACATGGAAGGCGCACGGCCTATTGGTGCAGAAATAAGACTATTCCCGCATGCCCTTGTTATCAGTATGTCCAGCTTATTCCATCGTGTGGGAATAAGACCAGAAATAGTCTCTAAAGAGGCTTGTGGGCTACACATTCCTCTACAGTTTTCGAGGCGAGCACTGTCAGTCTGCAGGGTAGTTCCCTACCCCTTGTACTCGTTACTCTGCGATCACAACCCATCTGGCTATACCGAGACCGTATACCAGTCCTTAGAAATAAGCCTATACTGTAATCCGACTATTCCTGAAACGCGCAAAATGTGCGGTGTTTAGGTATAGACGGATTCCAGACAGTTCATCTCCCCCATTTTTAAAATGTTGACCGTCCCCAGTCAACTTCGTTTCCCTTTGGGCATGCCGAACTTCTTACTACGCGCTTGGACCTTCCATTCTTAGCGACATATTGTGTCAACCACTCCCGGGGATTAACTCTCCCCCATTTTTAAAATGTTGACCGTCCCCAGTCAACTTCGTTTCCCTTTGGGCATGCCGAACTTCTTACTACGCGCTTGGACCTTCCATTCTTAGCGACGTATTGTGTCAACCACTCCCGGGGATTAACCGACCGTCGGGATCTTCATTGATCCACGATCAAAATCAAGGTGTTTCGTTATAGGATGATCCCTATACACCCACAAGCCGTTATTTCGAGTTATCCTCCTTCCTCTGATCGCTAATGCCCTTTATTCCCGCAGGATTCCGGCTATTTCCCAGTGGGACTTTGCGCAACGCGCTAAGTCCCTCTCCACCTTTGAGGTCCTTATTCAGGCTGTACGAAATAAGTGGTCACTTATTTCTTACCCCTCGCTGACCGCCTCGGCCCTGTTCGGAGCGCATTGAGTTCATCCAAGTCTAAATCTTCGATGAAATCCTCCTCTGGCTCGTCACTCAAGTCTGCGGGATCTACGCTCACCCACTCTGGATCGAGCGTGATAGTTCCAAACTGTAAGTCGTGTCCATGACCCTCATCCTTCTTCTCTTGCCTAGCGATTAGTTCCTCAATCTATGCTTAAGCTTGATTTCCTTCCGTGCGAAATAAGGGATGACCCTGAATGCCCCAACTTTCCCTGGATACACCGCTCCGTTTAACTCGCAGACGATGTAAGAGCCCCCGAAGGTCCTCCTACTACAACCATTGGCCCCAAGTATTTGGGCTCCAATTTTGCGTTAAGGGATTTTTCGACCCTCGTGTTTCTGATGAGGACTAAACTCCCCGGTACGAAGTTATAGTCCTTGATCGTATTTTCGTGCTCCCTCTCGTAGCGCTTGACTGCTTCGATCTTCTCTGCACCCACACATTCGCGCATTTCCTCAATGTGCTGCCTGTGCTTCGCCAGTGCCCTCGCCCTCAAACCTACCAGCTCCGCCGTCGTTATTATCTCTCCGGGATAGTCCACCAACCAAGTTGATTCCACTATGTCCAGTGGAATTATAGGATGGCAACCAGTAGCCGCGAAATAAGGCGAGCAACCCAAACCCCGCCTTGTGGTTATCCTGTCCGCCCACACAATCTGTGGTAGGAACCAGTACCACTTCCTAACGTCCCCGCCGGTCGCTTTGTAGACCATCTGCCTCATGTGCTTATGCCCCGACTCCACTGGATCATTGGCACGCAAGTTATACGGAGAGATCCTTATTCCTGTGATCCCATATTTCTCATTCAACCATCCTACCGCCACCAGGAATTGTGGAGCGTTGTCCGTTACTATTTCCTTCGGGCACCCCCACCGGCAGATGATATATTCCAACAGGAACCTCCCTAGTTCCACCACGTTGTCTGATCGTAAAGCTCTCGATTCCAACCATCGGCTCAGGGAGTCCCGTGCCGAGACCACATATTTATGACCGTTCGAAGGAACGCCCATAACCATCACATCGGTATGGATCTTCTGGAATAAGCTTGGCGTCATCGTTGGTACCGGAGGGATGCGCATCAATTCTTCTTGTCTAACCTGACACATATGACAAGAGCCTACATATGCGGTGATGTCCCGTTCGAGTTCTGGCCACCAGAACCGGATGTCGACAAGAGGACTTGGTTGCGAAGATCCCTCTATGCCCCAAGCTGTTGTGCGCAGCCCTCATGATGTACATGCGGTGCTCCTTGTCCACCACCAGCTTATGCACCGAGTCTATTCCTTTTCGGAATAGACGCCCCTGTTTGTCTAGGAAGAATTTCCTAGCATGGTGTATGAAGTTTCGTAACGCCTGTCCGGAGTAGCCGTCTGGTCTATTCTGGACAGGGTCCTTCAACCACTCCCGGACCAATAAGAGCTTCTTGTCCTGCTTAATCGCGAGAGCTGATCTGCCCTCTTCCAGGTAAGGTTCTTGTTTGCTCGGATCGAACTTGAAAGCGTCAGGTGGCAGCATGGGCTCTTCCTCGCGGATTTGGCTCATGATGTACTGTGGCACTTCTAAGTTCTCCTTCTTGAACACTTCCCTAATCACTGCAGCCTCTTCCAGCTCGTCGGCCCTAGCGTCCCAGCATTGTTGCTCGAATGCCGCGAACCGCTTATTTCCTCCGGTGGGTCGCATATTTCCGCGAAATAGCCACCCCGGGTGTCGATGCCTTTCTTTGAATTGTTCAAACTCATGAGGTTGTTCGATCTCCTCGTCCCATTCTGGGTACCTTTCAGGCGAAGGGTTCTCATCGAACCCATCCTCAGGACTTGGATATTCCCACGTCTCCTTCTTGTTTCTTCCTTCGGGAAAGCCCATCTGGGGAGAACGTAAGTCCCTTCACATGTTTCAACGTGAAGTGGAACATTAGTATCTCCTCTATCCACCGGTTTATAGTCGCGTTTGGTCCCATGCCGGGGTTATCCAACATCCCCTTAATATACATGGTGTCCGTTTCCACAACTAACTTCCGGCACCCAAGCAACCAGTACTGCATATGAGTTAAAGCCCGCTTTAGCCCATACAATTCCTGCTTCGGTTGAGAGAACCTTGCTTCCCTCTCGTTCAGTAGAAGCGAGTCGAACTTCGCGAAATAGTGTTTGGTGGGGTCATCTGGATCCACTTGGTATATTTCTATACCGACGGCGATCCAGGAAGTATCCACCGCCAGCACTATGTCGGAGTCCCAGTCATAGTTGAGAGGTTTTAACGCCTCGCAGTTCTTCAATGCCTCTTTCAGAGCATCCATTGAAGCCTGTTCTGCATCCCCCCACTCAAACTCTATTTCCGCCCGTAACAGCCTATTCAACCGCCTCGCCTTCAGGGAATAATACCTGATGAACATTCTCATTGTACCCACCGTGCCCAGGAATTGGCGAACCTGCGAGACATCCTCCAAGGCCGGCCATCACATGATTACCCCCAATCCTGTCGGTGGAAGGTTTCCTGCCTTCAAACGAGCACGTATGGCCAACCACTTGAAACTCTTCTTTGCACAGGATGACTTTTTGACGCAGAAATAGTGCCCCCACAGTATTTCAACCTCTGGGCCACCCTGTTCAAATTCTGGAAGTGTTCCCAGACGAAACGACGTATTCCCTGGTTTTCAGGAATAGTCTCAAACATGCCATCTTTTCCTTGATACCGCGATCCTGGCCCTCTTATCGGCACATCGTCGATATACGGAATAGTGACGTGGGGTATCTCATCTCTCAGGATATAAGTCACGTCGTCGTGAAATATCGGTACGGAATTAGTGCATCCCTGGGGTAGCTTGACCAGTCTCAAAGCCCCGAAAGGCATCTGAATGTGGTAAAGTCCCTCGAGCTCTCCGATATATCATGGTGATCGTACCCGGAGTACAAGTTAAATACAGCCCCACAAGCCCTTCCAGCGAAGTGACTAGCCAACTCATCTGTCGCTGGAGGTAACCCAGAATGCGCAATAGTCACCGCATTTAGTGGTTCCAACGCATGGACCAGTCTAATACTTTTGCCATCCTTCTTCAGGACACCAAAGAATTTTGACCGGTACGAGGAATTGGACGGTTCGTACACCCCCGTGTCAATCTTCTTCTTGATCACCTTGCAAAATTCTTCTAATTGACCACGCGGTATGGGAATAGACCATTCTACCCACACCTTATGCTCAACCGTCGGAATCTCCACAGGTGGGAAGAAGTCATGGCGCCACGAGCCCCGCTCCGAGTCGTCCCAGGCGAACACGTCGTTATGGGCGCACATAAACTCATGCATGAGCTTACGTTCCTCGGGCCATAGAAAAGGCTCCTCGTGGATCTTATCTATGCCCTCTTTACGCTCCTGTGTATACCGCCCGGTGGGGTTGAATTCTCCAGGTTTAGTGGGTAATTCCGGTAACTCTGCTAAGGGATCACCCGTTATTTCCCTCTTAATTCGGTATTTCTCCGGTACCTCAGCGTATACCGGCCGGGTCTTCAGCGCCACTGGCTTGTATTTCTTGCCAGCGAATGCATCGAGGACGGGTATTTCCTTATCGGGTACGTGCTCGTACCGATCGGAATTGTCGAAGCCATGGACGGTACACCGAAAGCACTCTTTCGTCGCACCAGCCTCATGGTATCTCCCTTCCCTCCTAGCCTGCTTCTTTTTGTCTTTCTTCTTGTGTCGTTTTATCCCTGGCAGCTGCCCTGGTGACAGCGTCTCTAAGGAATAGACTTCACAAGTCGCTGGGGAGTTGAATCCCCCATCCAGGCTGAACTGCGACGCGTACTGTTGTAGTAACTGCGCCGCCGTCTCGTCCTTGTGCATGGCTTCGTCCTCTTTCGAAGCCAAGAGGTACAGAGTTCTAAGTTCATCAGCAGAGAACCCCTCATTATTTCGCTGCGCGGAATAACCCTCTATCTGCACCTCTCCAGACTCGTCAAACCCGAATTTCATCGCGATTTCTCCTCCTTGATTCAGGTCAATCAAATCCTCGAAGAGCCCCGAAAATCTGCCGCGCCTTCCCCTAGTGGTTTCTCTAGTGGAGGCCCTCTATCCTTGAGATCCTCCTCCACCGGGTTCTTATTCCCGTGGTACGTGCCCGCTCCTCTGGTGTACGTAGGCAGCGTTATCCTGCGCTGCTGGTTCGGGTCCCTGATAGTGATTGACTGAGAGCCATCCCTCTTTTTCTGAACAATGGACTCTGTCAAGATATCGAAGGGCCTCCCAAGCAAGACCTGATACGCTGGCTGGTCAATGACATGGACCTGGAGATATATGGTCATATCTCCGAAGGTGAAGCGAACGTTACGAGCTAGCCCTTCGGACTCCTTCAACTGTCCGTTGGCGCTCTGCATGTAAATGCGAACATCCGGATCCCAGGCCACTCCAAGGCGTTCCGCCAAGGTCTTCGCCATTGATACAATCTGCGACCCCGTATCCAGGACACATTCCACCTTCTCTGACCCCGCGACGAAGGGAAGGAGTACCCGCAACGACGCTGATTCCATGGAACCATAGATCTGCTTAGGTAGTTGGCCTATATCCAGCGTGGAATAGTACGTCAACACTATATCCGTTGCTATCATACATCCGGGCGATAGACCCACGTCTTCTTCTGTCGAGACGAAGAACGAGTCTACCGGCGGGAAGCAACTGTAACGGAATAGCGTCCAGCCCCAACCTTAACCTATCGCCGTTGTAGTACGGGTCGCCTATTTCTTGGATGAAGGATGTCTCTGTCGGAATAGGTCTCAATGGCCGCCGCGTTTTGAAGGTAATGTCCCTCAAATGCTTCGCGTAGTCGCTACTCATAGCAGCCATCATCTCGACCATTATTCCCTCCAACGCCTTCCCCTTCGTCTGTTTCACCAAATCGCTGACCATCTCCGAGTCATCGAACTTTGGGACTAGCTTCCATGCCCGTTCCTTCTGGTTTCTTATTGCCGGTTTCTGCGCCTTTAATAAGTTCCCATCCGTGCGTTGGAAGCCCTGGGGCTTGTCCAACTTATTGAATCGACCGTGGGCCGATTCGTCTTCAGAGTCCTCATCGTCCAGAATAATCCGGCGATCAGCCCTCCGCCTCGGAGACTTGGGGAGCTCCTCCTCCTCAAGCTCATCCGGTTGCAAGAACTCTACTCTCTCATGTCCCTGCTTTTCCACTACTCCACTATTTTCGTTATTTCCCCTGCTCCTCTTATTTCTCCAGTCTCCATCCTTGTCTGCAGCCGAAACGCGGTCCTCCGGAGGCTTTGCTACCGCAGAAGGTTTGGCTTTGACCTTGCCTTCAGCCCCTTCCTCGAACTGCCTAAAAATTTGGGTTAGCCAGAGGGTCCGACTTCGCTCCTCCCCGGGTGGAAACAAACTGGTCCACCCTTGTAGGGTTGGCGCGCACCATGGCATTAAAACAGTTGGATTAACTGGGCCATGTCAAAGTTTTGACTAGGCTGAGAGCCGTTGGCAAGTTATTCCCCTGGTAGGAATTACTTGGGTTGGCGAAATTTAGGGGTGGTTGAACACCCCCTTGGTGCTGAGGCAGTGGAATGCCATGCATGAACTGTCCGACAGGTCCTTGCATCATTTGCGCAACCGGTTCTGCGTGAGATGCACCCTCGCCTCCAGGTTTTGTATGTTCGTGGATAATATCTCATCCTCACGTGTGTCGTACAAATCCCCAATTACATCGGTGTCGTAGTAGTTCTCACCGAAGGACACATGACGCCCAGGATATACCGAAGACAACAGCGTAGCTTTCCTAGCTGCCGCTATTTCTCGTGTAATACCCTTGCATTTCCAGTAGTCCTCGATCCTCTGACTCTTAGACAACTCTTCCGGGAACTTGGGGAGCCAGTTCCCGTCGCCCAGTTTTGATCAATTTATCCTCGATCTTGATCCACCCCAGGGCGATGAACTTGTCCTTGGTCGGGCAATCCCTGACCATGTGAGGCCCCCCACAGAAAAAGCAGTTGCCATTGGCATCAGGTCGGGAATAGCCACCTGGTGCACGGTATTCACGTTGGTGCGAGGGCCCAGCCTGACTCATTTCCAAATGAGGCGCCGTCCCTCTCAGGTTCTGGTTCATCAACTTGACGGAGTTCTCCATTGAAGACTCCCACTTCTTCATATTCTCAGCCATCTGCTTATTCTGCAGACCAGCCCAAGTCCTTCAACTGCGCGATGTCGCCGGCAAAAGACTCCAACTTGTCGTTTATCTCTGCCTTAATCATCGCGCCAGTCGTCGGCAATAGACCCCTGTCGAAGGTGGCCTCGAAATGCTTCCTCCAAGTATGGTATTCATCGGCTGACCCACCGGACCAATTGTCCGCGATATAGTCCGCGATGGCCACTACTGTTTTGTAAGGCATTCCTATCCCCCCTCCTCAACTTCTGAGTCGGTTGGTCTCCCCCTGCGTCGGCAGCAACCCCCAGCTGCTGTGCCCGCCTTGGAAGGTCCTCTATGCCGCGCTGGTTCATGGCTCGCTCCAGCTCCGAAGCGAAACCCCCTTTCCAGTACTGCCAGGATCAATTCCACCAGCTGCTTATTTACAACCGCCGCCCGACCATGCATCAATTTCTCAGCCTCGTTCGTGAAGGCTAGAGTAAATCGACAGAGCTTTCCCCAGATCGTTCTGGGGAATAGGCCTGGCTAACTTGCAAATTTCTACCAGCTTATTCATAGACCCGAACGTGATATCCTCTATTTCTGGATACAAGTCCAAGATCTCCTTCTTCCATTCCATGTACTTTTTGGGCGCCGGGAACGCTGACAACCTCTGCCATATGTTCGTAGATGTCCAAATCGTTCAATACTCGCGCAGCTTCTCCTTCTGCTCCTGCTCCCCTTTATTCCACCAGGCTTGCAGATCATCTCGGTGTCCTGAAGAACAACCTGAGCCTGTCGCCGAGGGTTCCCTGGAACTTAGGCCTATTCTGGTCATAAGACGTTGGACCTTGAAACTCGTGACGTTGTGGTTGCCATCTATGTAGACTGATTGAAATAGGATCCGTGTAGACAATGTGAAGCATTTTGGACCAAGTTCGGATTAACTCGGTACTGTCCCCTCGTCATCTGACTCGGGTTCCCGCGCGTTTCCAGAAGTTTGAAGCCCTTGAACAACCCCGATATATACTAGCACGTTGTTTCCCTCTAGTCGAAGACCCAGACGCGGATCGCGGTTTTCGATGCGAGAACGATTGTTTGCAGTGGGACTAAAGTTGCACGTGCACGCCGAGAAACAGAAGTTTCACGCGGTTTTGTGGGTGCCGGACAAAGAGTACCAGCGTCCAAGGTTCCTCTCTGAGAAGTGCAGGAAGCCCAGATGGTGTTGTATCTGGCTGCGATCTACCCCTTGGAGGAATAGTGAATGCGCAGATACCAGTTCGGGCTTATATCCCGACTAACAAGAGTTCTCTTTCCCAAAGAGAAATCTAAAACCTCCCTCGCAGTGGGCTCCAGATGAACGATGTGCTCCGAACCAAACCCAAACAACACACTTATCACCCAATACAACCCAAGTCTTTCCGGAATAAGCGGTGGGTGAGGCTACGGAAATAGACTAGGATCGGAAATAGGCCGATCAGCGAGCGCAAGAGCCGAGGTTCAGACGAGTGGTAGTCCCTTTACAGGTCCCAACAAGGTTGAAGGCAAGGTATAGACGAGGTAGAATCTACTGTACATGGAGATTCTACTGAGCTTATATAGGCTTCGAATAAATTAAAAGTGATCACAGTCTGTCACAATCAGTTCCTGTACTGCAGCATTAAGGAGTGTTAATGCTGATACTCCTGGACTCCTCTGTCCGTTTCCATAGCATCGGAGGACTTAGGGGATCTGACGTTCGGGTTTCCTAGTCCTTAATATTGTTGTCCCTAGTGGTTGAAACCCCGATTGGTTTGCAACATGGTGGCATCATGAGAGTCCTGTGCTGCTAAGACGTGTATGTATCTGTACAGACGCTGAAACGGTGCACTTCTTATATGACTAGGAATAGCTAATTGATAGGTATTGTGAACAAACACCCAAAACCAACCACAACCAATCTACCTCCAAAGATTAAGTGCTTCTCTTTGTGAGTTTGGGTCCAGGCCGTAGTATGCGACCAGCAGGTTTGAACAAACACAAGTTTTGCACCACCCCTGTAGGGCATGCATAGGGCCAGGTTACGGTTAGGGTGGTTAGGGTTAGGGTTAGAAGGTTAGGGGTAGGTTAGCTGCCTTGTCTCCCAGGTATATTGGAGTTCTTTGGTTAGGGGTTTGGGTTGGTTAGCTTGGTTAGGGTTGGTTAGGGTTGGTTAGGGTTTTTATAAACCCCAGAATATATAATAAGCAGTGACAAACAATGTTCAAACACCTAGGGCAGCTTGCCTGCCCTAGGTGTGGGTATTAGCAGTCCCAGCAAGGGTAAGCCAGGTAGGGTAAGCCTAGGCTTACCCTAGCTGGGAACCATTTCTTCCAAGCTATAGCTGTCTTGGAGTGGTGGTAATGGTCTTGGTTATAACTATTATCTAACGGTCACAAGTTCAACCCTCTTTTTGGCCATTTTTTTTTTGCATTTTCATGTACCAAAAGGCTAGTGTAAACTTTTGCAAAATGTGCGACACTCCTTAGCATGGTCTTTTGCAAAACTCTTACCATACCGGCTGCAGTGGCATGGCGAGCAGGATTCTGCGACACTATGTGGAGGACATATTGGAAGTGTTAGAAGGCCTATGAAGTGTGTACAAAGCATCGGGTCCAAAGGTGGGTGGTCGTCATCAAGTGCGAAAAGAAAATGCATGTGGTCACAGCCACTGATGTGACATGCAGCAGCAAAATCAGCTGGGATGATTCCTTCATAAGAATACCAGAGGAGAGAATCACCTCGTATGTTCAATTTGTAATTTGAACCATTTGGAACCTACTTCCCGGGTATTGAAATGGCGTGTTGGGGTATGGGAAGTGAAACTGGGTACACTTTGAGATATTTGTGGGTCGTGTTCGAAGAGGTATTGGAAGTTTGTATATCCCCTAGAACATCCGGAATAAGCACCCCTCTCATATCACAAGGTTTTCAGGGGAGGGGGATCATTATTTCAAGGTACTTCCCACAGAAATAAACGAGGGTTTTTGGGAGGCTGAAAACTCTAGGATGCAGCTCAGAACTGTGGCTTGAGCTCCAGCTTGTGTACAATTGAATTTGTGCGGCCTCTGGAACTACTCTCAATTTCAACCACAAGCACGTGATCAGTACTGCAAAAGTTCAAAAAAACTTGTAACCGTTTAACACCGCTACGGGTTAAAAGAATGAACTTTTTACTATGTCTATGAGAGTGAATACCAATTTCGAAAATCCGAGTCATTTCTATCCCTCTACTGACTACAGAAGTCAATGATGTCAAAGATATACAACAAAGACTCAGAGTGGAACATGCTACAGTGAATTGATTATGATGCCAATATAAAAGTACAATTGTACAATTGTTGCTGGCAGCGAGATAACTGTTAGGCAGCCTTGCACACCTCGACATCGTGCAGGCACAGTGGGACTCAGTCTCAGAATACGTGGTCTGTGTTGCTTATATGTGGATGCCAGAATACTGCTGAATCTGTTCCCCATCAAAATTGTACCTATGTGAACTTAAATAGCTCACTGTGTGGGTCAATTCAAAGACGGCAAGGTCACGGTGGCCTGGTTCATTGATTGGAGGGTCGTCCTGGAGTTGAGGCTGGATTCCAGTCACCAGAAAGTCTTATAAAACAGCAGCGGAACTTGCCTAGCCAGTAGAGAGTTCGAAAATACTGTATACGGTTAGGATACCGATGCGGTAACAATAGATACACTTGCGTCGCGCGCTGACTGATGCTCAGAACCTATATAAGAAACCCACAAACCCCACTTGACTCGAGAGCGGCACAGAAACAGTCCAGAGACTGTTCCAACAACCAACAACAAATCAAACGCATATATGCACATTTCCAAAGATCCCGACAAGTTACAGCCCCTAGTACAGGGCCTTGTAAAGGTTGTAGGAGAGTTTCGTATCTCA